>CM067377.1:118376126-118439114 GCA_034510155.1 Eucriotettix oculatus
TTTTATTAAGAAATTTACAATCTGTTCAAAAGAACATTAAGTAAATGGGATGAATGAATGACACATGAGGGGAGAAGTGGTCCAGTGATCACGCTCCGTGATACATGAATACAATAAAATTAATCAATCTTCACAGATCTGTTGGCCGCTTCCTCTTCAATCTGCGACGAGAGGTTAGCTCATTTGCTAGGTGGCTGACCTCTTCGTTATGGTGTCCTGGGAGATTTTGACGATAGTTACTGCTGATTCTATGTATTTCCTCTTCTATGGTAGGTATGGCTAGGTCTTCATGTATTGTTTTGTTACTGACGAACCAAGGTGCGTTTAAGATGGTACGAAGGATTTTTGACTGAAGACGTTGGATAATTTTTGAATTTGAAGGCTTGGTGCACCCCCATAGTTGGATACCATATGTCCATATGGGTTTAAGAATACATTTATAAATGAGTATTTTATTTTCTGATTTTAATTTTGAGTTTCTGCCAAGTAGCCAATGCATTTGTCGAAGCTTGCTCTTGATGTGATCCCTTTTGGATGTTAAATGCGATTTCCACGTAAGCTTAGAGTCCAATAGTAAACCAAGGTATTTGACTTCGTTGGTGATGGGTAATGGTGTATTATTTATAGAGACATTTGGACAGTTTGTTTTCCTGGTGGTAAAATTTATTTGCACTGATTTATTTGGATTTACTTTTATACGCCAAAAGTTTAGCCATTCTTCAAGGTTATTTAAATGGTTTTGTAGAGCGGCAGCAGCTGTAAGGGGGTCAACATCTGCAGATAAAATTGCGGTGTCATCAGCGTAGGTTGCAAGTATTGTGTTGTTTGTTTCAGGTATGTCCGCTGTAAATATAATATATAAAAGTGGTCCCAGGACACTACCCTGTGGTACTCCAGAGGCAATTGGATGAATTTTGGAAATATCGTTGTTAAACTTAGTTTGAAAAAAGCGATCACTTAAATAGGATTTTAAGATGAAATAATAGTTGGTGGGAATGATGAGTTTGAGTTTGTATAACAAACCTACGTGCCAAACTCGATCGAATGCTTCTGCAATGTCTAGGAAAGCTGCAACACAGACCTTTTTTTCTTCTAAGCTATCTATTACTTTATTCACAATTCTGTGGCACTGATGAATTGTAGAGTGGCGTGAGCGGAATCCAAATTGATGAGTTGGTAGTATCTCATCCAGTTTTATCTCAGCCTCCAGTCTTTTTAGCAGCAGTCTTTCGAATATCTTGGATAGCTGTGGTAGTAGGCTTATGGGCCGATATGACGAGGGACAGTTTGGTGGTTTACCAGGTTTAGGTATCAGTATTATTTGTGCGAATTTCCAAGATTTTGGAAAGTAGGTTGATTTTAACATGCTATTATAAATGATGGTTAATAGTATTATTGCTTTCCGTGGCAGTTGCTTAAGGATTTGTCCTGTTATGAGGTCAAACCCAGGAGATTTATGGATATTGCATGAGTTAATTTCTTGTTGAACTTCTGATGACGAGAATCGTTTGATAGGAAGAGTCATCGGGCAAGGTGCATCTAGATACGTGTATATGTTGGCATCATTAACGTTAGGGTTGGGTTCTGGAGAGCTGAAAGTTTTTGCAAGATGTTCTGCAAAAGTATTTGCTTTCTCCTCATCAGTCCGTGCCCAGTTTCCGTCTTGTTTCCTTAACGGCGGTATATGGTTTATAGGCTTTTTAAATTTTTTGGTCGCTTTCCACACAGAGTAATCGTCCTTTGATAGAGTGGTTATAAATCTTTCAAATGTTGAATTTCGTAGATCCTGTAGAGTTGATTTTAGCAATCTTGTTAACTTGTTGTATGTAGTTTTATCGACAGGACTCCGAGTTCTTTGCCATATGCGCCTTGCACGTCTTTTCTCTGCAATGAGTTGTCTGATTTGTAAAGGCACGTTATTATCATGATCTAGTTTTCTGAAAGTTGATGTAGGTGTACTGTTCCATGCCGCCTCTTGGATCGTATTAGTTAAATATTTTACTGCACTATCGATGTCTTCAGGTTCGTTTACTCTTATATTTAGAGTTAGCTTTTCCTCAATGTATTGCTGAAAATTTGTCCAATCTGTTTTTGGGGATACAAGACTAGGTGGTTTTCCTTTCAGAATTATGTGAGTACTAAGGGTAAGGATTATTGGAGTGTGGTCGGATGAAAGGTCCCAATTGGATTCAATATGTAAATAGTTGGGCGCAATTCCATTGACTACGAAGAAGTCTAGCAGGTCTGGCAGTTTATTGAGGTCGGATGGCCAGTAGGTCGGTTCTCCAGTTGACAAATGGGCGAGGTTGTTGTTAACGATCACTCGTAGTAGATTTCTGCCTTTTGGTGTCGTGCATCTTGATCCCCAATTTACATGTTTTGCATTCCAATCGCCGCCGGCTAGAAACCTATTCCCCAAAGAGTTGAACAGGGTTTCATATTCGTCAGTATTTATTGCATGTCTGGGTGGGCTATAGATCGCTGCCACTGCGAAAGGTCTGGGTTTGGCATTAACATGTATTACTGTACCTTGAATTTTATTTGTTTGGATAGATGGTAATTCATGGTGTGAGATCGTAGTGCGTATTAATATCGCAGCGCCTCCATGCGCTGTCCCATCAGGATGAATGGTGTGGTGCGTTGTATATAATGGTATTTTAAATACTGTTCGGTCAGTGAAATGTGTTTCTGATATGAGCATTATGTCTATTTTATGTAGTTGAAGGAAGCTTATTAATTCTGTTTTGTGGTTTATCAAACCATTTGCGTTCCATAAGGCAATACGTAAAGACAAGAGATTCATTTATGCGCTAATTTATTTATCACCGTTGATAACATATTTAATATCATACTGTTCTGATTAATAAGTTGATTAAACATTGCTTTAAATTCTGACAGGAAGGTATTTAGTTGATTACTTATGTTGCTATTTTCGTCCGCTACGTTACGTCGTGCTGTAATGTTGGCATATGTAGGTAAATTAGTTCCTTGTTGCTGCATTGGTTGGTTTGTCGGTTGATTGAGTATAGGTTGATTTAGATGCTGGTAAGTAATTCCTTTTGGTTTAGTTCTTGAGCTTTGTAGTTCTCTGTAAACTTCGCAGCCTTTGTAGTTAGATGGATGGTTGTTTCCGCAAAGTGCACATTTGGGTGGTGTATCTTTAGGCTTCTTACATACTTTTGAATCGTGGCTCCCCCCACATTTAACACATCTGAATGGTCGTGTACAGTATGACTTAGAGTGTCCGTAACATTGACACCTCATGCATTGTATAATGTTTCTTTTTTTGTGCGGGGGTTCGACGCTTATCCTCATATGGCCTATAAATTCTAGGTTGTAGATTTCTTTATTATTTTTCTTAGGCTCTAAGTCTACGAAAAATAACATCAGTGGTTGTTTGCTAGTTCTATGCCGAATATTCATAATGTTACGAACAGTATGTCCTTTTGCTTCTATTTCTTGTTTAATTAATTCCATGGGAATTGAATGGTGAAGATTTCTAATAACTATTCTGTACGCTCTTTCTTGCTTCATTTGGTAAGTGTGGTGTATTATTTTTTCATCATTAAGATGTCTGATAAGTTTCCTATAGGTATCAGCAGTATGCGCATTTAGTTTAATTGTGTCGTTGGTAAGTGCTTTACTGTAGTACGTGTCATCTTCCGTGACTTTGGATAGGTTCTCGATCATCTTTTTGTAGTCAACTACTCCATAAATAAAAATAGGAGGAGGTTTTGGGTCTTTGGGAGCAGTGCTAGAGTTAGGATTATTATTTTCGGTGGGTACATTTGTTAGTGGATGAAAACGGTTTGCTGTAGGAATTGAAGGTTCTGAAGCAGCAGTTGTTACTGCTTTTGTATGATGAAATTTTCTCTTTTTTATAATTTGCCATGAATGAGTGGTTGCGAATGTATCTTCTTCGCTTTCATCTTCCGATAGAGCGGAAAGTGTGTCCGGAGTTAAATTGTCTTGTTCCATATTCTGTGAGGTTACATGAAGGTCAGGCTGTTGATGAGAGCTGATTGTTGATTGGTAGTTGAATTGTTGTGGATTCAATTGTTGCTGATTCAGGGTAGGTTGATAATACATAATAGTTTGCGGTATAGTCATGTTGGTGTTTTGTAGTACTGGTGCCATTGGCAGGTTATTTTCAATGTTTTGACTTGAACAATTTTGTACTTGCATAATATGCTGACATTGCTCATGTTGATTTAAAAACTTGGTGTTTATGCCATTTGTATTACAGTACTCATTCATGTCTGATAAAATTTATAGCTCTCCATTGAATAGAGGAACTAACCCGTTTCTATTTACGTGGTTTGGTGTAATATAACTATAGTGTGTGTATATTCTACTCACGTAGTTGTCACCAAAGGCAGAATTCCGCGATTATATATCACGACTTTTCATCAACTCGGATGAAAATTGTTGATAACTTTAGTAGATAACACTAAATTCACTGCACTCAATTAGGCTCGAACGCAGCCGATTTATCCGTCAATCCGCTTGGGCTCGTCGATGCGATGGAAACAATACGTACGTCCACACTCGACGAAGGCAAGAGCTCAAACTGTCAGATACTCACATTTGAGCAGGAACATAAAATAGCTCAGAAGTAAAAATGTAAAATGCATACGCAGTTAATGGTTGTTTACAAATATATTGATTCTAAATTGCGATATTTAGCAACGTGTGATATTGTCTAAATTATTAAACATAACTAAATACATTTTGATGGTTTTAAGTGCAAATATTTAAACTACAAGTATTTTTTACGGTATCGCGGGTCACAGATAACTACAACAATCCAAAAGGACGTAAGAAAATATTTTTCCCGTAGGTGTACATCGGAAAATTGCATTTACTAATATACGTAGGAATAATTTTCTCTGCATCACTTTAGGTTAAACACCGGGTAGGATCCTTAAAACTATAGCCCTGGTGCCCTAGTTCTCAGGGTCATGGACTCACGCAAACCACTGCACCACGAACACCATCACAGTGGATATATATATATATATATATATATATATATATATATATATGGTCAAATTGCTGATAGCAAATTAGTGATTAAATAAATACCACAACAAGGCTAACAGATACGTTGTGTGCTATTAACTTAATCACCAATTTACTGTCCATTTTGACTACTTTTTTTTTGTCATCTGTAAACTTTGAACACATTTTAAGAAAAGTTTCTCTTGGCTGACTGGGACTTGAGTGACAACTTGGTTTCATAGTCTGCATGTCTTAGCAAACGAAATTTGTAACATACCCATAAAAGACAAATGAACTGATCAGTTCAATTGAACTAGTTCGGAAGTGTAAACGAACTGTAAGTGAACTGTTCCCTCAAAGGAACTAGTATGCACATCACAATAATTCTCACATCTTTTGTAGAGTACCACAATAGTTCATTTATTTTACAACTTTACATATAAACAAAATTTTTTCGGTCAATTAACTATTTACATATTTTGCGTATTTACAAACTTTGACATGCAATACACTACGACAGCTCTAATATACAGTCAAGGATATATTTTTGTAAAGTTTCAAAATTCAACAAACCCTCTGTCAAGAAATATGCAATTAACCTTGTTGCATATAATTTATTACATTATCTTCAATTATCAAATCAAATATTGAATTAGTAACAATCGAAACTTGTATTTAAAGGAAATATAAATTTTACCTAAACAATTATTTAAATAACTCTTTCCTGCAAAATGGTGAGGTTTAAAGTACAATGAAAATTCTGTGGCATTATGTGAATATTTTGCCTCATTACACTGGAACCTGTTCATTTTCACTATGTAATAATCAGTCAGGCTTCACACAACATTTACTCCGTCGGGGTGAAAAATAATCTACAGCTGCATTGTCAAACTACAATAATAATGGAGTCCGTTAAACGATTCATAGTAAAACTACGTCCAAGTAGAAGGCAAAGTTCACTAGAACTGGTATTGAGCGTCATACGCAACCGGAAGGCCATGTATTATCCATTATTATCACGGCCATTAAATTCTTCTCAAGCCCGTATACGCATATCATGTGCACACCCCTATACCGCTGCATTTCTGATCTTTATGAATGCGATGTTTCCTTCAGATGATCGTGCAAATCAATCACTTCGATATGACTATTTCACAATATTGTCGTTTAGCTTGTAACTGACGCACATTGTACAAGTAGGAGACTGTAATGATAACCTATATGACGTCAACAACAAGCTTATCAGTGAGGATCAGACAATGATTGGTCTCGCCAGTGTGACCAGGGCGTTTCACCATGAAGCATCCGTGGTACTGCCTGCTACTGCTTCTCGGCTCAACATCACTTTCTCTGGCGGATACTGGTACAATTGTCTTACTGGCAAAATTACAATTTTTCTTTCCTTATCTAATGAACATTGCATTCGATTAGTCCTTTACAGAAATAATATAAGCTATAATAATTATTCGATTGATTCGTCGGTCAACGAAGGAAAAGTTACGTTAGCCACACAGAAAGTTAGACTAAATTTGTTATCAACGTTACCTGATGTGTAAATAATAAAAGTTTAGTACTTCAAATAAATATAGAATTATTTTAATTTTTTTGTTTAAAGTCGCACCAGCAGCTAAGGTCATTAGCAAGTGTATACACTTAGAGAAACTTATAGCTACGTAAGGGGATCAGAGTATTGTTAAAATATAGACTTATATGCGTATAAAACACGACTTTTTAAATATTCGCGAACAAGCGAAGTTCCAGAAATATCTCTGTGAATAAAGCTTAATGAAAAGAAAATAGTGTACAAAATTTTGCAGAATCAGTCAACTTTCAAAGATTTGTTGAGGTCTTTACAGAGTTTTTGCCGTTCGTATTAGAGTTTAGAATTGGCAAATTGGTAAATACTTGAAACCTCTATGCTAACTTTGAAAATAAAGGCAATAATATTTTTAACTCGCGGATGGGATGTAAATGTAACATGTAAATTACTTTATTAAAAATCTAGATCAGTCTGTAATAGAAGAACAAGAGGAGGTAGTTGATGAAGAGTTTGGGGACAAAATTTTAAGGTCGGAGTTTGACAGGGAGCAATTGTAAAACCCCAGGAATAGATAACATTCCAGCGGAGTTGATAACATCATCGGGCGAAGAAGCAATATCATGGCTGCTCAGAATAGTTTGCGGAATCTACGAAACAGGAAGAATACCAGAAAATTTTAATAACAACATGATTATACCAATACCAAAGAAGACTGGGGCTGATATATGTGAACAGCAAAGGACAATTAGTTTCGTATCTCATGCATGAAAAATATTAACGGAAATAGTATATAGGAGGATGGAACGTCAAATAGAATGCGAGTTAGGAGAAGGTCAGTTTGGTTTTAGGAAGGTTGTAGGGACAAGAGAAACAATATCGACTTTGCGTTTAATTTTAGAAGACAGGATAAGAAAAAACCGGCTACGTTTATGGCATTTGTAGATTTAGAAAAGGCGTTTGATAAAGTAAACTGGAACACACTATTAAGGATTTTGAAGAACGCAGGAATAAATTATCGAGAAAGAAGGCTTATTCATAACCTCTACAGAAAGCAGTCTGCAGTAATTAAAATTGAAGATCAAGAAAAGAAAACAGAAATCAAGAATGAAGTAAGGTAAGGATGCAGTTTGTCGCCCATGCTTTTTTAATTTATATAGAACAGGTGTTGAAGAAAGTTAAAAATGGAAAGGGAATCCAAATGCAATACTAGTTACGTATTTAGCCTTCACAATCCTGACGATATTCGACGTCAATACAGAATTGTTGATGAAACATGGATGTACCGCTATACTCCAGAGACGAAAACGACAGTTTCTGCTGCCCAATCGGCAATGAATGAGGTTTCAAGCGAATGGAATTTTTCAAAACGACTTTTGATCTTCAGGCCGACCTCCTGGGGTCTAGTGGCCAGTGCAGCCGCCTCACTACACAGAGGTCCCGGGTTCCAATTCTGGCAGGGAATTGGTTGTTTGTGTCGTCATGGTCACGGAGACTGGGATTAAGAATCGCAGACCCCGTATCGAAAAGTGTCAGGTAAGATGACAGTCCGCAGTCAACCCGGTAGGCCAAGGCCCTAAATGGGCTACAGAGCCGTTGAAGAATACGAAGAAGAATTTGAACGCCAGCGGCAGTAAATAAAGAAAAGAAGTCCACATTTAGCCATAAAGAAAGTTTCCTTTCATGTAGAGATTCAGAGCTCAAATTATAACTAACTGTTCTTCATTCATCATATTCGCCAGATTTGGACCACCATTTTCTTCTTTTCTATAACCTGAAAAATGGGTCAACGGAAATATTTTCAATAAGAAGAACCTTGTCAAAACGAAAGTCTATTTTTGATGGTCTTCCGAAAGCTTACTTTTTTAAAGTGGATGGTCCCGGGTTCAATTCCCAGGTACTGTCGAAATTTTTCAGTTTTAATCTTATAAATTCAGTTTTATGGCTTTTGGCTGAACTTCTCTCTTTGAAGCCACTTTTTTAAAGCTTGTAAAAGTTGAGTACCATGTATCGAACTGGAAGAAATTAGCATTAATCAATCTGAAATATGTTTCCTGTTATTTTATTAATAACCGATTGACATACCGTCGTATGTATGCGTATTACCGACTAACTTTTAAACCTTTTCAAGCGAATTTGTGTTGCCTTCCTTTGAATCGGACTCTGACGTCACAGATGAATTTAAACGTACAGGAAATGAGTATTATGGAAGAATTAACACGATTATTGAGCACTGAATTAGTGATTAATTCGAGAGAAGTAAAGTCGTCTCTGTTTCAAGATGTCAGATTTGTTATGCACATAACATCGCAGAAATACGTAGTTATCGGAATTGACGTGAAACTACCACATATTTTGACAATGCAAAATATCTTTTACCAGGAAAAATACGGAAGAAGAAGATATTTCCGATGAAGTTTAAAGACGCATTAAGCGTGTAAAACTTAACGAATGAGGGACTCTCAAATGGAAGAAAACTGCCAAGGAAATCTTATAGATGTATTTAAAATGAAGATGAACATATTAATAACCTAAACAGTACTTATCAGATCAACATAAAATTGTAAACAAAAAAATCTCTGATTAAAAAGATGCATTCAACGGCTGAAACAATTTACTGTAAATAAGTTCTCAGTGCTTCTTATATAAGAAGAAGAAGAATTTAAAGGAAATATAGATAAATGTTGGAAGACAATATTATGAGGGGCATTCAATAATTAAAGAGGTAAATTGATCTATAAAAATTTGAGAATCTTTACAAAATTTGACTTTCACTTCGTCTCTACATAATCCTCAAGAATATCAATACACTTGTCCCAACGATGAACTAGTTTCTTTAAACCTAATGTAAGGAAGCTTAGTCTTGTTGGAGCCAGTTCACCACAACCTCTTTGAGCTCCTCGTTTTTCTGGACGTTTTTTATCAACTTATGCCTCCTTCAGTGGATCAAACAAATGAAAATCGGAGGGATCTAAATCTGGACTGTATAGAGGATGAGGTAGTTTTTCCAAACGCATTTTTACAAGGTCTTCTTGTGTCAGCTTGGGACATGTTTTACTGTACTTACGCTCGTTACTGATAACGTTATGAACTGCAACTATTTACCATACGGTAATTCGTCGGCTTTCACGAATAACATCGTCAATGCGGGTTTCAGGCGAAAGAATTGACAGTTAAACTGGCGGACCAGTTCTACCCAGTTATAAAAATTTCCTCGGTTCATACTACTTAAACCATATTGTAAAATCATTCAAGAAAATATTTTAGAAAGCAAACCCCGCATCACTAAATGTTGTTCAACTAATGTGCAAACTTCAAGCTGACACGCCGACGTTAAATGCAATTTTGGGATTGTAAACAATTTTAATACGTCTGGTGTTTTACACTCATCCCTGTGATGCTAATCTAAACTCATGAAAGTACGAAATACCTCCTACAAAACCTTTCTTTCGACATCAATCTGTCCGTCGAATATCATCAAATCAACAGAAGTGCCCAAATGATGCAAATTTGATTTGTACCTCCTAGTAGAAGTGTTACACGGGTCATGCAGTCTGCCAAAGCCACTAATTCTCTGTTCCCCTTTTGTCATATAAATGTATCACATAATTATTTGATTTTTCTTGCAGCATTTGCCCGATATTCTTTTGCATGAATTCTTCTCGTTGAAGATGATTTCCCTTCTAAATGACAGTCCTGAACGTTCCTCTATTATGAAATCTTTCAATACGGAGTTGAGGTTGTTTTTTGGAGGAAATTGTTGAAACTGCCCAATCTTGAAATAGTTCCTTAATGATAATTCTTTCAACATTACAAATAACACCATGCCTGGCTTATGAACTGATACATACGAGAGCTTTGACGCTAAAATGTCAAAATAAGGGATAAAATTTATTTTTCAAAACATTTGAAGAACAAAAAGATAAATATTAATGGAGTACCAATAATCAATAACTTATCTATGGCATTCACAATATGCTGTCTAAGCTATTGTGATGGTCATGTTGTAAAGTTGCAACATCTTCAAGCTGATTAACACAATGTCCTTCAAATACCCAAAGTTGGTAGCTCAGTGACTGGGATTTCAACCATGAACGACGATAAATGACATTTAATGAACATGGCACAACTAAAATTCTCGTTTCATAGGAAATCTGGAAACAATGTGAGCAAAATCTGTAGTGAGGTGGTTAGAGAAGTCTAATTTCCGTAACCGCTCCTTAAATCAACGCTTAATTGTTTATTTAATTAGGGAATGCCGAATCGATTTCTGTCTTTAAAAGATTCGTTTGGTCTTTAGATCGTATGCATTAATTATCGAAAAAGATGAAAATATTGAAACTCATTTTTCATTACTTCATACTCTTTGTCCAACTGACTAGAATATCATGGACACAATCTCTCAAACTCACTCATCGTAATCAACCTACCAATAATTATGGATAGTTAAATCTACGATTATTTATAATTGATCACACGAAATAGAAAATTCGAATTTTATGGCAATAATGTAAAAGAAGAAGTGCTATAAACTTTTCGCAGCAGATTAAATGTCTTCCAACGTATCTTGGACACCTTTCAGATGGAGCTAATTGCTTATCTGTAAAAGATTAGGTATTATCATTGCTTATCTCAAGGTTACCGAACGCATCAATTTGCTTCGTGTCAGGGATAATTTGGAAGTATTTTTAAAGCAGATTATGCTACAAATAATGAACAAGTCTCACAAACATCTTGAAAATCTTTGCTCATGTGCAGGATAAATTAAAAATAAATAAATCTGGAATAAAATTATAACTTCAAACGTTTTGCATTTCGGTAATAATTTTTAATAAATAATATCGTATTTTCTTTAAATATTTTTAGCAATAAACGGAAAATATTCTACATTTTGGATGGGTGGCGTTTAATTTTAACTCACACTGATGTCGAAACATTTTAATATAATCGGGAATCGCCGATTTTTCTGAAAAACAAACTCAGCATCGTAGGCGTGTCACTATCATGTGATTACCATTTCCTTGTGACGCACTTTCAGTGGATATAATATGCGAATAAAATTTTTCCATTCCGTTGAAACTTGAACAATCCGGTTATTTATCTCTGTCAGTATACTTTTACATGATATAAGAATTTAATAGACAAGTAAATAGTGACACTGTAATTTCTATTAACCAAGTTACCATGTATAATTACTACCTATATAAATAAATTAGTAGTTCGTCTGTAGGTAGTTTACAATCGATTGATTTCAGTAACACTTTAAGTTTCAAACGCCAGGAACCTGAAACCGACGTAGCCTAATCTGAGGTCAAGTCTACATCCTGAATTGGTTCATTTTTGAAAAGAAGACGATCGTTTCGATTTCGATTAAACATTTCCTCGTCATAATGTGTTTCTGTAGCTCCACATTTTCAGACATAAAAATCTGTATTTCCTTCAGTTTTCACAGTAAAACTTGTTATATAAAGCCATAATAAGCTTCTCGTTGTGGTAACAGTCATTAAACTCGTCTGAAGCAACCCTCCATGCTAACCTATTCTGCGAAAGTATTTTCATTTCTACATAGCTACCACATTCAACATCCTCCCTAATCTGCTTGGCAGATTCTTAACTCTGTCTTCTGTTCTTACCCCACACTCTTCCCTCTAATGCTAATATTACAAGACCCTCATGTGTCTCAAAACGTGGCCTATCCGTTCTCTTGTTCAAGGTCCTCTCCATATTGTACTCTCTTCTCTTATTCTACTTAAAAGTTCCTAGTTGATTACTCTGCCTACCCGTCTTTTTTCAACATTCTTCTATAGCACCACATTTCAAAAGCTTCTATTCTTTTCCTTTCTGCAATTCCTATTGTCCACGTTTCGCGCCCACATATCGCTTCTCAGAAATATTATATTGCCATACACCATCTTCAATATAAATGGTGAACGTTCTAAAACCCGACCCTTAACTGTTTTGCTTTGTACCTTTCACTTTACGGAAAAGGGTCAGGACGGGTTTGTTTGAAGCGATAACTAACTTTAAGCCGATCTTAAATTGTTGCCCTCATTTCAAAAATTTAAAAGTTATAATTCATCCTGCACAATTTATTGGCAATAAACAACATATTTTATTTTACGAGTTGGCAAGAATAGAAGAAGTAACACGGTGTAGTAAATATAAATCCAGCCGATACTGGAACAACGTGTTACAAATAACGATTTTTAAAAAAGAGACCCAAGTGTTATCCTATCAATAGAATACGCAGTAGACAAATCTTTGTTGCCATGAGTTACAACTAAAGTTAATATTATTTTCACGAGTTTATAATCTGCAGATACCCAACAGGTGCAAAGAAGTTACACAAAATATAAAATCATATTCATGGAGAAGGATGTGAATGTATAGTATTGATTACTACAGAATAGAAAGAAGGCATGTCAATCGCAAAAATTAATTTTTGTATCATTCGCTATCATTTAAAAATCATTTCTCCAAAACCTTCATCTCCTAAGGCGTCCCACGAGGTAGCGTATTAGCCACATTCCTGTTTAACATTTATTCTCATGACATCCTCCGTAATCCATCCATTAAAACAAAATTTTTTGCCGATGACATAGCTATCCTCCACCAAATCTCTTCCTTCAGCTCGGGTTTTCGCAGCATACAAATATCTCGAAACGACCTGGAAATCTGAGAAAAACTGGAGGGTCAGCATAAACCCTTCCAAATCCGTAATAGTTCCATTCACCCTCAAAACCAAACATCCCCTTACTCATTCATTCTATCTTTTTGGCATCCAAATCCCAATAAAAATCTCCATCACTTACCTTGGACTTATTCAGACTCCAAACTTTCATGGAAACCCCATCTTACCCACCATTCAAGCAAACTTACCACTAAAATAAAACTATTCTATCCACTCCTCAACAAAAAGACTCATTTACCTCTCCCTAATCCACCCTATATGGGCATGCTGCATTTGGGGATCAACTGCCAACTCCAATTCCAATAATATTCAAACCAAGCAACTCAGAATCCTTAAAAACATTTCCAACTCCCCCTGGTACCTTCAAAGCTCAGTAATTCACAATGACATCCAAATTCCACTGATCTCCACCACAATAAAATCATGCATATCCTCTTAATCAAAAGCTCCATAAATCACTCCAATGTCGCTGGTCATAGCCCTCACCACCTAGTCCTCCTCCACACAACCGCAGACTCAAACGAAAACTACCTTCCACTCTCTCACTCCGATATAACCTAACAATAATTTCTCTCACAGTTAGCTGGCACCTCATTCTCCGCTTTTCTAATAGCTGTTCCTTTATCTCTCTTCATCTGACTCCCCCTACTACCCTAAAACCTATTAATATATACCGTCAATTAAATGCTATTAATAGAAATAACATATTTAAGTTCACAGCTTTTAAACTGATTTTCAATGGACTTGAGGGACATGGGGACTGAAATTTCGGCCAAAATCTGAAAAAACTCGATTTTTAAATTTTTTATATTAATTTACTTGTAAATTTAGTAAATTGAAAAAAGAAGCTGCCAAAAAAGGAAGAAAGATGTAGCATATACTGCAGGGCAATTTAAATTAATATTTTTAATTCTTAAAGTTTTTGCAATAAAAAATAATATAAATAAAAAATTATTTCTAATAATTAAATATTATTTTGCTTTTTATCATATAATAATTATTAATTATTCACAAATTTATTATTTATAATTAATAAGCATTGCTCCACGACATGAAGATTAAACTGTTCTATCGCAATAATAAATTTTCTACAATAGTTCTGTAAAACTCGAAAAGCTCTAACCGAAGTTATGCAAATATTATTGAACACTGGCTGGAAGGATTTGAGAAAGAACTGGTCTGTCAACAAAACAATTTTTACGTGCTGCAAGGGGTTGAAATTATACACAAATATTGTAGGGGGAAACACTTTAAAAGTAATTGACCTAAAAAGTTTTTTTTAGACTCAAATATGAGCCTTTATTACAAAAAATTCGACCCCTCTCCCTAGGGGAATCGTTCGGAAGTTATACGCCAAACTTTCATAGGTAATTGTTACGTTTGACCGTCTGTTTTGCCGCCTCTTACCTGATCCCAACGGTATGGGTTCTTCCGGAGCCATGGTAGATCTCACTTGAGAAATTCCCATTCTCTTTGCCTCCAAATGTGGCTACAATCTTCTTCAGTCTCATTGTTTCGAAGATTATGAACTCGACTTGCGTTACACGTACGCCAACCGAAATTTTGATGCCTCACTGGTGGTATTTTCTTATCACTAACAATAAATAACATGACGATAAACCTCTAAACACACATCAAAACACGCCAAGTTTTGCTGTTTCTAAAGAAACGGTAATTGAATACGAGTGAAAGACAATCTATCAATACTGTATGAACAGTCCAGTGGTTGAGCTTATGATCACTTCACGGCAAAGTCGCAGTTGGTTGTGGACAAGTCCCGCTGTCTCATGTTTACAACAATAGATGTAATGCGAATGCTCCCCCCCCCCCCACTCTCTTTCTCAAGCTGCCAGAATTACGATTATAATATAACACAATAATGGGATGAATGGTATAGGAACGCATAATAAGACTTTTAACTCGCAGTCGAGTTTTACGCCGCCTTTCCCGCGACAATTCAATGGATTTATAAATATTTACATTAATATCTTCTGAACTCTGCAAGATATTGAAATGAAACATACACGAAACTTTAAGTTAAAATTCCTGTTTCAATCCCTGAAATTTTCATTGAAATCCGTTGAGCCGTTTCGGAGCATAAACAGATCAAGAATACAGGCAACCCACATTCACGTTGGAGATTCAAACGCGAAGACAAGGTAGCTTTTCCGTAGAATTTTTTGTATATTATGAGATTTTGAAACTTTTTGTACGTTTTTTATAAATTTTCTTTTATACAAAACTTGTCCTGACAATAACGAACACAATAAAACAAGTTATCAAATTTGGAACAGTTGTTCATAGTTATGCGTGTACATACATTACAAATATATATATATATATATATATATATATATATATATATATATATATATTATAAGGACCTTAACAGGAAGTATGCACTTTGGGGTTTGTATTGGACTAGTCGTATTTTAACGCTAAGTGTTTTTGTTTTTTGAATCTGCACACAATGGCATGACCATTCCGCACAATTCATAATCTAATGATAGCAAGCCTAAAAATGTAATTATCATACAAAATATAATTGACAGGTGAAAATATAGTCTGAATAACTAAAATTGTGTTTTTTATGTCTTATTTATTTTAATAGGCAATAGACAAAGTAATGTAAAACAGTGAGCACGAATACTCCTCACTGAGATTGACATTCAAGGTCAATTTAGTTTCGATATACTTCTAATAATTAATCTCTGAATTTAATGTAATTCTGTTGTTACAGTCTGTGTCCTTTCACGCAATGGCGTTCCGCTTACTGAAACTCAATGGACCACCGAATTGTCGCTGACAAACATGATCGGAGGACCATTGGAGGATTCCCGACCAGCCGGACAAACCGTCATTGAGTTTGACGCTGCTAACATCGATGGTTTAGATTTTAACGACGAAATTGTGTACCTTCAACCTGTATTATCGCCAGATAAATCCAAATTTACAATTGCTGTGGGAAAGGATTTTCCAGATTATGAACTCAACAAAAAGGATGAAATTAATATTGGGAAGGTAAGGTTCAGTATATTATACACTATTTGGCAGCCCGGCGTTACCCGAATATTTATTTATATTAGTTCGGTAAAGTATTTAATTTGACCCAAATCTATTAGTGAACACGTGATTTAATCGACGCCAAGAGTGTCTCTTTTTGAACATTTACATTTACGCGCCCATAATTTCATCATAACCGATACGATGACGCCCAGTACCGTAATATAGTCAAGAAAATATGCCGTTACCTTAAATAAACGCAGTAACTATTAAAAGAAGTTTAAAAAATGATACCTTTAATACTCCGGTATCTTATAAGGGACAAAAACACTTCCAATACCTTAAGAGGGACAAAAGTACTCTCGTTATTTTAAGTCAGTCATAGTCCCGGTACCCAATAAAACTGAAAATTACTCGCAAGCCCAGCCCTTATATGTGTTAGGGACGTTTACCAAAATAGTGCTTAGTACATATGTGACTTACGTTCCAGGAACATGTTTGATAGAAATTAAAATTACAGATTATACACTAAACTTTGTTTCACCCTCACTGCTATGGATTAAATACATCTTAAATGTCTTTAATATCAGATTTAAGTTCAATGATTTCCATAACCCTGAGTCGACACCAATCTCGGTTGTTTTCGAATAATAATTATGTAACGATCTTTCGGTCTCTTCCTGCCTACACCTAGGGGCTGTACTGAAATTTAACCCAGATGCTGAATATCAGAATGGAAATCATCGGTTTCTATTATGCATATAAATTACACAATTTTGAATTATTTTTATGAAAATCCATTCCTCTCCCACCAATGCAGGAGATCCCTTTCGCACTGTCAACAGGGATCGAACTTGCCCTTTGACAGCTTCGAAAATGACGCCATCAAGCTCAGTGACCACTCAGAAAAGTTTTCAAAGGACGCTAATAATTTTCCATTTAATTTTTTTTAAATACCACCTCTTCCACCCGCTCATCTAAAGGTGCTAGGGGTATTTTATCCCAACAGTTTTTGTTCCTGGATCAATCTTAACACGTTGGTAGTAATTTCTTAACATGTATAAGATTATACGTGGAAGTATGTTTAAGACCCATTAACTCCCATAAAAAGGGCTTAGTTATAACTTAAACGGCATGTTGAATGCCAGAATTAAACTCAGAGAAATCCATAACCCTAAAGTAGACACCAGTCTCAGGTATTTTCATATTACTTTTAAACTTTCGTAAATTATACAAGTAACTAATAAGAAAATCAAAAATTTATATAAATGAGAGATTATATAAAATATACTAGTGAGAAGATCAAACTAAACTTTTGGGTGCTCTCAAGCTCAGTTCTCTCAATGGATTATTATGTAACAAAACAAAAATTATATCAACAGTCATTTCAAAAGTGCTGTCATGTTATACGATGCTATTCATAAATGCATACAGGGTTGACGAAATTTCCTTTTACATTGTTAATTTTCTGCCAAAGACTCTCTCGATTGACCACGGAATAATCGGTAAAACACAAAACTCTTTAACAATATAATTTGACTTTGTGCCCACCCTGTAATTGTAACTCAAATAATTTAATTGAAACTATAAAGCTTGTTAATTATTCATAAAATGCTTTTAAATAGTTCTATCTAATTCTTTCTAAACCAAACCATTCATGTCACAGTGGATGCATTTTACATTCCACACCCTTAATAAAATCTTTAATATTCCTTATTGTCCATTGTGTACATGTTTGTTACAGAAACAATTGGTTGCAGCCTACCCTTTTATGTGCAGCGGTGGATCAAGTGCATTACTTGTAAGTAAATTAAACATTTATTTCAGTGAAACAAGTGTCGAAAGAAAGGCTATTGTAAATATTCACGGCACAACACAAAATAACAATTTATTTTAAGTTTATTATTTTTTATTTCGTATGAAAAATTTTTATATTACGATTATTAATTTGGTACAATAATTGTGCCAGTATACAAAATATTAAAATAATGTATTTTCAAGGGTATAATAATGTGTATAATTCACATGTAAACGTGAAGATAGGTTAGTCCATTGATTAGCTTACCTTAGCAGATGGGTTAGATTGTTTTATTTTATTATGTTCCCGTGTGTATCTGAAAGGCATACGATGAGGGTGGGTGGGGTTTGACAGGCGGTGTATTGACTATTAAAGAATATATGAGGATGTGGTCAGCGGGCATGGTGATAAGGTGGGTTCGGATGAGGTCTATTGGGAGTTTTCTGTTGAGCTGACGGAAGCATTGAGATGATGGAGGAATGTCGTGGAGTTAGGGTGGTTGAGAGCGCTTTAAATTAAGGAGGTTATGGATTTTGTGGCTACGGAGTTTACTTAGAAATTCCGTCATCCACCATAACATAAAACTTTTCAAAGTACCAGGGAGAGTTTGTAATGGTGCACAAAATTATGTTTTGTTTGAATTTTGGCTGTTTGTCCCCATGTGGACGAGGCATAGGACCAGGTGGGTTGTATTATGGAGAGGTACAGGAGGCGTTTTGTGCTGATGGTAACAGGGGCTTTTCTGTTTAGAAGAGAATATAGGGTTCTGAATTTATGGTTGACATTGGAGAGGCGATGACTAATATAAGTTCTTCTTGAGAGTTTAGAATTGAACATGATTCCGAGATAGGTTTTTTTCTGTTTTTGTAGGGATTAATGAATTGTTTCAATAGACGTGTATTTGAGGAAGAGGGTTTTTGGTCAATGAGAATGAGACGGTTATTGATTTGGTGGGTTTGATGTTGATTCGCCATTGTTTGGGCCATTGCTCTACGTTGTTGAGCGCTGATTGGAGTGGTTGGAAATTGGAGGTGAGAAAGGAGATTTCATAGAAGATGGCTATGTCGTCTACGAAAAAAATTGTTAGTGGGATATCGTGGGAGAAGATGTATAGAATGGGGGCAATGACACTTCTTAGGGAACGCCCGCCGCGATTGAGTGTGGTTTGGAACGGCGATTTTTTATTTTGATAGAGATGGTTTTGTTAGAGAGGTAGTTTAGGAGTATTCTGTAGTCGGTGTCATTTAGGAGGTCTTTAATTTTGGATAATAGGGAAGTGTAGTGGATTTTGTCAAAAGCCTTTTCGATGTCACAAAGGTGGTGATGAGAGATTTGCGTTGTTCTAATGAGTTGATTATGAGGTTGGAGAGGCGGTATGTTTGATGGACGGAGGAGTGTTTAGGGCGAATACCGTATTGTGTTTTCGGAATCAGGAAGGAGAATTGTTTGATTAAATGGGGGAGAAGTAGTTTTTCGAACAATTTGAATAATGTATGAAGGAGACTTATTGGACGGTAATTTTCAGGGTAGGATATTTGGTTTTGGTAACATGATTATGGTGGCCTGTTTCCATTTGGTTGGATAATAGGTAGTTCTATTTAATATGTTTCACTTTTAAAAGAAAGAAAATATTTTTCCGGGGTAAGAACAGAATGTATCAATGTGTAGTGTAGTATAGTAATAGTTGGCTGGTGAGACTTAAACGTCATATGCTGTCTAGTTAAAAACTTGAAAATCACTGTTTTGTTTCAGACTACATAGAATTGGATGGAAATTTTAGAATTTTATAGATATTTATGGTGCACATCTTTCAATTAATACCAAGAAAGGCAACTTAATATTCGTATTCGGAAATTGTGCAAAAAAGTGTGTTACTTGTTAGTATCTCTTTAATGGGAGGACCTATTTTCTTTCGTTGACACTAAGAGTTGAGTGTTCTTTCGATAGATTTATTGCTCGTTGCAGTCAGAAAGGGGCGCACAATATTTGTGACGAGGAGTGTGCAACATCATTGACATTTTCTTCCTGGAATGTCCTCATTTCTTCGCATCGTTCCTCCAGTGGATATCGCTATATCTGCTAGCAATTCGCAACGCATTCTCCCGAAACCAGAAAAATATGTGTAAATCTAAAAAGTCGTCTTTGTATAATATATTTAAGACTGTAAGGTCAGTATACAAATTTAGATCGAACGCAGGACTTTACTGAATTATTGGACAAGGGGTTGTCCGATTCTCGGAGCACGTTGAATGCTCAATTCCGGTTTGCACTAAATTTTCTCCCATCAGAGGAGGTTTAAGGCTAATACGACTTTCCTGGGAATCAATAACACATATTGACTATGGTAAGCCCCATTCAAATAAATTGCGAGAAATATTTAAAAAATTTCTTTCTTACTACATAATAAAATTTAATTATTTTGTCACTTAAAAATACAATCGTAAGTATGACTTTTGACAGGTAACTCATTCGTTTTTGTTTTCAGTATGTTTTCATTTAAAACAGTTCAGCAACTCGTCTACATTTACTCCTTTTCTAATATAGTAAACATTTATTTAAGGAATCTATCATATAGGCCCTACTATAATCCTCTTAGCAATCACTGAAGGCGATGAGAGTTAAAAAGAAATATTTGACTCCAAATTCTTCACATTTTTATATTTTAAACAATTCCTTTGTATTATTTAATTAAAACAGCAGGTGGGGGACGAACGTCGTGAACTGGTGTCAATAAATTTTATAATTCTTCTGACGTATAAGCCTTTTACCATTCTATGCTAAATTAGTGGGAATGCTCAATTTCATATAGTTAATTTAGAAGACAGACAAGAATGGAAAAATGTCAAACGTACCAGGGAATCGAACCCAGGACCTTGCGATATCCAGCCGCATGCTCTACCAACTGAGCTAATCCGAGTCGACGTCCCAGGATCGACTTAACACCTCTCCATTCCGTAAACCTAAGCTAGGCTCACCTACCAATTCACTAATCACAATCCTCACGTCCTAATTCTAGGAAATACGTGAAGATGGACATTGCGTAAACTGATCATAGGTGCATTGAATTCTATGCTAAATTAGTGGGAATGCTCAATTTCATATTTTATTTAAAACCAGTCAGATAATGTAACTAACTCGTGCAATTTCGTTATATTTTACTGATGTGAAACATACTCGTGCTTGTTTTCCTTTCTTAAATCTCGAGATAACTATTTAAACAGTGATCCTTCAGTTCTTATTAGATATGTAAAGATTTCTTTAGTCCCAAAATGCCTAATTGTAAATAGGCCAGAAGTTGGGCTTAATAGATTTAACTGCGTTTGATTTCATACGATTTATAAAAACACAAAATTATGTACATTGTTATTGATAAAACCAATTTTCACTCATTAGTTTATTATGACAAAATTTAATAAGCACTACACATATCACAGCAGCTAACTTCCTATCCAAGAGAGAAGAAATCGTCACTAGTTCCAAAATAAATGTTAAATATTACTACTTCAATTATAAACTTTGTGTCTAATTGAAATGTTTTTGTAATTGAAACTGAAATCAATTTCAGTGTCGCAAACAATCTGTAAGTTAAAACGCAATTACGAAAGTTTACCTCTGAAACACACTTGGCACAACTTTTATTTTAACAATATTAGCACAACTCAGCAGTGATGTGCAAGATGGTTCTTTTAAGAGAATAGTTTCATTTATAATTCATTCATTGTATTGAAATAGTTCTTTGAAGTAGTTCAACTGAACGGATTAGCTCATTTCTTTTTATGAGCAAGTCACAAGTTGCCTTGGTTAGTTAACACATGCAGACTATGAGATCAAGTTGTGTTTTAAGTGTACATATTCAACAACAAAAAAGGAGACAATAAATCTGCGATTAAATAAATGCCACACAAGGTTTCAGCTACCTTAATTTATCCGAGCATGATTCCTCGATAATCCGAAAACAAAATCGACGAAATTTTTTTCGGCAACTTTATAAACCCATGCAGGTAATGGATGTGTACCTGTTCTTTATTAGTTGTGTAATCTACGCATGTAGTTTACATAAGAAATGAATTTCCAGGGGCTTAAAAGTGATATTCTTTGGGCAACTTCGACTCTGTCAGACGACTGACTCAGCCAGAAATGCATGTTTTGAACTGAAACTTTTCAGATGTTCATCTAAGGCCACATAGTACAAACTGTAAAAATTTCAACGAAATCGGAAATGGTCGCACGGGGACCCCTAGGCCACTTGCCATGACGCTAGTGTCACACTGTAGGTAATATTCACGCATACGAGACGACTGAGTGACGATAAAAGAAAGGTAAAAGTGACAACTATAACGAACAACTCAAGCTTGTAACAAACCAAACGACCCGGCCACTACTCATCGAGGTTGTTGGACCCGAACGAACTCCCTAGCTAGTTCCACATAACCAGTAAACTATCAGACGTTTGACCATTACAACCATACTTTCATCCAGTCTCTGACATATTTACATTTGTCACACAGCAGTTGCTTTATACACCCACAAGCAATGAGCACAGCACAAACAGCTAGACAGCCAAAATATTCTAATCAATCTGACTTTTATATAAAAATATCAAATTGCCAATAAGTCATATTTTTTAACACACAGCCAACAACATTTTGTCTACTATTTTGGAATTTCATCAGATAAAGACATACACAATTTTTTTTATTCTTCAGTTTGAATTGATATAAACATTAGACATCCAAAAAAAGAAAAATTTTCATTCTGGACTGTGTCCATTTATGGTTTTTACCCATAATATTTAAGAGTTGAATTTAATTGTTATTTTTGTATGTAGATACTCTCCAATATCATTCTCATAAGTTAGGCTCCATATGTAAAATAAATACTTCTTCCCAAATGTTAATATGATTACTTTCTGATAGGTGCTTTGATAAAGATGTACTGTATATATTGCTCTATCAGACGCTACAACATATAACAGACAGCACTGCGGGAGTTTTCTCGCAGACGCTTCAGCCCAGAGTGACTGTGGGGCTCACCTGATCATGTCGGGAATGCCTCGCACTCTCTCTGGGTACTTTTTATCAAAGTTCTCATATGCCGAGACACCTTCACCTATTTTAGGAGGTATATGTACCGGGGTCAAAGACCTTGGGCATATGGCAAGAGCTGTCCGCTGATCCCATCCTGAAACTGGTGGAGACACGGAGAAGGCAATGCTGCGTCCCCACAGCAGACTCATCTCCCGTCATTCGGAAGGGCGTGAGAATAGTACCCAATGCCCGACCTACCTGATGCAGGTTTTCTAGGGTTTTCCCTGCATCTCTTTAGGTGAAACACCGGGTAGGATCCTTAAACCATAGCCCGGGGGCCCTAGTTAACCCTTGGCTACCTTGCTCTACCTTCCGCATCCCCCCTTTTCAAATCCCTTCCTATGCTATTAAAGGGGAGTTGCCTGTTTCAGGATCACCCTCATGTAGCCTGTTAACAAAAAAAAACGCTACAACATTCTTCAGAGATTGACAGAACACGCAAAATATTATATATATATGGGATAAGTGATGAAGTCACGCATTTTGATAATTGGATAGAAAGAAAGATAGAAATATTTGGGAGAAAGGCAGGAAATTCGCTCTTTGGATCATATGTACGGCATGGAATCATGCACAAGGAAATACATATGTCAAGCGTAGAAGGGAATGGAAGAAGGAAGAAAGACTGAAAAAATTCGATGTGGCCAGGACTCGAACCTGGGTGCACGAAACAACAGTGCATCGCCACTAGAGCCGGGGCGTCCGTCTATCCACTCTGCCACCACATCGAGTAATATATATATTACAAAGTGTATTCTTGGTTTTATTTCCCCTGGCTCAAATGCTGTCTCCTTTCTTTTGACTCCACTCCTTCCTATGCTATTAAATAGGAGTTGCCAGTTTCTGAATCATAATCATGTAGCCTGTAACCCAAAAACTATTAAACTACATTTATGAAAATAAACTCTTCTTTTTAAATTTATATATATATATATATATATATTGGCTAGCCGATCACTGGAAATGTCTTCCTAACTTTCTGATGAAGGGGGCGGTGCCTCCGAAAATTCAAGTTCTCTAAACCTCACAAGGTGTCTACCATCTATGAACCTCAGGTAAGTCATCTTCTTTCTATCTCTCTGTCCTTTCCCCATTAATTGTTATATATATATATATATATATATATATATATATATATATATATATATATATATCCAGCGGCCTCCTAAAATGGTCAAGACATGTAGAGGGTATTGCTGTGACACCACACCACAGCACAACAAACTCCTCTCCCATCATTCATAAGGAGAGTGAGACGAGTAACAAAGAGCCTAACCTACCTGATGCAAGTTTTCTAAGGTTTGTCCTGCAACTCTGACTCACTCTCAACATATGTCATACTTATTAAATTCAACCAAGTTTTTCTTACTTTCCTGCTATCCATATTTAGATAGATATATTTAGTTCCACTCTGATCCATAGCATATTTAATCATTTTCTTTTCAAAATATTTGTACAATCCTGATTTTGTCAGTGATTCATTAACAATATTTACATCTTGCCTATCATTACTGGCAAGTTTATATGTATTATTTTAACTCTAAAAAATTTTCTTTCTACATTTCATTGTTTTCAATTTTTTTCTCTAATTGGGATGTATTAAAAATTAATTTATTAATATATTTAAAATCATAGACCTACAAATTAAATTATGTACCATATTGTTTTTATGTAATGGATTGTTTAATTACAATTCAAAATCAGATCAGTAGGAAAATTCATCCTAGAAGAAATATATATAAATACTCACTTTATTATCACACTTAACAATAACAAACTAATGTTGCTATCCAGCTTCATGTGTAAAAGCCTCAAATGAATTATATCCAGCTCTGTGTTCAACAACTTTTTCATTCCATTGTATAATTGATAATATATCATCAACATATATCAACAACATATCAGTAGTATTATATAATTCAAAATTCATCAATATTCCTGCTACATGCAACCACCTATGTCACCCAAAATAGTAGTTTGTTATAATTATCATGATTTAAATATGCATATACAATAATAAATGTAAATATTCTGTAGTATACTGATTCCTTTATATGCATGTGTACACATTAATAATTTTATATAATCAAATTCCAACTTCACTAATTCTACAAATAATTTGGTAGGGATATCAGTGAAGAATGATTGCATATCAACACTGATTGATAACAAAGGAATGTGTGTTAGTTAATCTTATCTACTTCTTATTTTAAATCAAGAAATATTACTTAATCATAATTATTATTGAATTTATACTTGTCCAAAGTTTTATCAAAGAATTTTTATATTATAAGTTGGTCTACTTCTCCCATCTACAATTGGTTATGAGCTTTAATTAATCCTTTCATCTGAGGATTCATGTTAAACGGACTGCTTAGTAATGCTCTTATTTGTTTTAATTTACAAGCATGAAATGATTACTTTGGCTGAATATTGCCTTGTATACTTATTTATGAGCAACAGATTACAACCAAACCAAAAAGTTTTTTAAACACAAATTTACATGTTTCTAAGTTCCAGTTCATAATTGCATTAAATTATTTCCACATTATTTAATACTTATACTTTTAATAGAATTATATCAAGTAGACAAACATTTCTGAAATCATTATACTTGGTGCTGTTAAATTATTTATTGTCTGATTCCAGCGTGGTGAAAACTTGATTCCAGCGTGGTGAAAACTAGTATCACTTACGAAATTCTGTTTGATTTCAAGTTATTTATAATGAATAGTTACAATTTATACACATCAAAAGTAAAATGTTAATGTAAATCATTTTTTTCTGTTTATTTTTTTCAGAACATTATAATTGATTTAAAAGACACAAATAATCATGCACCTAACTTTGTGAACGGGGGGGAAGATTTGACTCTTCCAATGCCTTTTCCATCAGGAGTGGTAATTTCTAGGCTTCTTGATAAACCCATAACTATTGAGGACATTGATTTTTCAACTAAACAAATGGATTTAACTCTAGATAGCACTAGTCAGACATATTTCTCTGTGCAAAGCAACTACGTAAATGATGTTACTTGGACTGCAGAAATAGTAACAATACAGGAACTCCAATTTGAACAACCATTTACAATAACATTAACAGCAACTGTAAGTAAAACTTCACTTTATGTGCAACATAAGAATATAACTATTTGGTTCAGCCATATAAGTAAGATTATGACATTGTCAAAATGATTAAAAGAGTTAGTAAGGACACACCCAATTCTTAACCAATTTCCTTTTTGCAATAGATCTAATTACCACAATACAAGTATTCCACTTTTTTGACTATCCTGCAGCAATATTTATGATTTTAGTTTCGCCTTAGTGTGCAATTTTTCACAAAACTTTAGCATTTTTTAATTCACACTATATTTATTTAATTCAGCACTATAATCCAAAAACATTTAATTAGCCCTAACAAGTATGTTAAACATTGACAGTTTAAAATACCCATGAAATTTAGCAAAATTGTTCCATTATATATATATATATATATATATATATATATATATATATAATAGTACCCAAGTTAAAACACTCTAGGACAGTGTTTCCCAACCCATTTATACCATGCCCTTCTAAGTCTTCTGATGCACCTTATGTAGCATTTACATTTTTTATATTCAAAACTTCAGCCATTCCCTTTATGAAGTCTAATAACAACTTGTTCAGGACAGAACTTTGGGTTTTAGGAAATATCACTAGAAGATTATTAAGAAGAAACATTAAGTAAATGTTCTAAATATAATAGTTAACTAGATACATGAATTTTTTATAATATTTTAATTTTTTGTGATTATTGTTTAAAAATTTCAACATTTATTGTGAGATCACTTTTGGATTACTGTTGCCAAATTTAGTGAGACCCTTGTTGATATTTTATATTGGGTTCAAATTTAGTTAGTTTCAGTCTGAAGTCTCCCATATCACAAAGGTTAGATAGCCATAATGACATGTACTGCACACACGCATGCTATAGCTATTTTCCAATACAGTAAATACTGTTACCAGTTTATATTACTCAAGCTTTAAAGTGTGGCCCTATAGAAAGTACAACACTTGACAAAAGTTTTTTTTAATTGAGGTCAGTTGTTTTTAAATTCTAGATTAGCTCACTTTCAAATTACCCCCCTGAAAAATCAAAATGCCCCAATGTGGGGCATAGGACTTACACCTTGGGAAACACTGTTCTAGCATGAGCAACAAAATTATGTTAAATTAGAGTGAGATTTTAAGTCTTGAATTAATTTTATTAATAAGTCAGAGATGTTATAGCCAAAGTTTTTCTGAACATTTCTTCATTAAGCACTTAACAGTTGTCCATAAGATTGTCGCATAAAATTTTACTATGACAAATGACCAATATGTTTTTTAAACATTTATTGAAACAAATTTAATAAAGCCATCACACATGAATAAATAATAAATTTTGCAAATTTTCAGTTAAATTATTGATTGACTAATATTTTAACTTATATCAAACAATAATAATTTTTATTTTCTTCTACCTAACAGTTAGTATTCAGAAATTATACACAAGTATTTTATGGTTCTGTTTTTCATCTGCAGGATGTTAGTGATGAAACACCATCTCAGAGTTCTCCGCAAACATTTGCAATAAATATTGATACTGAAAACTCTGCTAAAAATCCTCCTGCATTCACAAAGCCCTTGTACCAGCAAGTCATCAAAGATGTAAGACATTATGCTACTTATATGTCTAACTTTTTATCTATAGCATAATACTATGCTATCAATAAAAGCAATGAAACATATGTAATTTTTTAACTATATGTATTTTCATTTCTGAAATGCTTTGTGAGTTTTGTTATATTTACATAATAATAATAATAATAATAATAATAATCATATTCCGTAGATCCTGTAAAGAAGCTAAACTTCAAGGATGTGGAATGGGTCATGGTGTACATTTATTACATTATTTTATTGTATAAAAGAAAATATACTTATAACAAAGTTATGTATTATAAACTATAATAAATTACTCTTCTCCGATTCTTCTATAAATTCCTTTATTGAATAGAAGGAGTGGCTAAGCAAAAATGAGTGTAATTCAGTGTTAAATTTACCTTGATTATCGGACAACCGTTTAATTCTGTGCGGCAGTCTGTTGAAGATGGATATCCCTGAATAATGCACACCTTTCTGTGCAATTGACAATGTTTTACATTTTTTATACAGATTATTTTTGTTCCTTGTATTGAAGGGATGAATATCAGAATTATTCAAAAATAAGTGCCTATTTGTGATTAAAAATAACATCAATGAATAAATGTATTGGCACGTCAAAGTGAAAATACCTAACTTTTTGAACAGATTTCTGCAAGAAGTTCGTGAGGAAACCTGACATATTGCTCTAATAACACGTTTTTGACTAATACATATCTGGGAGCACTATTTTGATTTTAAACAATAAACAGCTACTACGTGTAGTATGTGACAGAGGAGAGACAGTGCATTTAGAGAAGCCATATTGTTACATATTTTGTTAAATAACAATTGATGAAATCATTTTCAATCTTTTCTTACAATCAGTACACAGCAGAGTTATAAGTGAATACAAATGATATATATTATTTATTCACTAATATTACATCAAATACAAATGTTTAAAGCTCTTCAAACCATACATTTAAATGAGAATATGGACGAGTTCAATTAAAGAAAATTAAATTTTCTCACTAAAAAAACATCAAGTAAAGTGATTTATTGAACAGAATCACACAGGGAAAAAAATGGGATAATATTATATTGCCATTAAGACTTCAATTTGAACAGAAGACAATTAGGAAAGTGATTTTATGCTTATAAAACTACCATTGCTAGCAGTTTATCAATGATGTCCTAAAATTAAAGAACAAAGAATTTGGTTCAGGTAAACCTGAGCTTCATGTCTAAAGGATGGAGTAATCACCTACCAAGTTGGGGGTCCACTTAGTGAAATAGCTCAGATAGTTGAGTTTCCACCTGGAAATCAGAGGTGTCATGTTCAATTTCCCATCAGGTTGAGATTTTTCCATCCTGATCTTTTAATTTACTTTCATAGTCTCAATGTCTGAGCTTCAACTGAAATAATTTATTCCTTACTTCACTAAAATATTGTGTGATTTAACATAACTAAAATAAATGTTGTGTTACTTAAAGTTGAGCAGAAATTAAACAGTTAGAAAAGTGATTTTATACATCTTTTCAATGAAACAGTATTAATTAGTTGACTAAGAATATACATATGAGGAATAAAGTATCATATAGGTAATTTACCATCAGAATCTTTCCTTTTATGATAGTCACCATAAATGGTTATTCAACAGCTTATTCATAATGAGGACCCTAAATTCTGTTATTTGTTATGTTAACAAAGTAATAGTGGAAATTAGCATTGCACCAGTATTTTCTAATATGTATGAAGAAAATATGAAGATATGTGGTTCAACTAAGATACAAATTATAAGCATAGAATTAATAGTTTAGAGAATAATAACAAATATTATTTATTAAGTCATTAGCAAAAATGACAAATAAGAAAAGGATCTGAAAGAGCATGCCGTCAACATGCCATTTCCTTTTGATCTTATCCATGGCTCAAGAGGCATATATTTCACAAAATATTTGCATATATTTTAAAATGGACAACAATTGCCTGATATAGCCATTTGATCATGTCTTATTGGCATTTTTAATTTATTTAAAAACAGTTTTTGGCAAATGAAGTCTCTGGAGCTACATAACACTTTATTATTATAGTTTCGGTGTAGTCCTGTTTTAAGTGAAACAGAGATATTTTGGAATTTAAAGAATTGAATGTGAATTGTAATTACATGTGTTTTTAGCAGTAATTTTTTAAAATGTCAAATACCTGAAAGATCCTTTATTTTGCTTTTCTGAATTAAAAATTAAATTTTAATAACACTTTTTGATTTATTAGGTCTTATTAGAATGATTTCCTTTTCATTCACATTTAGCAAATTTTAAAGTTATAATTAATTGCCTGAAAAACAAGTTAAAATATTTTTTTCTATAGGAGAGTCAACCTTTAGATCTTCAAGTAAAACTTACAGAGCCTGATAGCAATGTATCTATTGATCAAGTATGTGTTGTTGATCCAGATAATGGAGGTCAGTTTCATTGACAAATTTTCATTTTACATAACTCATCCATTATTTTATTTAATCTAACATTTATAAAATAAACATAAACAGACAATAAGTCAGAATTTTTTATATCATTCAAGATATTATGTACATCAATTTGAAATGAGTATTTTATATTATTTTTTTATATCTCATTTCTGTTATAACTTATTATATTCTTCACATGACTTAGGTGACCAAGCTTGTGAATTGCTGACAATTGGTTCGCAGGCCAGTGATGGATCTATACCAATCACTTGGAACAACCCTTCTCATGATGACATATCAAATTTCAAGTATATTTTAGCTACTATAAGTGTAAGTATTTTTTCAGCTAACAGAAAATTATTATATTTATATACTACTGTTTTAATGAAGTTAATTTTATATATTATTTCAATATTTTTAAGGCTACTTCTGACATTGGAGTTGCCTACACAGTTATTCATATTGCATTGCCAGTGCTAACAGAACCACCAGCTACAACAGGTATGTGAGACCTTATTTTTTTCAATAAAAGTATGGCCAAGAAATGAATATTACCTACCAATTAGTTGTGGGCACATCCAATGCTGGATCATTATTATATTCTGGAACCTTTCTGTTGCATATTGAATTTAATTGAATTCTTTCAATTCTTCTCTTTTATGTCTGAGTTCACAGTTTTTTTGTATTCAGTAGAACTGTTCTGGCTCACACCTGTCAGATGGAATGGATATCCATTACACTAGTATCTGAAATGGCAGAGTTATTCAGAATAAACTCAAAAGTTTTTTGTGCCATCAGATTGATTATATCCATCCAGCTTTCAGCATTTTTATGACTTTGAGAAGGCGTAGACTCTTGCTCCAATGTTCAGGTGCATTTTCCCACTCTTATTTAGGTGCTTCTTCTTTTTCCTATAGATTTCCTGTCCTTCTGTACCCTCTGGCAATGGCTTCAACTCCCCAACAGAGTGGGCTTTCTAGCTTGCAGAAGATATTGTTTCCTCTCAGCTGCTGTAGGGTACACTGGAAAATTTCTTCTAGGAAGCATTCAACCATGGGAACATTTTCTTCTACTCAAATTATCCTGAGTTTCCTTTAAGTCTTCCTTGAATTGCAGATACTGAAGATTTCAGTAGTACTCTACTTCTTTGTGCCCCATTCCTAAGCTTGCCTTCTGCCCTTTGTGAATCTATTGTAAGCTGAAAAAAAATTGGAGAGTTAATAACTTGTGTTGCTTTTGTATCTACAGATACATAAAATTATGTTGTTTGTTCATATTTTAAGTTAATTTTGTGTCTGTTTTGTGCTACCTTTTGTTAGATATTAAGTAACATATTTTTTCTAATAACTGTAAAGCCTTCATAAAATTACCAGATTTATAGATTTCATTTTGATTTCATCCAAGACATAAAAACTAATAGAAAGAAGAGCTTCAGACAGGTTGACTATTGATAATGAAGAGTACATAAAGCATTAAATTACATTCAGTTATGTAAAATTTATGTTTCAGCTACGCCATGTCCACCATGCACAACAACACAATATACTACAGAAGCCTGTGAACCTTGTACAACAACTGTAATGGAATGTCCTACAACAATAACTGAAACAACAACACCTTGTGAGCCATGTACTACAACAGCATTTGAATGTCCAACAACAATTGAGCCAACAACTACTGAATGTCCTGTATGTACAACAACTCCAATAGATTGTCCAACATATACCACTACTGCCTGTGAGCCATGCACAACAACAGTAATGGAGTGCACAACCCCTCCAGTAGAACCATGTGAGTGTACCACAAATAGCCCAGATCCTGGTACCACAAGCCAATGTGAACCTTGCGAGCCCTGTGAATGTGGATCTACGACAACAAGTAAGTAATATATTCACTTTTACTTGTAAAATACTACTTATGTACTGTTTGTAGATCAGTAACTTAGCTAACTATCACTTTCTGAGAACTGACAACTATAATTATATAAGAAGTAGTTTAACTATTATAGCTTAAGCTCCTGGTAGGGCGACCCAAGCCAGACAGGTCTAAGGGTAGGGGACAGACTAAGTAAGAGTAGTTCACTGGGGGTTGGGCACAGGATCTTAATATGATGGCAAGGCAATGAAAGGCTATACATTTCGGTACATGGAATTTTAGAAGTCTATAAAGAACAGGGGCAGCCACGGAGCTAATCAGCTAACTGGATAAATACAGGACAGAGATCACTGCAATATCAGAAAATAGGTGGCTCGACAGCAACATTGACAACCTACAAAATCACACAATCCTATATAGTGTGAAACCAAATAGAAAACATGAATTTAGAGTAGCTTTTGTTATCCAAAAGCACATTAGGCCAAGCATTCTATGTTTTAGAGCCATAAATGAAAGGATTGCAGTATTGAGTATCAAAGCTAAATATTATAACATAAGTATTGTGAATGTACATGCCCTGACAGAAGAGAGAGAGGAAGAAGGAGAGAGCTTCTATCAACTTCTGAACAACACTTTTGGTTCAATGCATAGCAATGATGTTAAGATGGTATCAGGGACTTCAATGCCATGATAGGGAAAGAGGGCTGTTACCGTGGGACAGTAGTATCTCACAGCCTCCATGAATGCACTAAAGAATGGGGAATGGCTTATAAATTTTGCAGTAAGCAAAAACCTAGTTATCAGCTGAACCTCCCCCCCCCCCCCAAAAAAAAAATATCCATAAGCAGCCATGGACCTCACCTGATGGAAGAACCCACCCATAATCAAATAAACCACATTCTGATTGAAAAAAAAGAATATCTTGGATGTAAGATCATATTGAGGTGTGGAAGGATCTGACCATAACCTGGTAAGGGCCAGATACTGAAAGCCAGAAAATGGGATGCCAAGAGATTGCAAGAGCATGATGTAAGTAAAGGTACACTGAAGAAATACAGAAAAGAGTAGGGGAGATGGAGGAGGAAAGCATATACGAGTATGGCAATGTGAAAAAAATATGGCTAAGGCTGAAGGATAACATCAGAGAGGTAGCAGATACCACAGTAGAATATGAGGAAAAATGGAAGAAGGAAGACTGGTTTGATGCAGAATGTGAGAGAGTAATACAAGAAAAATAGGCAGCTAGACAACAATTTCTGCATCAACCGACCAGAACAAAACAAATGGAATATGGCAATATAAGTAAAAATTAACAAAAATCTGTAGAAGGGAGAATGGGCTGATTATACAACAAATATACCATCAAATTGAGAACCACTTTAAGAAGAATGAAATGGCACAAGCATTACAAGGGCATTAACAGCTTTATAAGAGGCTTTGCCACCAGACCAATTACATAAGAGATAAAGAGGAGATGATAGTAAATGAACCAGAGGAAATCAAAAACTGATGGATGAAGTACTTCAGCAACCTCTTAAATCAGATGAACATAAGGGAAATAATTGCAGAGGAAACCCTGCAGGCAGAAGAAGGGGAAGAAATCCTAAAAGAGCCCTGGAAAGAGGAGATCCAGGAAGCAATTAGATCCCTGAAAAACAATAAGGCCCCTGGAATTGACACATTGCCATCAGAATTAATTAAGGCGTGGTGGGCATATGGTGAAGGCCATCTGGCTGGTTATTCAAAAAAATCTGGGAAGATGAATATATACCAACAGAATGGAATATTGGTATCCCATGCACTATATATAAGAAAGGGGACAGATTGAAATGATATATATATATATATATATATATATATATATATATATATATAGGATAGAAAGAAAGATAGAAATATTTGGGAGAAAGCCAGGAAATTCACTCTTTATCCTTAACAGATGCTCCTAATTCTTCCATCCCTCTTCTCTATCCATCCTAACTTGAAAACCTAATATATAGACTGAAAATGTTCGATTGGTCGTACTCGATGTGGTGGCGGAGTGGATAGACGCTCGCCTCAGCTCTAGTGGCGATGCACTGTTGTTTTGTGCACCCAGGTTCGAGTCCTGGCCACATCGAAATTTTTTCAGTCTTTCTTCCTTCTTCCATTCCCTTCTACACTTGACATATGTATTTCCTTGTGCATGATTCCATGCCGTACATATGATCCAAAGAGCGAATTTCCTGCCTTTCTCCCAAATATTTCTATCTTTCTTTCTATCCAATTATCAAAACGCGTGACTTCGTCACTTATCCCATATATATATATATATATATACATACATAAGTTCTTCACATATATCATCAGGAATAGACTAGAGAAATATTCTGATGATATAATAGGTTAATACCAATCCAGATTTGGGACTGGAAGATCTATGATAGATGAAATATTCATAGTGAAACATAGTTCCGAGAGATTTTAGGAATATGGTGTTGGGATATTGTAACGCTTCCCTCCCCCTCGGATCTATTTTCATCGCAATGCCGGCCCAGGCACCACTGCATAAGCAGAATTAATGTATATTTTTCTCTAATAAATTAAACAGCAATCGTGAATCACGAGATCCCAAGGGAGATGGCCAGTATCGACCGAGACACGTGAGTTGTTGCGTCGAGCATGAGACTCTCAGGAGTCTTGGCTTTAATTAAATATTTTCAGGAGGGATGGTTGATTCAGTAATTAGACAAGGGGTTAAAACAAATCAAACAATTTAATTTAACATTTAATGCCCAGCCAAAGCCCACTCCAACTCCACAACCATTAGATGTTGCTCACATTCATACACTCACATTCACTCTTACTTAATATCTTCTCTGAGCTAAACCAAAATATTTACAACCATACTGAAATTTCATCTAAATATGAGAATGTTCACCATCATGTCTGAAATGTTATATTACTGGTTGCTACACACACACAGTAAGAAAGGGGAAGGCTTAACTGTTTGCAGTTCCTGGTGGGGCAGCCAAGATGTCCACATTCCACCTGGGTCCATTCATTCCCAGCTCTTCAGGCTGGTATCTCTGCTCTCCAAAACTGTACTCTCCAACAGTCACTGTCTCCTCCTCACCATTCACAGCAACACAATCGCCACCTCCTTTGCTGCCTCAATCTGAACTCCTATTCTCCAAAAACTCCTGTCCACCTCACCGTTCTCATCAAAAATCTGCACCTCCCCACCACTGTTCACATCAAAAATAATAATAATGTCCACACCAGTCCACCCTATTTATTATGTCCCCAGGCTAGCCCCCACTTTCTGAGGGTTTTCAAAACAAGTCTATGGTCCATATGACTGCACACCGCCCCCAGCTCAATGACCGTCCAAGATCGAAACATCTGACCTGTCACTACACAATGACTCCCTTACCCGTGGGTTGCTGCAACGACTGACCACGCATAAATTTGAGTGCTGAAAATTATAACACACATGAGGGCGACATCATTTATTACAATATATCATATATTTGTGAACTTAAAGCAGTCATACAATTGTATATCACGGAATAAACTATATGATCTACTCAAGAGCCAAGGAATCCTGTTAAAACTAATATGTCTGGTAGGCACCACAATGTTCACCACAAAGGCAGAAGTAAAATTACAAAGAAGTAAAACAGAGGCCATTGAAATATGGCTGAGCTTGAAACAAGGAGATGGATTGGCCTCCATACTGTTCAATCACATGCTGGGTTAAACAAATGGAAGTTGACCTTTATAGTATGCTTCTATACAGAACTGTCCAAATAATTGGGTATGCAGATGATCTAAATATCTTAGAAGATCCATAGCAGTGGTAAGACTTAAATAGCACAGCTAAGGAAATCGGTATAGCCATTAGTGTCAATAAAACCAAAACAATAGCCCAAATAAGGAAAAGGCCAATATCTATTAAAATACCCTGGAAGAATGAGAGGTAGAACAAGTAGAGGAATTTAAATGCCTGGGCTCTATGATCACCAAAGACTCTAATGAAAATGCAGAGATACAACAGCAACTGATGGCAGCCAATGAAACATAACACTCACTCAGAGGAATATTTAAAAACAGTGAATTGAGTAGGAAATCAAAAATATCCAGTTACAAAGTAGTCAGAAGAACAGTATTATGTTATGCATGAGAAACATGGTAATAGAACACAAATTGATGGTGTTCGAACGAAGGATGTAGAGGGTTTTCAATGGAGCGAATATGTAGTAATAGGGAGTTATATATCATATACCAATGCCCTGATATTATAAAATTGCATCATTTAGAATGGGCAGGGCATGTGCAATGTATGACCCCCACACGACTACCTAAGAAGGTTATGGTAGAGAGGCTGACCAGACGTAGACCCATTGGAAGAACGAGAAGGAGGTGGATAGAGTGTGTTGCTCAGAATGCAAGAGAGCAGCTGGGGATACAGATATGGAGAAGAGCAGCAGAGGACAGGAGGAATTGGATAAATCATTGGTGAGGCCCAAGCCTGATCTAAGCTGTAGCGTCATCGGAGAAGAAGAAGAAAGTATCTACAAATTGTCTGAAAAAATCCTTAAGTGTTGAGATGAATTTTTTTAATGAAATGTGGTGATCCATGCTAAGTGGAATATCATCAAAATGGAAAAGCATAAAAAAAGTTTTTATTATTGATATCATTACCACTTCTTTTTTTTAACTCATTTTGTCAACTCTAGCCTCAAGTCTCCCATATTCATAAAGGTGAGATGGCTATAGTGTTGCACTTGCCATAATAATTGTCCAATACAATACATACTATTCCTTCATTAGGCATAGTAAACAATACTCTCCAATCAAAATGTAGTTTACATTACTCAAACCTTTCAAGAGTGGCTCTATGAAACTAACACTTAATGAATTTTTATTTAAGATTGAGATACTAGCAATTTCTCCTTTTTTACCAGTATCTCTTATCAGGCAGTTGGTATTTAAATTCTAGAAATGCTCATTTTTGAATGAACAATCAAATTGCCTCTATGTTGGGTGTAGGAGCCATGTTGGGAAATGTCCGCTTAGAGCCTCATCAGTCTTTATCTGGCCCTCGTAACAAAATTGCTGATAATAATTCTGAAATGTAAGCCCTAGAGTGAGGGTGGGGGTTGGAGGTTAATTGTCAATAACACAAAATCAACTGATATTGGTGTCTGTCAGAATTAAACTCAGTACCTTCCACATTCCTGGAATACTCAACGTGTAGGTTAAGTTGCACTTCAGACCTATAGTGTCAGGCAGTGTGGAGGTAGTGAAAGACAATCACAAGAAATCAACAAATATTGTTATCTTAGCTTATGTAAGCTGCCAAATCCTTACAAAATATTTGAAATTATCCTAGAATAGATACCAATCTCAGTTGATTTCTTGCTATTGATGATTAACCCACAACCCCCATCCCCACTATGAGGATGAAGTACAACTTAAATGGATGCCAGAATTATTATCTTATTATTTTTGTAACCACAGCTGAATTTAGACTTCAAGAGAACCTAAAATATTTTAAACGTGGAATGTGGTATAAGTCCTGATACTCTATGTTGGTGAGAAATATGATTCTTGGATATATAAAGAGTTAAACTAAAATACAAAATTTTTGACTCTATTTAATTCCTTTTCTGATATAATATAAACAAATACCCAGGCAATGTTGGTTATTCAGCTAATATCTTTATAAATTTTAATGCTTAATCTAGAAGTAAATACTTTTAAAATACACACTTCAATAATATGCAACTAATTGTAAGATTGATAAAAATAAATTTTAAATATTATTATTTACATAGGTAAACCAGGAACAGGACCAGACATACATTTTGATCAGGATAATTATGTAACTACAATTGGACCAAATGAAGTTCCCGAATTATTTAATCCAACTGTAGTAGGAGGAGATGGTTATGAAATTAATTATTCTCTTATGATTGATGGTGGTAAGATTAAACAACACTTTAATCTTTTCATTAAGCTTCTTAATAATGCAATATATCCTAGTAACAATTTTTTACTTACTACTTTATGAATTTTTACATTTCTTAAATTTTATTTAAATATTTTTGTATCTTAACCAAAAGTTATTTACTGTTTAACTTCTACATAAGTTATAATATTGAAAAATAATGTTTATAATACCATTAATAAATTAATGTAAACAAAAGTATTTAACGGAACTTTGTCAACATTTTACATTTGTACATTTTCCTTGTAGATTTTCTGCTTGTTTGATTAAACTTTACCCTTTCATTGTATCTAGACAGGTATGTTTGTAGGAAAAAATATATTCAAACTTTACAGAACAAGATATTTTTAAAGTAAAATAAAAGGCAATGGGAGGAATTTGAGGATCTCAGTACATTTATGTGGCATTTTCTTGCCTTTTAACTAATTTCATTGCTATGAACTCCTTAAAAATCATACAGTATTATTTTATAACTACTCTTTCGTTTTTCTATTAGAGACATTTTTATTAACTTGTATCTAAACGTGACTAAATCTAATTCTGATCTTGTTTTCTTCTAATATAGTTGATTACATTTTAGCTTCTTAGACATATACTCACCAAATATTTAATTCCTCTACCCTTTACTTAACATGGACCAATATAAATTCATGTGTTACACATATCACTTATAAATTAAAGTCTTATAACACTCTAAACACTATTAGTCAGCACTATTGCTAAAACTCAATTTCATTGAATTTATTAAAATTTTGCAGACTACTTGGCTTTAAGAATTGCTATTGATGAAAACACCGGACGGGTCTGGCTTAAAGCCAATTTACTCCCTGGATCATATGAATTCCATTTGAAAGCAGAAGCCATGGGTACAACTTCTATTGCAACAGCTCCAGTAAGCAATAAATTACTATTATATTATCGACCACCTGCTTTAAACTAGCAGTCAGCATCACATCACAGAGGTCACAGGTTTGAACTTCAGCCAGGCATGGATATTTATATTTGTCAAGGTCACTAAAATTGGGTTTAAGGCTGAGAGAGAATTAATTCACTGATCACATGCCACTAAAATAAATCCATAATGTGTCATGGAAGACAATAGTCCAGCAGTCATCCCAGTAAACCAAGGCTTTAAACAAAGCTGTTGACCAGAAATGAATTAGTGAAATTTTTAAAGTAACATTTTACCATATAACTTCCTGTTTATGACTAGTTGATTGTCCAGTGTTGCCTGGGTATTTCTTTATCTCACAAAAGAACTACAGTAATTCATTTAGTACAGTGTTTATTACAGTATTAAAATTAACCCCTACTCATCCCACTGAAAATCAACTGGGACTTAACCAGAATTTGGAGAATCACTAATAATTTTTCTCCCCCCCCCCCCAACTATCTCCCCACCCTCCTTGGAAAGGAGTAGGGAATAAAATTCAAGATAATTTATTTGATAATAATATCAGAAGTTTTCACATAATTTATAAATAATACATAACCAATATTCCTAGCATTGCTATAGGTGTTTAATGGTGTTTTCTCACAGATTGTAGGTTATTTGTGTAACAAGTGTGGTGGGGTTTTGTAATCATTAATATTAATAAAGGAAATTTGAAATAATAATAAAAGAAAACAATTTTATTAAATTAAATAAAGCATTAAGTTACAAAGATCATTGCATTTAAAATTTTGGGCTGGCTACTTGCTAAGGTCATTGGAGAGCAATAGTTCTATCTAGGGATCAAGTGGGGTATAAAAACAAAACTTGGCATTGATATTTTACTAACACTCAAAATAGGCAGGAGCAAGAAACACAAATATTGTACATCATCACTTTCAGATTCAGGTATTCAGGATGAAGGTGCATCTCGTCCTTGGTCTGGTTGTGGTGGCTTGCTTCTGCTTCTCGACATTGTGATTCCAACAACTAGCCATTGGATGCTAAAGAGAAACCTACAAGTAATGTTTGCCAAATGTTCAGCAAATGCTGTAGACTCATATTAATAGTCTACTTATGCTATGGCAAAAATTAATAATACTGTAAAGTGATGTGAAGAAAGTTTAAGTAAAGAAGTGTCTGAAAATCATCTAACTTCCTTCTTTTATTAATTTAGCCATGCCTTTGACTGTCAGGTGGGTGTGTGTTGAAAAAGGTCCTTCAGCTTTCTCTTGGAGGCTTATGTTTTTGGTGCCTCATGTTTTTCTGCTCTTGCCTGGGTCCTAGATCAAAGTCCCTTCCTTCTTATTGTTGCAAAAAGATTTGCACATGTTGTTTATTGCAAGAGACAAATTCAGGCCTTTGTCACATTTTTTAGGTTCCAAGGACTGACCTTTTCAAATAGTTTGGACTAATCCTGTAGTAGTACTGAAATTCCCATTTCTTGTCATCTCAATTGGATGTTAAATTCATTATTGTTCTACCATTGGCTTGCTAAGCAGCCTAGCCCACTTTCTATATGCTATATACATATATACAAAATAAAAATTAGTAAATTTATTATGGGGAAAATTGTATTTCATATGAATATTTGTATTTGTGCAAACGCATGCCACACAATTTTGGTTACCTGAAATATAAGTTTCATCATTCAGAAGAGGAAAATGTTCTTCTCAACCTGGTGATACCTACTATCAAATTAAGATAAATCAATTGCTCACTATCCCTCTTTAGTTGTAAGATTTTTGCATACCAAATAATAGTAAGTTATATGCAATAAATTCCTATATAAACATAAAATCCAAATTGAATACAGGAAGTCCCCTTTTTTATCATGAGTTTATTAATCAACATTTCTTACTGAAATTATATCAAGGTATTCTTACATAATTTTGCTTTTTTCACAGGCACTTATTGGAGTTACTTCAACTTGCAATTGTGATGGTGGGCGAAACGTGTTTTATTATGCTCTATTCATACCCCCTCCTGTTCTAGAACATGGAGAACAGAGTGTAATAATTCCTGGAAATATAACAGATGAAACATGTACAGTGTCAACAATATGCTTTCCAGAAAGTGGAAATGGTGTGTATTAATTCAATTTTAACTTTCAAGATTTTGTAAACAGAAAAATTGGATAAAGTATATACTGTTACATGTGTTGGAAAAGTTTAAAATAGTTCCAAAATATGCTCAGGTTGATTTATGATGACACACATTTAATAAAAACAAGTAAAAAAAATTGGACTTAATTAATTATTTTCAATTTAAAAAATTGATATCAGCTACCCTGAAATCTTATAATAAATTAAAAGATGTATAAATTACTTCACTAATTTCCACAGACTATGTAAATATCAGTACAACTGGAGACCTGTCTTTTAAAAACCTGGACCGAGAAGTTTTGGCCTCCTTCTTTATTGACTTGCAAATTAATTGTGCAGATTCAGAAGGTGCAAAATATTTAGCTTCAAAACTGGGGTATGTATGCTTATTTGTCTATTGAGTTGTAACAAATTACTTTTACTATTAACATATATAGATTGCAGAAAGTTACATGCACTTCCCCTGAACAGTAGTCTGCCACTTTCAAGTTATCAAACTGATAAGGTGTTCAAAAAATCACCAAAAGTGAATCACTGTTTAATTAATGTTCAATTAGTTCATAATTTCATTTCCTTGAATTACTACATAAATTTTAACAAAACATGAGAACATATGAAAAATGTTTATATTAATACTACATACACATTTAAGGATGATAGTTAATATGTTTTCTTAAAAAGTTAACTGATTATATTTAGTTGTAATTTATTTATGTGCTTCTGTATTAATAATGTTTAAATACTGTCTTCTTATACTAAATAGTTCAGATGATTGAATACTTGAGAAACTGAATATGTAGACAAGAAAAGCATTTGCTTCTACATTGTCACATTTTGGAAGGGTCGTGAGATACAGTAAATCACACTACTAGCAGTCAATGTGCTGTACAGGCCAGGTTTGAGTGTTTCTTCAGTCTAATTGTTCTCTCATGTTCTCCGTCCTTTCTTTCAATGTTTGGATCGTCTGTCCAATGCATTTTAATCCACATGCGCATGGTATCTCATATATATCTGGTTTTGTCAGACCCAGGTTGCCCTTAACTGTGCCTAGCATGTCCCAGATTTTTGATTGTGGGGAGAAGATGGTGTTTTATATTCTCTTTTGACAGGATTCTACTGATACGGGACATCGTAGTGCCCACATATGAAAGATACACTGTCTTTTCCATTAATTCATGGGGCTTGTCTTTCTTCCTTATGCTGCTTTAAAGGTGTCGTGTATTGGGAATATACAGAATAAAACAATTACGATCACTGTTTTATTACTCCGATTTATTCGTGGCTACTGCACTAAAGATATTATCGCAGACAAAGATATTGCACAAAACAAAAAGATTAACAAAGAAAGACGCGATTAACAGATATAACAAAAGGCATTACTTATTTGTTGGTCATTAAACCCATTTTCCCTAAATGTTTTTGTTAAATGGCGGAGCTCTTTTGGCCAGCTTTCAGTGTCTGAGATTGTACATGCCCTGTATAAAAGTGTTGAAAGTACAGTCAACTTTTGTGCCGGTTGGTGGAATCTGTCTGCATCCAGTATCCTCATTTTTCCCTCTTTATTAGGATGTCAAGGAATGTTAGTTCTCTATTTTTCTCAACTTCCATCGTAAATTAGATTCTCGGGTGCTGCCCGCTGAGGTTTTGTAAGAACTCCAGCAGTGTGTCACTTCCATGGCGCCAGATGACAAATGTGTCATCCACATATCTTAGGAAACAGCTTGATTCAAAGGTGAACTAGTTGGTGTCTCATCTTCGGCTTTGTACTCAAATAATAGTTTCTTTCTTCCAGATCGGACTGGCTTAAAAATTGGTTCTATTCCAGCCTGAGATACTATTTCCCTAGCGATGATTACAGTAGATAAAATTTCGTTCAGTTTTCCAGTAATTGCGATGCCGATGATTTTGGCGGCCCCCGTCATGTGGCGCCAAGTGCAGTCGCACAGCTTGCACCGTCCTAGGGCCCCTTCTGGCCCCTGAGATAATGTTGAAAACCTTACGTTTTGCCGACGATATTGTAATATTAGGGGAGTCAGAAGAAAACTTTGTAACCATAATAAATGTCATGAACGGAGTCCTGGAGAAAGAGTTCAATATGAAGCTTAATAGAGCGAAAACCCAGGTAATGGAGTGTAGTATGGGAAACAGTGGAAAAACAAAGGGTGTTAGATTGGGAAGGGATATTTTGACGGAAGTTAAGGAACTATGCTACTTGGGAAGCGTAATAACTAGGGATGGTAGAAGTATAGTAGACATAAAGACTAGGATAGCACAGGCAAGGAAGGCTTTCGCGAAAAAGAAGAATTTACTTACGAGTAATATAAGTGTGAATATTAGGAAATCGTCGCTAAAAATGTTCGTTATATGGGTGTGAAACGTGGACGATAGGAGTTGGGGAAAGGAAAAGAATAGAAGCCTTTGAAATGTGATGCTATAGGCGAATGATGAAAATCATATGGATGTATAGAATCGCAAACCAGGAAATTCAAAACAGAATAGGGGAAACGCGAACAATATGGAGGACGTTGACTAAGACAAGGGATAGATTGATAGGCCACTTTTCAAGACACGAGGGTCTTATAAAATTAACATTAGAAGGAAGTGTTTGAGGTAAAAACAGAAGAGGGAGGCCAACGATGGAATACGCTAAGTAGATTAGGGAGGGTGTGGCTTGTGCTAGGAATAAGGAAATGAAAAGGCTTGCACAAGATAGGTTAGCATGGATGGTTGCATCAGGCCAGTCTTAGGACTGAAAACTACAACAAGAACAATGTTGGAAATCTTCCGAGCAGGTCCATTCCGATACTTTGAAATGGTGCGTCGGCCGGAGGAATCTGTCGTTCTTCTCTGACACTCTGCAGTGGCTTACATAATGTCTAAAGTCCTTAAGTTGTCGCAGCCAGTAAAATCGTTGACGGATTCTATCGTACTTCTTGATGACTCCTAGATGCCCATCGGTGGTTGCGTCATGGAACTGCAGCAGAATTTGTAGACGAAGTTGCTTGGGGATGACTGGGAACCATCTTCTTCCCAATGAGTCGTAATGTTTCTTGTGTAGACCATTACTGGTTATCCCAAAGTCAACTTTCACGTCCTGTGAAGAGTTCAAAGCTCGTATTATCTGATTCAGCTTCGGGTTCTCAGTTGTCAGCAGGGTTTCGGGAGAGACAGCCTGCATCTTGATGTTTTTGTCCACTATTGTGCTTTATCGTGACGTCATATTCCTGAGTCGTCGACCTCATCTAGAGAACCGTCCAGAGGGATCTTTGAGCCTAGTCAGTCAGCAGAGGGAATGGTGATCCATTACAAGCGTAAACGGTTTACCAAAGACAGAATTTATTTATGGTCTTCTCTCTCTGTCGTCGAATAGTTCCTATCTGCCTTGTTATGTGTTTCGGAGGCTTACTCTATGACTTTCTTCTTTCTGTCGAATATCTGACCGAGTGCAGCTCCAAGTCCGTGGCCGCTAGCGTCGGTATGCAATGCGTCGGGGCATTTTGGTCGAACAACCCTGGAACGGGAGTTCATCGCAGCGTGTCGAAAGACTCTTGTTGTTCGGTGTTCCAGATGAGTTTGGCGTCTCCTATCAACAGCTTGTGCGCTTTTTGACTGAAGTCCCTGACAAAACGCCCATAATGAGGATGAACTACAAGAAAACGCTTGCACATTGTTTATATGTCTTGGTCGGGGAAAGTTTGTTATCTGCCTGACTGTCCCTGAATTGGGACGTACACCTTCTCGCGAAACTAGATTATCGAAGACCTTTAGTTACTTTGCCACCGAATAGACACTTCCTTAGGTTCAATCTCAACCCAGCTGTATTCAGACAGTCGAGAACAGAGCGTAATCGGTGCAGCCATTTCAAGTTTCACCCCAAGTTGTCCATCATTCGTTCGAAAGTTGCTGCTGCATTACACAACTTAAACGTCTTAACTTTGAACTCGTTAAGTCCATCTGGTGTAATGAAAGTGGTTTTTCTCTCGATCGGCTTCGTCCACTTCTATTTGTCAGTAGCCTGAGTGAAGACACGGGATCTGTGATGGTTGGTCAATTATCCACTTCTTCTTGAATAATGCGTCGTTCTGTTTGTGATACTCTGTAAGCACTTTGATTGGTGGAGTGCTCCTGTGTTCATTTTATGTTTCATCTTTATGGTGGTTGATTTGTTCCTGGTTATTACGTCGAAGCATGTAGAATATTTGTGAGGCAGTTCAAGATATTTTGTTTGTAGTTCCATAGTTAGTTCCAGCGCCAATTTCTTATCAAGCTCGAATCTGATGTTATTCGCATCTGTAGGAAGTCTGCGGCTGGATAGATTTTCTTCCATGGCAGTAAGTTGTTCTTGTGTTATAGGTTCAGCCCTTACTAAGCACGAATGTTTGAACCGAGGTTCATTCTGGCCATTAACTACCAATAATTCCCAGTTCCATTCATAAACGATATGACCGACGCAGGAATAATGACTGGTGTTAATTTCTTCTTAGCTTCAATTACAAAATTTACCTGGCCATTTAATTTAAGCAACGCGACTGTAACTTTGATAGCGCTCGACGCAGAAATAGTCACTCATCGAGCACAAATAATTGTCACAGTTCCTTATCTCCTCTTTCTTCCACGGTGGCTTGTAATTCATCTAGCAAAAGTTCTGAACGTTTACAGTCAATTACGGCTTCAAAAAGTCCTAGCCGAGGATGATGTTTAGTCTTCGTCTAGCTCTAATGTCGTTGAACACTCGTCTCCTCTCCTTGCAGTATCGTATGACATGTCCAGGATGGCCACAGTGGAAACAGACAGGTCTGTTATCCTGTATTTCCTAGGGGCGTAAGTTTACCCTTCCTGGACAACCACTTTTGCATAGCTAGGCTTTACTCCAAAAGGACGTTGGTGCTGATATTGGAGTTATTACGTTTTCTACTTCCTCCCTGCTGGCTTCTTGAATGGTTTCTGGCTCAGATGCATAGGGATAGTGCTAACTGAATTTATTCCCTCACTATTTGGTGAATTCTTTTCTGGTAATGTATTATGAACTTGTCCGTATATGCAACGTCCTTTAATAAGAGGGCCTGCTACAAGTCCTCTGTGACACCTTTCATTAGATGTGCCAATTTTTCTTCTTCCCCCATATTTGGGTAAACTGTTCGGCACAATGCAAGAACATTTTGTGTGTATGATTGGGTGTTCTCACCACTTTTCTGAGCTCGGTATTTCAGTCTGTCGAATGTGTCTCAAATCACTAAAGGCTTTCTTAATCTATACCTGAGAATTATTTTCAACATTTTCTAGTGGTTCTGTCCAGGTAAAAAATATCTATTGTCCAGGCAAAATGTGTCATCCCATTTATTAAAGTTCATGACATCTTGTGAGCCCATGATTCATTTCTATGGGTCTTGTCTGGTATCTCCTGTCAAGATGTTCTGCTGTTGGAAGACAGCGTAGGATGGTGTGTTTATTTCCTCTCATTGTATTGCCCTGTGTATTAGTTCCAAATAGGCTACAAACTCCGAACTCAAACCTTGGAGTCTCAGGAAGGATTATAAGATACAGTAACACATACTGCTGCGGTTATAGGTGTTTATTTAAGACAAAGTGCTTTGCAAAGGTTTGCACTGCGAATGACTTCCCCTACTTGGAGGTCCAGAACTATTTATACTTTATATTTATACTATTATGGAAACAGAAAATTCTTGAACTGAAAGGTAAACAAAGTAAACAAAAAATGCTTTTGTTGAGTGGAAATTGAATCCGAATCAACATTTCTCCAGTTAAGCCCTCAACCCCTGAGACCTGAAGTGTAAAGTTGGCAAACACCATGATGAGTGTTATGTTAAATTTTTTGGGCAACCACAGAAGATAAGGAAGAGTATTCCAGCTGTCAACTGAGCATTCAAAATTGTGGCTAGCTTTTGCAGGTAAATAATTTATCCCACTAGGCCACCAACTTTGTCTCTAAGTGAAGGTTGTGGTAGAGGCAAAGAATTTTTTTTACATATATACATCCACATCTTAACACACAGATACTAAAATTGTTGCACACATACTCATTCAGTTATGGGTGGTCAATATGAGGGGAGGTGATGTTACTATCTAGAGGATGTTGAGTCCAGGTATTTTTCTGGACTGCAAGAGATGTTGGCTACTTTTCTCTACCTTCCACATCCCCTCTTTTAATTTCCTTCTTATGTAATTAAAGGGGAGTAGCCTGTTTCAGGATCACTTCATGTAACCTGTAACTCCGCCCTCCCCCAAATAAATCAGATCTTGCTTACTAGCTTACTATATTTGACTTTATATTTGATTCTAATTCTGTTCATTTTAATACTAATTAGGTTAGTTTCATTTATTTTCAGTCTAAATTTTTAAGTTTTGTTTAACTTTATCTTTCTTGGTTTTAATTTTTTGTAAATATTTCCTGTATAGGATGAAAACATGAAGAAGGCATGAAAATATGCCAAAATGTTGCTATTAATTAAATTTAACCAATAAAGTCTGTAAAAGGTCATAAGTTTATTATACTGACATGTTTTAAATAAATAAAACATAAAAGTAAATTGGACTTTCATTTGGTATGAGAAATTAATAATTATACAACCGTGGTTCAAATTAAATTAAATTATTCAATAATTTAATCTATTATTCAATAATTTAATTTTTGTATATTTGAATTTGCTTATGCATATTAAATAAACAACCCTTTGAAAAAAGAAAATTTTTTATTGTCTACCATTAAATAACATGACTATTTAATTTAATCATTTCAATGCATAACTTTAAGCTACTTAATTTGGTGACATTTAATACACTTAGAATCTTGATTAATTTTAGGTATGATTCTAACATCGAGTGGGACGTGAATACTATGCGTGTAGTAGTCACTGTAGGTGATATTAATGATAACCCACCAAATTTTGCTTTAACACAATTCAGTTTTGGTTACCCAAAAAGAAATCTACTGCCCCGTACAATGCCTTCAGCAGTGGGAGTTGTAGTAGTAAGTATATACTGGTTAAATATTTTAAAAGTAGTTAAAAGCAGAAATTACATCTTTATATTCAATTATTTCATTAAAACTAAGTATTTATTTATTAATGATCAAATTAATATGACTTTCTAATAATAATTGTGGTGTTCCTGCATATTCTTGTAATTATCACATTTCAACATGTGATAGTTCAATGTGATTGTGTTGCAATATGAAAATTCTTTTGCTCATGAGCAGATAAAAATCTTTTGAACAGCCTCCAATCAGATGATTTATTTGTTCACTGATATTGTGTTTATTTAAATTGTATTGTTATTTATATTGTTTTCCATCAGTAATAAAATATAGCAGCACTAATAGTGTGTTATTCCAATATAGATGATGTGTGCTTATTTGGTTTCTTGATCATTATTTAAATATAAATTTAAAAGATAGCGTGAGCATCGCTACAGTAATCACAATTGTGATCCAATGCTACCTTCACAAGTTGTCATTAACAACGGTCCAGTTACTTAATTAATGTTTTGCCTATAAAGCATATTTGCATTAATTTCAAAAACCATAAGATTGTATGCACCTTGACTATAGCATCACCAATTAATAATATAGATAACAAAAATATTTGGCATATAGAATTTACCTTTTACTATCAAGACAGCCACATCTCTTTGACCTATCCCAGCATGAGTTCAATATTAATAACTGACTTATTTAAAATCTGATGAGAAGTGTCAAGAAACTGATAGTGATCCCTCATGTACACCCGGGTTATAGTGTTGGAAAGTTTAAAAAACTTTTTGTTGTTGGTGAGAAGTTTGGCTTTGAACCCACTTCTGGATTGCTCAACTTAAGCAGCCCTTGAAGTCAATGATAGCTGAGCATGGCTAATGATGGGCTATAAAATTGTATTATAGGATACAAAGATACTGGACCAGGTCTGTAACTATTGGGAAAAAATGGGATTATTACAAACTTATGAGAACACCACAACCAACGAACAGAGATGGCACACCAATAATAGAAGCAACCATAAATGGGGGAGGGATGCACAGTAGATGAGGGCATACTCATCACTTCACACATGAAGATGTTGACAATGTTAGCTATTGAAATATTGTGAGATCAACAACTTTATCCAGTAGTAAACCTGAGAAGACTACAAATATCATTTACATCAGGAAAGCCTTCACTATTTAAAAATATGTCGTCATTGCAATAATAACTTTACTGTCAATTTATTTCTAATGCACTGATTACTGCCCCAACAGTAATACAGTAGCCGAAAAGATATATTACTATCGCCAACAATCTGTTGTACAGTTTCATTTCAGTATATCAAATATTATCATGGCTTATTCAATTGAATGACATGATTATAAATTATTAATAGTTTGTAATTAGTTAAAGACAATGCTAAACAAAATATTCATTGTCTTAAATTATCATTATCAATATATTAAATCAAAATATTTTTACTTCTATTTGTTAATAGAAATTATTGATTACAATACTAGTTACACTACATTTTTATTAAATGTTTCTTAATTTTTATAATTCCATGATCCTTTTATAAATATGAACTATTCTTAATTTCTTTAGGCAACTGATGCTGACGAAGGAGATAATGCAAAAATTGAATACAACACTAATTCACGGCAATTTAATATTCACCCAGATACAGGAGTAATTTATGTGCGACATGATGCTCTTGATTATGATGAAGAAACCTTTCCTGTAACTGCTCATGATTTGCCAACAAATGGCAACAGACAGACAGCTACAGCTACTGTAACGGTTAGTAAGTTTTTGATTTGACAAGTATTTTATATGTCAAGTCTCCCTTATATAAAGCATGTAATGTACATGTCTACCATCTCCAACCTCAGGCCCACCAATCACTTGCATTAACTTAAATACTCTCAAGAATATTGCATACTTTCTAGGACACAATATATATATATATATATATATATATATATATATATATATATATATATATATATATACTATGGGAAGGTAATTAAAATCAATAAACTAAGATTATTCACATTTAAAAAAAACTATATTGAAATAAACAAAAAAATATTTAGGTACATTGATCTCTGTCTCAGGGCAGTATTTAGGGCCTCTGAAGAGTGAAGTTGCAGGATCTAAACACAAAACAAAACACATGGCATTAATTAGTCTGAATCTCTTTAGAACTTGTAATTAAAAATGAGCAAGCCTTACATATTCTTTTCTTTTACTCACCCAAGATAATTTGGCTGCATTTATGATAACTTCACTACTTGCCAACTCTGCCCTCTGTGTTTTCGTGACAATCATTCATTTACGCTTACTACAACAGATAAATTTACAACATATTATAACTTGATAAACTAATAAAAAGGAACTTTGGGCGTGAAATCACTTTGAAAAGAAAGCTACAGTTTATTCACGGCTATGAAATTCCAGAAGACAGATTATTTCATACGATACCACTTTTCATGCCCCTTTCATTCAGGCCTCATTGTATCAACCCTTTCTCACGCATTTGGAACACTTGTTGCACAGTAGGAAAGAACAGCAGATAGCCTAACACATACTCCAAAAATGGTGATATACAACTGTCCCTTTGGTTGTCCAACAGGTTTTCCTTCTAAGTCACTGGTCTGCCAACACACGGAAATACAACTCTGGGCCCACTTTCAGTACCTCAGAGAGGCACGTTCACCACCTTTCTGTTACACAGTTGGTAGTTAGATTACAGGAATACTGCATGGAACCAGCACCTGACCCCATGTATGCCGTGAGGCTTTACAGGACGAATGTGCCTTTATGGCATACAGAGCTCTGAAGGACTCCTTACCTAAGGTGCTCATTCACCTTTTGAGAATCTATTTATCCGAAAAAGCCATGCCATCTTGTGAGGTGTGGAATATGTTCCTACAGGATGCAGCGGTCCCACACCCAAGTTTTTGACCTGAAGGAAATGGGCTCCTCCCGCAATGGTGAAAGTGCCCTGGGGGCTGCTGCCTTACTCAAGGGCAGGAGACTTCAGTTGCCAGCAGTTGCTAGCACCACCTCCATGGGCTTTGAGCGCATGTCACTACCCGACAGAATCCAACCCAATTGTGAGCAGGGCTGACACCCAGTAGAGTGACAGCTGGGCTAAAGCTCACCCCTGTCTACCTGTATTTTTTTATGGAGGTTTAGGTCAACCTCATGCCACACTTTAGGCCAGCCCATGGAGCCTCTTTCCCCTATAAGGGCCAGATGGAAACCCCAATGGAGGCGAGTTCCCCCCTACAACTGGCCGGGTTCAACCTTAATGGTAGCACTGGCACTTCCAGCCAAGGGTAGCCTCTTTCCCCCAGAGGAGCCACATGGCAAACTCCGCTGACGGTGAGCCCCACCCTAAGACCGGCATTCGAAGTTTCCTACTTCTTCTGGATTCCGACGCTAGGCGCACCCCCCCCCCCTTTCTGATACACAATGGCACATCCACTTTGTTTCACATCCAGACTCCATCTGCTTCACTCTCTCAAAAATTACGTCCTTCCACTTCCATATCCACCATCTGTCTGCTACATTCACCCTAAAACCTCGTTCCAGCCATCGTGTCCAATTACATTCAGGCTCACTAGTTCCCTCTTTAATCAAAAAGTCTAAATTGTTTCAAGAATTTTCCCACAGGCATTGTTCACATGGCACTAATTCATCTGCACAGAGTACTGCTCTGACGTGGTTGGTACACATGTTAAGCAGCCAAAAATACTGTCTGCAAAGCTACAATCCGCTATTAACTGTCTCATAGTAGCTGTACTTCACTTACTACAATATCTCTACCTATCTAATAATATTATTAAAACATTGAAATTAACTCTACCTTCCGCATCCCCCTTTTCAACTCCCTTCCTTTGCTATTAAAGGGGAGTTGCCTGTTTCAGGATCACCCTCATTAGCCTGTTAACCCAAAAATATATATATGAGCATGGGGAATGTACAATGATGGGTTGGGGTCATTACGTGGTGGCTCTATATATATATATATTTACTGCGTTGCTAGCCTAGGTCATAAACAATTGACCCCACCAGGTCACCAACTTTCTCTCTCAATGAGGGTCTGGGAAGAGGCAAGGGCTTGATGGGGGTTGGGGAGATGCATACTAACACCCCCATATTGACACACACTCATTCAAGCACATCCATCCTCAAAGGTGTCAATATTTAAATATTGACACACACACACTCCATTCAAACACATATCAAGGTATACACAAATTACACACACACACTCAGTATGCACACATGAGGTTTTATTATACATACAAAATCCAATGAGCTTGTGCTGTTATAGGTGCTGTGGGGGGGGGGGGGAGGTTGAAGATAAAGAGCTATAGGATATTGAGTCCAGGGCTTTGTCTGGACTGTAGGACATGCTGAAATGAAAGTTCCCATAGATGGAGTTCAGCTTCTGAAGAGTCGGGAGGTTGGGCTTTGAGGGGGGTCAGTGTGAAGCACTGGTTGAAGTTGTTGGAGTTGTGGCTATGGGTAATTGGGTTTTGTAGAGTTTTACTGTACTGCGGTGGTCGGGAATCCGTTCAGGGAGGGGTCTCTTTGTCTGACCAATGTAAAAGGCTGGGCAGAGTGTGCAGTTTATTTTGTAGATGGTGGTAGAGGACAGACAGGTTATGTCCCTAATTTTGTATGTAGTGCTGTTGGTGGAGTTCTGGAAGGTCATGGTAGGTGGGAGTATTTGGCAGACATATATATGAGGTGTGAAATTGTGAAAATAATTGGCATGGAAAGGAGAGTGTGGCTTACCTAAAGTTGAGAGCCATTCAGAACATTGCCTAACATTCTTAAAACTTTAGAGTCTCCTAAAATCTCTTCGTGTCCTGAAAGATTATACCAAAGCTTCAATTTCCTTTCATGCATATTGTTTTCATTATTTATAAATTCAAATAATTAAGCACTTGCTAAGTTAAAACAAGTATTATTTGTTAAATGTAAAAGAGATATCTTTATAGGTGAAAATACTAGATGAATCCCACATTTTTGTGATAACAGTTGAGGATGCAACAAACGAAGACATAGATGAAGTTTTGAATTATTTGAGCACAGATTACTCTGTTCATGCTCTAAGTATTACTGCAGCATTTGACGGTGCTGAAAATGCAACTGTAAATAGCAAACGTTTAGATGGAGCTGCAATAAGTATGATTGTGTATGCTCTTAATAAAGATGGAAATCCAGTAACCATGAATGAATTTCAAAGGTTTGTGATATTTTTTATAAGTTTCATATACTGTCATAAACTAGTTTTATGACAAAATTAATTTGCAAATCTTGGGATTATTTCTCAATGTGATATTGAAATACAATTAATTTTAAATCAGTAAAGTTAACAACAGAAAATGAAGTAAGTGACTTCTTATATGACTTAAATGGAATCATTTTAAAGACCGAATAAAATTTTATTATTAACATAGTTATCTAAATATATTACATTAAACATTTTGATAAATGTCCCCTTTCACTACATTAAAAAAGTTACAGGACATGATTTTAAAGAATATCTCAAGTAAAACAACATACATGATGTACCTTGCCAATGAAAAACTTTAATCTCTGTAATTTCATAATGTACTAAAATATAAATTTCATTTTCAGCTCCCTTCCAGAAGCTCCAACTGACTGGAGAGTCAGTGGAATAAATGCCCTACCTGTTGAATATGGAGAAACAACTGGGCCCATTGACAATACTGGATTTATTGCAGCAGTTTCTGTGTTAGGAGCACTGCTTGGTTTAATTCTATTAGGGTTTGCCTGTATATACATTTTTGTAATCAGGTTTGTTCATTGATTAGTATCAAACAATCATAATTCTAAAATGTAAACATTTTATCATTAATTTCTTGATGTGTAAAGTTAGTTGATAATAGGTGTTGACTGATCAGGATGGAAGACATGCCAAATGTTTTAGAAGTTTAACTACATTATTCAAGATGGAACGTCTGAACAGAGTGGCAGCAAGCCACTCAGTGACAATTTCACACCTGCCATTAGATGGCAATAACCAACAGCCAATGAAGTCAACAACTTTCTCTTATGTCAAAATTGTATTTGGACATAAGAACTTATTTGGCATTAGGCTTTAGACAAATTGGCAAATTGATCGGCAATGAATTCAGGAAGAAGTTGTTTTATTTAGCCAATATAGAAAGCTGGACAGTTTGCAATTGAATTTGTTATTTGAGAAACCAAACGTAACCATTTTCAGTCAAAATGTCTGTGTCATCTCTTTTCAAAGGCTACCTGGGGCACATAGAGTTCATGGACTGATGTGTGCCCACAAATGTCATTGTCTTCATATACTTTTTGTAGTAACCCTGATATCTGATTGCAATTGCATATAACTACAAACATCAATTTACTGACAATTTTGCACACATGTTGGTGAGTTTTTATGATGAATGTGTAATGTGGCACAAAATGGACACTCCTACACTAATCTGACATTGAAGAAAAATTGTACAGTATTTAATATTCTTATAAACACACTATATGATTTAAAAATCCTTTAATAATTCCTGAAGATACTCCTCAATTCAATGAAACCAAGACAAAAAAGCATATTACAATTATAATTTTATTGAATTTTGAAATTAATCAAACTTACTTTTAAAATATATTTTATTCTTCAAATGTAATTATTTGATTGAATACAAATTTATCAACATTACTTTTTATCTTTGGAGGACTTTGATCAAGAGAAGGGATAGATTGATAGGCCACATTTTGAGACATGAGGGTCTTGTAAAATTAGCACTAGAGGGAAGTGTGTGGGGTAAGAACAGAAGTGTGAGACAAGAATGGAATATGCTCAGTAGATTAGGGAGGATGTGAGATGTGGTAGTTTTATAGAAATAAAAAGGCTTGCTCAGGGTAGGTTAGCATGGAGGGTTGCGTGAGACTAGTCTAAGGACTGAATACAACAACAACACTCAGTAAGTTCTTTTTTAAAATTATTCATACAGATTACATACAGTTTCTAACACACATTAACCTGTTTCATGATCATCCTCATGTAGCCTGTTAACTAAATAAAACTCCCTTCCCATGCTATTAAAGGGAGTTGCCTGCTTCAGGATCACCTCTCATGTAGCCTGTTAACCAAAAAAAAATCTTTAGCAGCTATTAAAAATTCACATAAGTATATGCACTTAAGTTTTTGCCTTTCTAACTCATGGAACTATACCATCTAGAAATCACCTACATCAGCACTGCATGTAGTGGAATCACTGTGGTGGGGAGCAATGTGCCTGAAACCACACATTCAAAGGACATAACTAACCCCATATAATTCCAAATATTATTATGTTATTTTAAAGTGCTGATTATCATCTTTAGGGTTTTCAAAGGAAGAAAGATACTAATAAATAATCTGGCGCAAATCAATATAGTTGACATGAAATGTGCTTTTGTAATTCATGAGCTATGAGTAGAAAATCATTAACAAAATAAGTTTAGCCAATCTCCTGTGGTGTAGTGTAGCTGCCTCGTACAAAAGAGGCCTGGGTTCAAATCCTGGTTAGGGCTCAGATATTGCCTTCTTTGAGTTTCCATATTACATAGAAATAAGTTCCCCTAATGACCATCACCAATTGGACAAGACCTTACAATGAAATATGTTGAGTCATACATTCAGACTGTCTGAAACATCTTCAATTTCATTATTACTCACCAAACCCTGTAAATCATGTAGCAAACAAAGTTAAAATTAATGAAGCTGTGAAATGTTGCTGAAACATTTACCCAAGAACAGAATATCAGAAGCCTTATGAAGATCATATTTTCCTTGCCTACTATTCATAAAGATATGGCTGAATATGCTTAGTTTATTTTTTATTTGGTTATTTTGGACCTATGGTATTATGTTACTAGATATAGTAAAAGTCAACTTAAACTATAAGTGCTGTTACATACATTGAACCATACACAAATTTATATATGATCATAAAAAAGTCCAGTATTTTATAAATACTGTAGTCTCATTACAATTAAGTTCCTAAATATTTATTTATTGTATAAAAAACTTCTTCACTAGGAATATTTTTTAGTTCATTTTGAATCTATTAAAATTAGAACATTTTAAATGTAGTGCAAGTTTAGTATCCCATTGGTATGTATTGTAATCCTGCATTTCATTGTTAATTATCACTGAAGTGGAAATCCGTTTGGTGGGTGTGTTGTCCCCAGTTGGAGTGAGGAGCTCGACAAAATTTTTTAAGAGGACCATGGGTTTGAACAAACTAGTCTATTTCAGAAGTGATAGAAGGATTGGGGTCAGTGGGGACAGGTTCATAATTTTGTCATCTCCAGGTGGTGAAGTACCTCAACTGTGCACTTCTCAGCATCCTTTACATTGGTGGTAGATCACTTGTCATTTTTTGATGCCTTTTTGCAGCTTATATATTTTATATATTAAAATTGAATTATTCCCTAAAAGAAGCTTAATTACAACTTATTCAGGAGAAACACTTGGGTTATAGCAAGCAATCATTAGGAATTATTAAGAAAAAAACAGTACATATTTTTTACTTGAATGTTAGTAGTCTCTTAAATAGTTTGAAAAATTAATTCATATGAAAGATCTTTCAATATTTTAATTTTTAGTAATTATTATTTGTGTAATAATTTCAGCATTTAATGTGAGGTCACTACTGGATTAGTGTACTAAATTTAGCTGCATAGAGATTTTATTAATCAGATTCACATAGCTATTATCCAATACAGTAGTATTATTCCTCCATTAAGCATAGTAAACAATACTCTCCAAGTAAATTTTAGTTTATATTACTCCAGGCTTTCAAATGCTGATTTCAATTTGAGACAATAAGTTTTCCTTTTGTTCAAGTATAATCATAGTGGTTGGTTTTGAAATTCTAGACACTGTACAATCTTGTTTCAGGCCAAAATTACAATCAAATAGTTCTGCCTACAGAAATCAAAATGGTAATCCATATGATCAACCGTAAGTATAGTTCTGCTTTGTTAAACATATATATTTGACAGAAAAGTTAGGGATGTAACTTTATTTTCTAATTCTACAGAAAATCAGTAACTAATGAAGGAACTGAAGAAGATGCACCACGAAATACAGGTGGATACAATGCTTGGACAACCTACAATACTTCCAATCAACCGTGAGTTACTCAGCATTGATACACCAAGAATTCATATTCAGGGACTAAGAGCATGTGATTATTTGATCTGACTTTAATACTAATTGAATTTTAATTATTTGTAGTTTTGTGATAATATATGTCAGTTCTAAAATATTTTGATAACTAAAATTTTGTTTCACGCTTTCCATAAAATGTGAAAACATTTTTATTCAATTACTGAAATTATTGTTAAAATTGTTGTTTCATACACTCAGCTATCAGCATGGTCATTAATTACATTATCTAACATTAAATGATTCAAACGCACTATTACAACAATTATTACAAATTATATACACCATTCTTAAAATTACAACATTATACTTCAAATATGTTCTTAATTTAATCATTCATATTATATTAATTAAAATTATTATTTGCAATGTATTCATTATTTCATATTTATTTTAATTAATATTTGATTTTTTTTAAGGCCATATGTAAGATACTAATTTAAGAATATTAAAATGACATCTGGAAACATATGTATATATTTCAGACTATATTAATACAGAGGACATTGATTTTTCAAAGTATCAAAATTTTTGGACCATAATATTTTCCATAAAGTTTTTCATATTAAATAAATTCCACAAAGAAAAATATTATTAATTTTGTTAATTTCAGTAATAGATTTATTTAACTTCGATGTAAGGTGAAGTCTAATATTATTGGCATATCACCTATTACAACTGATTTTTAAACGCATTTCCTCATTAGCAGCACTCTGGGTATATATAGTTATACTTATATCCCTTGAAGTTTAAATTTACACTTTCAACACATTACAACAGATTGCAATTCATAAGTATCATTGGAGTGGTTGGAGAGCAGATGTTCTGTGGAAACTTATAGGCTCATTTGAAGATATTTTATGTTATGTCGACTGGCAATTAAACTTACTGTATCTTTGAACAACAAATGTGTTTTCAATGAGGAGGATAAGGCAAAAAGATTGTTTTTTGGTAAAACACACAATTGTGAAAAATTAAGGACATGAGAAAGAAAGAATTAAGTCTACTGCTTGTAAATATATTGTCAATATTCTACAACGTAGGAATTTTGTTTTAATTTTTTAAAATTCTTTAAATTTTTCTTTCATTTTCTATTTCCTATTTCTTTTCCATACTTCAATCATTTGTTCTATCCTTTCGGCATATAGAATTTGAGGTAAGTAATGTAGACCATAATTTACTTATATCTTCTGAATAAAATATTAATTAAAGAAAAAGTTGAATTATGTATAGTTGAGGAAACATACAAAGAGAAATGTCTAAATTCTTGTGTGAGAGAAAATTTTTATCATTTTCAATTCGACTAATGTGCTTCAAATATAATTTTCTTCTATTGCTAAGACATACTTTATCTTAACCCTACCTTCACTTGGGTATAAGAATATTTTCTGTGTTGTTTCTATACCACTTATTACATATTAATGATAGCCACTATTAATATATTTTAGAACACAAATTAGTAAAAAAAATTGATAACTAAAACAATAAACAATAATGTTTCAAAACCATGATTGCCAAATACAGAATTAATTCAATTTGTTTTATCAATGCTGTGTTTTACTTAAATGTACCACATAAATTATCAGCATAGATAAATATGCTACTTAATTACAAGTTTAATACTACTGTGAAAATATTTAATTACAAATAAAAGAATACTTCTGTTAATGAAGTAAAATAAAAGTTAATAATGCAAGGATAGTAAATACTTTTAATTAGATATATTGTATTGCATTCACAACAGACACACAGTATCAAAATTTGTGGATTTGTAACATTAAGTTTTCAGTGAATGCCAAGAAATACATATGAAATACCACATTATAATAAGCAATAAATCAGGGGTTTCAGTATTGTGGAGATAACTTTTCATGTGTTTGGAATAATTCACTTTACAATTATAAAATTTGAAGTTTACTATCAATTATTTTTAGTTTTTGAGTACCAAACATTATTATTATCAACCTTATTTGTTTACAAAAGGTTTAAAAACTGTTAATAAATGTTATTAATACATAATATTAATAATATTCACAATTCTATTATAGAAAGAAAAATGGTAAAGCAGAAGAGGACAGAAAACCATCGGTAACCATATGGAAACAAGAATTTGATGAAAAAACTGGAAAAGTAAGAAAGCCAGAAAGCAGTGATAATATTGAAGAAGATGAAGAGAATGACTATGATAGACGCAAGTCATTGGTGACTTTCAATGAAAATGTTGAGTGTATAGAAGTTGATAGGCTTTAACAAAATCTCAATAAAATAAGAATGAGGAAAATTACAATAATTTATTAATAACTTCTTTCTCATTCTTAAAAATGAACATCATAAATCTTGAAACAAATGTATATATTTTTATCTGTAATTATAATACAAAAATAATTAATAAGCAATAAAACCTTTTTTAAATATTTATAATCAATTAATAACACATACTCATATTTAAATTATTTTATGTAAAAAACTATTAAAATATTACTTAGAATTTCATATAACTAGTATTTTTATTTCCCCTGTTTAGTATTAATATTGATTAAAGAATAATTATTTAGTTGTAAGTCTTTATATAAGTATAGAGGTAATGAAAAAATTACTTTACATATGGTATTTTTACCAAATTTAGAAAGTACTTCTTGGGTATCCAAGATTACCCAGTAACAGTATTTGATTCAACAATAATCTTTTTGTCAACACACGATTAAACCAGCATAGAGAGTTTTATATTTATGAACTTTTACATTCAAAAGCACCCTAGCTTAGTATCTTATTGAGACAAGAAATCTCCTTGTAACTTAATAACAACAACGCCTTAAAAGAGTAAAACAACAAATTAATTTTATTCTCTTGTACATTAAGAAAGGTGAAAATATTTCCAATACCCTTAAAGCCAAAGACTTGGTATCTTGAGAGACTTAAAATTACTTGTTGCTATACGAGAGTCTAATAGAGGAAAAAATTACTACCTGCACCTTACGAGAGTAAAAAAACCACTCCTGGTATGTTAATAAAAATAACTTCCTTAAGTGAGTCAAAGATATGCCTTATACCCTAACAGAATTTGAAAGGCATCTTAATAGGGTACAACTCAGCTATGGCCACCTAAGATAGTGATAGACACTCATAACACCCACCCCTATTGGTGTTAGGAGTGTTTCATCTCTTCAGTCATCACCATGGTCATATGTTACACCTGTAAAAAGTTTTATATAAATTGCTCCAAACTTAACAGGCATGTTGAATGTCATAATTACACTCTGTAGCTCCACAACCCAATCTTGATTTCATTTACACGCTGTACGTCAAACTTAATCTTAGTGACTCAATAACCACAAAATAGACACCAATCTTGTTGATTTCCTCATTTTACAATGGGGCTGAAGTACAACATTAGTGTATTGTGAGATAGGAGTAACACATGACAGACAGTTATGATCAAGTCTGCCGCTTGTTACATCCCTCCACAGTATTGTTGAAACCCTGTACAGGGTTGCCAGACCTCAGAGGCAGACGAGCAAGTCACTCTCGTTACACCTTTCTCTTTTTATTAAATAACAGTGCAGTATACATAAATTAAAGTCAATTACTCAACAAAATATTTCCTTTTACAATTCAATGGCGCCTCTGAAAAGGCCAACTTTGATCCCTTGTAAAATAAGTTTAGAGGCCAGCTAAGTGTGAAACTCGGCTTATCGATACAACTTCTAGCACAGAATGCAGTGGTATGATCAAAATAATAATACGACTGGCCGTTCTGATATCTGTTCAAGACAAAGTTGCCACAAACTTTTGTCGTGGAAAATTTTGCTGTCATTTTGGAAGCCAATTACTCAGCAGAAAACGATCTATATGCCACCATATTTTGGAAACCAGGAGATAAAGTACCATACTAAGACATATAGAAACAGAATAGCTATTATACTCATATGTCGTTAGATATTCCTCATGAAAGTTGCCTTGAAAGATTTTACATGTAAAAATAGCCAAATTTCAGGCTAAAATATCTCAAAATACGTCACTCCCATTTTTTAAATGGTACCATTACAAAGAGCAGTCTTTTATGTACACAAAACATGTATTTTTATGTTGCGCCTGTCGGTTTATAAGAGCTATAGGCATCTGAAGATACTAGGCCTCTGTTGCAGCGGTATTGAGCGCGAGTCGCTAAAGGGGCCAACTTTGATCTGGTTCTGGTGAGATTTGCCTTATCGGCATATACGCCAAAATGTAGTGGTATGTTCAAAGAAGTAGTACAGTTGGCTAAAATCACGACAGAATATGGTCGCGGCAAATTCGGACCTCAGTTTGGAGGCCGATTACTCAGCAGAAAAATACCTATACCCAACAAAAATTTGTAATGTACATATAGGCACCACATTAAGAATGACTGAAACAGAAACTATATTGTTCTCAAATTTCCAGAGATGTTTCACATGAAATTAGATAAGAAAAATATTACTTCGAAAAATAGCCATATTTTATGGCAATATATCACAATTTAAAACCATATTACGAGTGACACACATTGTATCATTATAAAGAGCAGCCTCTTATATACAAGGAAAACGTTTATTCGTTTTGGGTTTCGAATTATTACGACGACTCTAGGACTCTGAATGTAACGTATATTCCTGCGGTACGCGCGCGCTCTGCAACTTTGATCCCATGTCAAATCAATTCTAGTAGCCAGATAAGTGTGAAACTTGAACTATCGATACAACTTCTAGCTAATAATGTAGTGGCATCATCAATAAAGTAGAACAGCTAGCCGTTCAGTTAACTATCCATGCCAAAACCACCACCAAATTTTGTTGCAGCAACTTACTCATATCTACAGCCCATACTTTGATGTTTATGGGTAAATTTGGTAAGGTTCTCGCACCATGTCTTTTGTTATAATATTTTATTTGTTTATGTTTTTGTAAACTTCTCTTTCGTTTTTATGCAAATGAACCTAGCTTGTTAAGAAGGATCTGCCTTAACTGATTGTTTTCCCGGTATGTAAATTACGGTGTAATGAAATCACATAAGCCTAAGTCTTTTTCGTTGTAATCTCGGTATTGTCTAACGGTTTGGTTTGGAGCTTTTAAAGAAGTGGCTTATGATCCGTTTCTAAAACTACATTAATTCCGCTTATGTAATCTCTAAATGTGACTGCAGAAAATGCTAAACTAAGAGCTTCCTCCTCTATTTGGCTATATTTTTGATGACAATGAAATAAAGTTGTTGAAACGCTAGCCACCACCTCCCTATCCCCACTTACACTCTCCAAGTCCATAGCTTGAAGCTTCGACCTGAATAATAACTTTCTTGCGGTTTGCATCTTGCATGTGAAAATTAAAATAAACGACTTAGGCCGACCCTGGAATAAACACGCACCTCAGCCGACCACTTTCAAATTTAATGAAACTTAGCCAACCTAAAATACGAAAAATCTTTTCAAAAGTGCCTCACGTGGAGGCGATGCATCTGGACGACGTCTAACGTGTACTTTGATCCCTTGTCTAGCGAGCTTGAATGAGTATGTGTACATGTCTGAATTTACGTCCACTATTACAACTTTTTTTACTGAAATCACAAAATTGGCTCTTATGTCACTTGCTATCAGTTTAGGAATAG
>CM067377.1:120386321-120683203 GCA_034510155.1 Eucriotettix oculatus
TCGGGTCTCTACTCCCGTCTGCTGCACTCGCCTCCCTCCTGCGGTCTGATCTGGAGCCACCCATCGGCTTCCCTTATAAAGCTTCGGGCGGGACTTCCCCTATTTCTTAACATTTCGGGGTTCCCCGCCCTCATTTTTCCCGCGGGGGTTCACCATCGTACAGGCAATGCGGGCCTTCCCCGCGGGGAAAAACATCTTTCGGCCGACTATCCATTGTTGTTGGCCGAACTGCGCCTCATAACGCCACAACCTTACCAAAATCCCCTTTTTTATCACAATATATATATATATATATATATATATATATATATATATATATATAGTCCATCATTGAAAATCTTGGTTTCAAATGTATTATTATTCATAGACGTGTTGATGATATCTCTTGTACTATTTCTGTTATCAAAGTTGATGGATGAGCTTTTCACTTTATTTAATGAGCACAACTCGAACATTCAGTTCACTTATTAGGTTGGACAAAATCAATACTTTAATTTCTTAGAAGTATCTAGTATCTGAAAATGAATTTTTGCTACAGATATACTGTCAGATCTTTTGAAATGTTTTGCAAAATTTGTGTTTCCTTAACTGGAAATATAATGCAAATGGTTTGTTTTTAACTTTTACATTCATATATTGAATATAATAAGAACCACACAGGAGAGACCATATATTATGAAAAATGTTTTTGATCCTAATTATTATATTAATATAATATTAAACTTAAGTCCAGGAGAAACTTATGTTTGCATAAATTTCCATTCAAGATTGGGGAATATGTTACCTCGTCTTCCACACCAAATACTAATTGCCCTGCATTTACACAGCCACCTCTAAATTGCATTGATAACCACTGTACCACATTTAAATCAAAGAAAATGTAGTTCCATGTAACTGCTTAGACCACTAATTCAGTAATTACACTGAAAGCATTACACCCTAGTTCCTTTGATTCTGAATTTAATTTGTGTACATTCTCTGTCAGTAGTTCATGTTCTCGAATGATTAATATAAGTTGTATTTAATTTATGATTAAATTGATTAGGCAGATTGAAAATTTGATAGCTGCTGAAGGTTTGTTTAATATAATTCAAGTGTTAGGAAATTTTAAATATACATTAAAATTGAAAATAATTTGTCTACATTGCAGATACAAATGTGATTTGTGTTCTGTACAATGTCGGACTCCTTCCAGTCTTAAAGCTCATAACCGAATTCACACTGATGAACGCCCATTTGTTTGTGAAGAATGTAATAAAAGCTTCAAGAGATTTCAGGTAATATCCTATCACAATATGGTCCAGTAGAACAGAAGCACTGATTTGTTTATTTTATAAAACCTCATTACAAGAAATTAATGAACTGTTATTAGAAAGTACATTACCATTTTGTTTATTTACAGAATTAAAAAATCTTTGGGAAGAAAGGATGTGTTTAATAAATGCTTCAGATGATAGACTTAAATATAATAAGTGTTCTGTTTCTTTATTTGAGCAAATAATTACAACAACAAAATTAGTAATATAAAAAAGTATAATTTTCTCTTCATGTCTTGATGATTATGTTAAAACTAATAATTTTTAGAGCATGAAACATTTTTTACTTCTTGGGCATCATTAATAAACCGCAGTTCTCTCCAATCTCGTGGCACTTCAAACCTTTCGCATATCTCTGTTCCATAGTGCCACCCACAGTCCTAATTCCTTCACTCTCATATGATTTTAAAGTTTGTATCTACTTATCAAGTACTTTTTTACTTTTAACTACTCACTGCAGCTATATGCTGCCAAAGACCTGACAAAAAGTGAAACAGTGAACACAAAACAATAACTTCACTGTGGCCCAGAATCGGGACACAATATAAATCCAAGTAAGGATGTGACATTGTCAGATTAATTAATACAGTTGTTAAGGACAGAAAGATGGTGGCTTACCGGAGATTGAAGCTTGGTGTCACCATTGCAGAGTGAGATGGTTTTCAATTTGTAACCACCTCCTTCATCAGGAAAGAAGGTGCCAAATGATAGCTGGTCATGGACTCTTACCTTTTTTAAGTGACATTGGATAATTTGATAGAGAATATATTATAAATTGTTTATTAAACATATTTTTTTGAAGTTCAGTTTCACAATTATTATTATTCATTAATCAAATAAATAATGAAGATAATTTGCAAGGTTATGGTGCAACAGCCAAAATTACACATTTGGGAAAATATTATTTTTTAACCAAAGAATTATACAGTGTTGAATAAATCTGAGCTTATATTAACATGTACAGGAGACTTGGTCGTAGTGAAGAGAATTGGCATTAATAAGTCAAAGCACATGTATACTAGTTGGAAATACTGATATAAAATTAACAACATTAATTTTTTTATGATATGAAAGCAGACTAATTTTCTACAATATAAAGTTTTTGAAGTGTGGTACATAGCCTTTTTATATTGTAATTTTAAAGATGAAGTACACTGTAACTTTCACCACACTAATATCCTAATGACATAATGTTGAAGGACCAGTCAGAATAATATGATAAGCAACTAATTTGGCACTTTTCCACACAAATTTAAATACTCTCTTTTCAACAACTCTCCTTCCTCACACTACTACAGATTTACAAGTACCTGAGTTTGATCTTGAAGCGTCTTTGTTGGCCCCATTTTATTTAAAACTACAATGTTGCAGTTGATCCACAAAGTGATTAAACCACATACAGATAATTAAGAGTTTATTGTACCTTCACACACACACACACACACACACACAAATGGCTCAATTATGCACCTTTTATGAATAGATTTATTTTGTTTAGTAAATTTTTGTTTTCAGAAATCTCTTCTAATTTAATTGTTATTTCCTTACAATTTTGATATATTATTTTTGAAAAATGTACATTAAAAACTATTTTAACCTTTTATTTCAGGCATTAAAATTACATATAAAAGTAGTTCACTCTATGGAATGTCAATCACATGGGTGTCCCTTGTGTTCTATGAAATTTAGACTTTGGAGCAGTCTGTTGAGACATTTTCTCCGTTCACATAGACAATTTCGGCGTTATGTTTGTGGTTTGTGTGGCAATCGCTACAGCCAGAATCAAGATTTAAAGGGTCACTTTAAAAGCCATCACAATTTGACCTTACCTAATATCAAAAGTACTGAAAAGAAAGCAGTGAATGAAGTAAGTGTAAAGAGAAGTATAATATTCAGTTTTAGATATATTAATTGAAAAGAAACAAAAACAAATTATGGCCTGCCAGAATATAATGTACACCACCCTGTACTAAATAAATATCTTGTTTTGGTCTCAAACTGTAGAATCTAAAAGTATCTACTAATTGGATATGCCTTTTAGAAAATAATTAGAAAAAAGACAAATTTTAAAGTTAACTTCAAGGAAAGTTCCTAAATATTAATGAACATAACTCCACCATTTGTATGTGAAGGAAGAATAAGCAAGGGATAAAAATCTATTCCAAAGCATTTGAAATTACTTTTATACAAAGAGCAATGCTCAGTTTTGTCTCTTTTCGTCTAACTTCATTTGCCATATCATTGGTTACTTTCTTCTTCTATTCAGATTTCAATACACACACACACATATATAGTCAGCCTTTCTTCCTTCTTCCATTCCCTTCTACTCTTATCATATGTATTTCTTTGAGCATGATTCCATGCCAGACATATGATTCAAAGAGCAAATTTCCTGCCTTTCTCCCAAATATTTCTATCTTTCTTTCTATCCAATGTGTGACTTTGTCACTTGTCCAGTATATATATATATATAAATTAATGAAACGTTTGTAACGTGATGAAGTCACAGGTTTTTGGATATTAGGATAGTAAGTAAGGATAGTAGATGAGGGAGAAAGATAGGAAATACGCTTTGAAACATATGTTTGGCACAGAATTATGCTCAGGGAAAGACATATGTCAAGCGTAGAGAAGAAAGAAAGAAGGAAGAAAGACTGAAAATATTTGGCGCCGCCGGGGCTCGAACCCGGATCGTCACAGAGCCTCCGCTGTGGCCGCGGAGCGCCTTGACCATTAGGCTACGTCGCCGGTGCGTCGAAGATAGTCAGTCAAGGATATATATATATATATATACGATGTATTTAGTTTTACATTCTCCTCCAGTCTGTGACTCTCATGAAATGGCTGTTTCCTTCTTCCACAAAATCCACTATGTGCCATCCACCAGAGCGAATACCCATTAAAAACTCTATTCACATATTTGAAGGTTCTGAGATAATGTATGTCCTTTTGTTTTGATTTTAGTTATGTGGTAGCCTGGCAGCAGAAATCCTTCAATTTCATAATAATGGCTGATTACAAACACCCTCCAAGCAATTGAAAATTTTTTTTATTGAAAATAATATAAACTGCTTATTTAAACAGAAAGATTTATTTTTATTGATTATAATGTATAATTTATTCTTACAGGTTTATGTGATTCCAGCTCTTAATGAAAATCAGTCTGAAAATGATCCAATGGCTATTAAAATAAAAAAAATTGTAGCTGAAGAAAAACAAAAATTAAATGGAGTAGTTGAATTTCTGAAAGCTAATCAAACTGTTCAGTCAGATAAGATTAAAAATAATTCAGATGGCACTCAGTATATCCCTAAAAATTATTCTTATGGCTTATCTGATGCAAAAATTAATAGTAAAGAATTAAATAGCTTGGATGTAGGACAGACTTTTGAAGCTTTACAAAATAAAATTTTTCAATGTTATTTTTGTCATCATACATTTTTAGAACTGTCTGATTGTCAAAAGCACTTACAAGAAAGAAGTTTATACTTTTGTAAAGATTGTAACATTAATTTTTGTGATGAACAATCTAACTATTTACATAGTTTGCTAAAACACAACATAATCATGAATAAGTGTGATATTTGCGAGCAAAGTTTTGTTACTAAAGAATTACTTTTGCAACATTTATCATACTGTAAAAATTCCACAATTTCTAGTAATATTGATTATGCTTTAGTGGTTACTCCCACTAACACGCAATCCCTCAATTTCATAAAGCAAATAAATTTTGATAACAGTCAACAACAAAAAAAGTTACAATTTCCTGTTCAGAAATTATTATTACAGACTTGTTTTGATCCATTTTTTATTAAATCATCTTCAAGTATAAATTCAAACACTATAGCTTCATCTAATAAGTTTGAAGCATTTAAAAATAATGAAGCTATGTGCCACAGAGAGGGAACCAGTGCAAACTTAAATAAGGAAAGTTTTCAACCTGTAACTGTGCTTAATTCCTCAAATGCTTCTGAAGAAACTTTATCATATATTACTATTAATGATAAAAGTAATATAAATGATTTAGATAATACTGGGAGAGTAATTGTTATTGAAACAACAGGAAATTCCATATTAAATTTACCTGCTGTAAATTCACCTAGTGCAACAAAAAAGTCATTGGACAGAAGGGGAACAGAAACAATGACTAGTAGTAGAATGCCAGAAACCGATAAAACATTATATGAAATATGTGAGGCAAGTAAACTGGAAAACTGGGTATATCATAATCCACCTATACCCCCACCAACATTATCTGAAAGATTCTCCAAACATTCAGAAGAATTTAAAAAATCTTTGAAAAATGGAGATACTGATTTAGAAGAATGGTTGGTATTTTTCTTTAAATATTTAGTTTTTGAATTGCTATAATTTGTGGGTTTAGCTGATGAATTTGCTTTCGGAAATGTTCTTGTGTTTCCAATCTGGTGGTATTGATTAACAACATTTTTTTTTGGCTTACAACACCATTGAATTTACTAAAAGATGTTAATGACTAAACATGCTAAATCAATACCAGCCTGTTGTAAACCTTGGAATAATTACAGCAATATATTTTCTTCAAATTTGTAAGCAACTAACGTAATCCACCACCTTTCTTTTTCCTGTTCTTACTACTGTAATTGTGTTAATTATTTTGAAAATGTCATATCCTTACTTGGAGGGTAATTGGATAAATAAAAAAAAATAGAAATATAGTTTTAAAATGTATGCTCTGGCATAGTGATATGCTCTAATAAAGTCTTATGTTAAGTGTAGAGAGGAAAGGAAGAAGAAGGAAATACTGAAAGTATTCATGTCACGAAGGTTCTGAGTTTTTAGTATTTCTTATATACACAACATATGCCTTTCATGGAGTATATCAGTATGCCTGAGCATATGATTTAAAGCACATTTCTCCTATCATTCTATCTTTACTCTTTATGCAAGTATGAAATGAGAGACCTTGTCACAAATCAAATATTATAAATATTGAAAGTATGCCAGTCATATTTCATGAATTAGTGTAGTAAAGTGAGAGAGAGATTTCTATTTTATGTGAACTTTCTTCTAATGTTTATTAAATTGTTTCTAAATAAGGAAATATATAATTTTGTATATGAATTCTTGTGTTTTTTCAATGAATTTAATCTTATTGAAACCTCTTGTTACTAAGTATTCTATTGGTAACTTATTTTAGTTGCAGTAAGAGTGAAAGTCATGATGATTTGTACTGTGCAAAATGCCACATATCATTTACTGATTCAGATTCTTTTGCAAAACATGTCAAACGTCACAATGGTATGTAGCTTGTCTTAAATGAACAAGAAATGTTCTTATAATTATGTGTGATCATTACGAATGCTCAACAAACACTTTCTTTCAGTTGTAAGGCCATATATTTGCGATGTATGTGACAAACCTTTTGCTTGCAAGCCATATGTAAAGACACATAAATATAAGCACACTGGAGAACGTCCCTATACATGTGGTGAATGTGGAAAAGGGCTTAGGTATGTAAGAAAATTACTTCATTTAGATTTGCAACATTTATTTTATATTGTGATATATATAAGGCAACATCATTTATTACTTTAGTTAATGCCCAATTACTATTATTAATTTAAGATATAAATGCCTATGTTTAAGTGTACAAATTACAAAAAGAAGTAGTCAAAATACATACAAGAAATAAGTCATAAAATAAATACCATATAATGTTTCTGCTAGCCTTGTACCTTTCATCAGGTGACGAAAAAAATGTGAGAGCACAATGTAAGTGGTGAACTCAATGGTCCATCAGGCCAGAATTGAGGAGTATAAAATTAAAGAAATCACTTGCCTCTCCTCTCACGTCATCTATCAAATTAAATGCAGACTCTGTCCAGCTTTTTACTTGGCCAGACAAAAAAACCTTTCCCAGAATGTATAGCCAACAATGTCAGTACCAATTTGCCTGAAAACTAGACTATAACAATAATAATATGTTTATACAGTCCATTGATGTCTTATATTACTATTGTAAATTAGCTGTAAGTTACTTAAAAAAATGAAAATATGATTAAAGTAATTTTGTCACTACATTCCATCCATGTCATATGTAAAATTAGCTTTTAGGAAATTGACATTTTTACATACTGTATATACAATCTAGGGAAATAAAAACATTATTATTATTATTTGTTATGTTAATTATATCAACTTAAAATAAAAAAATAATTAAGAACTATAATTTGCTTCCAACAATATTTTCAAGGTATCCAGCTGATTTAGCAGAACACATTAGAAAACATTTTAAACTTAAACCATTTGAATGCCGTGAATGTGGCAAGAAGTTTATCAGACAATATGATCTTCGAAGACATTTGGCTATTCACTCACAGAGGAAAAGGTAAAGAAAAAGTTGTAGTGCAAAGTAGGGATTTAAACAACATAATGATAGCTATAATGCTATGGTTAATTGATGTTACAAATTTTCAGATACAAATGTCCGATTTGTGAGAAGTCTTTTCATAGGTTAGATGCATTAAAATCCAGTCATTTACGGACCCATTGTGACAAAAGTCAGCAAATTATGTATACATGTTCTATATGTGATAAAAAATATACTTCAATTAATATATTAAAACGGCACAAAATTTTACACTGTGGTAAGCAAATTCTATTTTATTTAACTTACTTATTTGGAATGTTTAACATAATTTTTCTGGTGAACTTTGTTTTGCAACAACTCTTCTTGAAGCACTATTTCTGCTAATATAATAACCTAGAAGGTTTTTATACATTGTTTTGTAGTGTGGTTTCTTTCTCAGATAGAATCCCTCCTAATGTGTTTTTTAAAAGGACTCATAACTTACTCAAATTAATATCATAAATTTAGAATTGTTTCTGTTCTCTTCATCATTTCAGTTTCTTACTGATGAATGTATTTACTTTCATTTCAGGAAAAACTTTTAAATGCCACCTCTGTGATAAATCATTTTCTCACAAAGCATATTTTAATCCCCATGTTAGAAAACATGCAAATAAAAGTGAATATCTAAAATGTACTAAATGTCTAAGGAAATTTATATCTGAAGACACATTAAAGGTGGGACAATTATATTATATTTTCATTATTTACTAGCAGTTGTGTAAAATGCAGTACATTATAAATTATAGAATTAATTTCAAATATACTTGTATTTCTCTTTATATAATAATTAATTTTATCAGAGAAATTTTATTTGTATTAATGTATTCTTTTTAATAATTAATTATTGATTATTATGCATTTGGTTAGTTAGTGATGTGGTTCTGACCAGTGCACATTTATTTTGCAATTTTATTAAACTAATGAGATTTTAAAATAGTAGGATTAATTAAATTCTTGTTTGGTCAATTTAATAATATGGATACTGTAATGATTACTTCTTGGGTGTGATTAATTGAAGTTATTAATTTAATTATATATATAATAATAATATAATATTATACTGATGGGATTTATTTAAAAAATATACATAAAAGTTTAAGTTTATAAATCCGAAGTTTTAATCTTAATATAACATCAAAGTTATTTACAAAGTTTTAGATACCTTAAGAAAAGGACTATTGATTAGCATTTAGACATTATCTCAAGGTTTCACAGTGAGATGAATGAAAAAGCTTAATTTGTTTCCATTATGGCAATAGGTCTGGCAAATGTGAACTCTTAAAATCAAAAATAGGTACGATACTGAAAAATACATCTGTTTCTTTCTGCATGAAGATCATCTCTATCTGGGCTGGCTCCCGTATTCTCCTTCCAGGTGGCTACCAGGATAGTTTCCAATCAGCATTGGCCGGCCTCTCCATATCATAAATTCCGTCTCTCAACTTCATCTCCCTCCTGTCCCGATCACATCTATTTCCCAGTCTCTTAACAATGTCTCTTTCCGCTCTCCTGACCGTATCTACTTCCGATCTCCCAACGACTTCTGTGTCCTGCTTCAAAATTCTCTTCCCTCGTAACTTTGGTCGGAAACAACACAATCCCAAGCCACCAATCAGATGTTGTCCACCAAAGTCTTCTATTGGCTTGCAGTTGGACAATTGCAGCCAATAGGAAAATTTTCAGTTTGCAGGGCCTAAATACTGCATGTGTTACGCATCCTTCCGTAACATTCCAAATTCTCCACAGTACTTCCGTTTTTCAGTAGTTCTTCTAATTATCTACGGATATTTTCGGTAGCCTGTCATTCCCAAATTTTCTACGGCGACCCCGTTTCTCAATGGGATCCTCTTTCACACACAGGGAAGGGTAGGTCTTTGTTCCTAGGAATGTGCTCTGCGACCTCCCAATCTCTCAACTAGATGTAATTTATTTACACTTTCAAGACACGTATTTAATATCTATTACAATACAATATGGCAAAATGAAATGAAGTAGTTCTGCACTGTTGCCACATGCTTATGCAAATCTCTAGAAAATTTTACTTCAAATTTCAGCATTATAAAGGGGGTATATACTCTTTGCACTAAAAAAAGAGCAGTATGTAATGATATTTTTTTGTGGTCTAAAAAAGAGCGTTTTATTGACAAGGTTAATTATATATTATATATTAACCTATTAAAAATTTTAAGATTATCATCTGGTAATTTTATTTAAGATATCCTAAGAGCCATTCATTTGCTTTAGGTGTATTTGTTGATGAAAAGCTTGCTACTCAATATTATGTTCTATTTTATTTGCATACAGAATGTGTGTAATCCTTTCATAGTTATGTCAAAATAATATATTATCATCTAACTTAAGAAAACATATTCTTCCTTTTTAAGAATATTTTGCCCTACATGAAAATAGTTAACTATACTTACTTTTTTATCGGCACCAGTAAAAATTTTAAAGTAAAAATTTAAAGGAGTTCAAAATGGGAGTTGGAGTTTAAAATAAGTTACAATTTAATTTCTTTTTTTTTATTTGCAGAAATAGTTATTTTACTCTTTGTGCTCTTCTATAAAACATTGACATTTTTATGTATTACATTAATGTTCAGTACTTTTTTTAATTTAACTCTAAATTTTTGGCACAATTAATTTTTATATATTTGTTTAATACTCAATTTTGCTGACCATGGAAAATATCTCTTAGGAAATATAATAAGATATCCAAATATAGTAATCTTTTTTTTTCCAGAAGCATGATGCATCATTTCATAGTGAGCTTGCAAAAAAGAAACAAAAAAGTGCCCCTGATGCATATTCTTGCAATGGCATTAGAGGAAACAGACTGAATATTAGTGAATTGAGTGAGCAAGATGGAATACCAAAGGCCAGCAGAAATTCTGTGCCATTGATGAGTAAAATGCTCAATGTTAATAATAATAATAATGATGATGATGAAAAACATTCAAATACTAAATTTGACAAGGAAACAGTAATTCAAAATTTAGAAATTAATGACATTGACTTCATGGATGCACAGTACTTAATTGGTGATGTCAAATGTAACTCACCAACAATGAATCAGTCTTAGTGATGTGAATCCAAGAGCCGTTAAAATTAATTTCTAGGCGAGTTAAACTCTTAGGTAGAATTTATATTTTTATATTATTTTAAGTTCTTTGAACAGAGATGAGATACATCCCCAAATTGATATAAACAAATGGTGTTTCTTAGTCTTTCAATGCGGAGTTAAGACAATGGTTTGGTGACTTGCTGGGTGAAGAAGATGGATATGTGGAGGCTAGAAGTATATTCTTTAATAAATTATGAAATGACTCATGACAAAATCAATTTATTCAAAGTTTGTATGACAAGTATGATGCAAGAGGAAGGAAGACTATGGCACAACACTTTATACACTATTAGAGTCAGAACAAATATTTGATATATGAAGAAGATCTAGTTGAGGTGTTGGTCCAACATTTTGACTGGAAAGTGGCATGCATATGATGGCAACACAATGTCAGTCAGTTCAAGATGTAACAGATTGGAAAAATATGATGAAATTAGGGGAATGAAGAAATGGGAAATTATTTGATCAAAGAACTGAGGGGCATGAAGACGTTAGAAATTTCGGCCATAAATGAGACAGGACAGAGTTTAGAGGAAGCGAATGGGAGAGAAATGGAAATGGGAAAAATTATGTTTGAGGACAAAGAGAAACATTAATAATACTGTTGTGTGGTGCACTGTCACCATATATAACCTACAAGACTGACAATCTTCGATGCACCGGCAACGTAGCCTAATGGTCAAGGCACTCTGTGGCTACGGTGTAGTATGTTGATTATAATCAATATTTTCACAGTGATAAAGTGAACCCTCACATGTTTTGCAATTTAATTACTTTTATTTCCAGTCAGTGTTAATGAATAATCATAGTGTACTTCATTAAACTTTCTGTAGCCTGAAAGAATTTTGTTTTAAAAGTCTTTAAATGTGCTATTTGATGATAAAATACTTAAGAATTTGGCTTAACAACATACAGACATAATGAATATGTTCATGAATGCATCCTATGTTTTTATAATAAATACAGATGTTATTCAATTTTTCATAAGAAATTTGTAAATGGTTGATTCATTGCCAATATTTCTCAGTTTTCTGTAGCTATGAGGGCTGTTTCTAAAGTAAGTACCAACATTTATTAAAAAATTATTTTCCAGTTATTTTATTATCAATGATTTCCTTATGCCTCACACTACTACTCCCCACAGCCACCACCATTATTCAGGCACTTGTTATAATGGGAAACCATAAAATAAAGTAGCCAATGTTTTTAAAGCCAATTCTTACTTCCCACTCCCTATCTTCACTGAAATGTTTTTCACCAGAGAATTTGTTCAGATGAAGAAACCAGTGAAAATTGCTTGGTGCCAAATCCTGACTTTAGAGAGTGTGGTCAAATTGCTTCCAAATCTGGTCTTTGTCTGATGGTAGTTGCCATGAATCAAAATGATTCCACATTTGTTCTATATTAACAACCTCATCAATTAATATATGCAATAATTGGATAGCAAGAGTGTATTTAAAATGTACAGCTTCCCAACTTAAGAAACAAAAATTTTATGATTTTGTCAAAATAATTTTATGGATATGATGAAGTTGAACATATCAACTTAATAAAACTTATTGTGTATTTAAATTGTAAAAGTAATTTTGAAGATAATGCATGAACAAAACATTAATTTCAATTAGTTGATTAAGAACATAAGAACCCTATTATATTTTATGCCTTGGATGTACTTGTAGTTCATTCCTGCTGAAATATTTATTTTATATTTGAGAAATATTTTGAAGAATATGAACTGCTAGTACATATAGTAAGATAATCATCAGAATTGTGACACTTTATTGCATATATTTAGTGGAAACAGTATCGTGCAGTGCCTATAAACAATAAAAAAGAATTGCTGATGGATTGTTATTTACAATGTACAACACTTAACATTAAACTTTTAAACATAATTAATTTGGGTGGTTGTAACACACATTACGTGTTTTGCTCTAATTTTGTTCTTATTGCTGGAGAAGTCAAATATATGACTAGTTTGATATGTTTCTCTATCTTTCAGGAACATGTTAAATTCATAATTTCCAATTATAATCAATGATTGCTGATCTACCTATCACACAGCTCACATATATGGTTGACTTAAAACCAAAGGTTTTTCATCATTATCATCAAAATCAGTCATTTAATACAAAAATATTACTTGAAAATATTGTTATGTATTTTCAGAATTCTCCAACAATAGCAATATTTTCACATTCCTTATTTCACCTGTTCATTTCATTTTCAATATTCTTTTTGTAGCAATGTACAAAGTTCCCTAGCAGGTTATATGTCGTAATATATAAAGAGCCTTGTAAGTATTTGTTATAATACAAATAAGATTAAAATGGGAGTGAAATATAATAATTATTTATGAATTATTTTAGCCTAATTATACTGATATTGTTACAAAATTATGCATATATTTTTATTTATGCATATGAATTTAAAATAAGTTGATTGCAAAAAAGTAATGTCCGTTAGAAATAATTGTGGGAGAAAGTTATATATAACATCACATGACTTAACTCTTAAAACCGCCCAATTTTAGTTTTTAATCATCATTTTGCATGGTCTAGCATGCTGATATTTCTACTCAGATAGCCTTTGACCTTTCCCGAATAAGATGATGTAATCATAAATGTTAACCAATAACTGTTAACACTAAGGATATTCCAAAACAACGTAAACAGCTAGGGCAATCTAAATCCAATTATTTTCAACTGTTTGGATTTTAGAACCAGTATTAATATACTTTTTTTATGGCATATTGGAGATATCTCATTTCAGTTTAAATTGCTTGGCAGTCCGTCCGTATAATTTTTACTTGGTCTCTGTTAGATTCAAAAGAATCGAAATTTAACACCAATAGTGACATGTTTGTATCAAACATTTATTATATTAGGTCTGATTAATACTTTGCTTCACCCGATGAAGCCCTAAATCAGGGACGAAACGCATAAAGAATATGTATCCTATTATTGTAATTATTGAAGATTGCATGTCGGAGTTGTAAACAACCGCCAAGAGGTTAGGTTAGGCGGGGCATGACCAACGTTTCTCGTTGGTCACTAGGCATGGAGCTTTTGCATTAAATCATGGCGCAAAGTAATGAGTATGTAAAGCAAATTGGATTAGTTATGAGGTGTAGGGTTATGTTACTGACATGTAAATGTAACCAGAGGCGGCTCGAGACTTTTATAAGTTATGTGCTACATTAGCCCAAGGAACAATTTTTCGAGGATAATTAATAAACATGATAAGATATTAGTGATACAGCTACAGTGCTACCCGGAATATGTAACATTTCTAATTTAATCTAGTTAATGTGGAATAGAGACTAATTTTTAAAGATGTAAAATCTAATTTGCACATATTCATAATACGAAGGTACTTTTACGTTGTACATATTTTTAATAAAGAAAATTAATTTGAGAAAGAAACCATATATGCAGGATAGTGCAGTAATTTCTTGAATTACGAGTCTTCGAAATGCCGCCCCTTAAATGTGTTTCTTTTAAATAACCTTTGATTAATTAAAATAAACCACAAGAAGTCCATAAACGGTAATCTTTTATATTAAATCATCAAACACATTTAAAACTGCAGGAGTGGGTAGTATCGCTCATACCTGATAATTTAGGCAGGAAAGAAAGATTAAGAGAATGCAAATTGACATGACCAAGAGTAGGAAACAATGATTTTTGCAGGAACAATTATGATTAATATACATGAAAAGAACAGAAATAGAAAATAAAACATTGCAAACCACTCCTCTCCCTTGCGCCAAAAAAATAAACAAGTTGAATTGTGGATCTGCCATTTTTTTCATATATTGGACAGGAAAATTAAAAAATCTGGGATCAGCGGCAAAGTAGTAAATTGAGATAACCTTTCGATTTATTTTCCTTTACAGTATTGGTTTATGAATTACGAATTAGCGCATAAAGAACAATTAATCGTCAACGCATGAAAACTTATCGCTGCACAATTTTTCCATTTTGATTTTCTCGTACCTCTGATAAAAATTATTCTTTGAGGCTTGTTTAATCAAGATCACAATTATGAGGCAAATACTATTTAAGTGTCAAATAACATCAACTGCGATAGCTTGATACATAGAAAAATATTAATACTTAAATGTGTTAATAACTATGACCAAATCTATCTGGAACTTGTGTTAATATTAATCAATTCAAACTTGGGGTCTAAATAATCAGGGAATGGTAATGAGAGCAGTAGGCCAACTGTAGTTTAACAAAACTTAAAAAATGTCCAGGAATACGTCTGCTTCGGCTAGTTTGGCGTTTATAATAAGCGGAGTTTTATGTAGCCGTAAATAAATGTCATTACAAACAATATTTCTTTTATTGTACTTAAATGAATAAGAAATATTAGTAAGGAAGAAAACTGTTTGTATTTTTATAAGCACATTACGCGATGCTAGTGTAAGAAAAACAAAGAAATGATAACTGTGAAAAAGAGAATCCTTATCTTCTCTAAATAATGGACTCAAACGCAATTCACCGTTACACGTTAGCAATGTGTATGCCACATGGGGACACGTCATAGCGTTGTAGCTGTGTGCTTTTGATCACTGAACATTAATTTAAAACGTTTGTATATGATTAATTTTTATTTAGAATATCTTATAAATTAAATGTTAAATTTATAATTCTAGGCGATGGCATGAATGCATTAGTATGCCGTTAAATCATATCAAACATGTTCGTGGAAGGGACTATATTTTGCGTAAGCACCGCTTCCGGCAATAGTGTTCTTCCTCCTAACACACTTCATACGTCAACATTAGAGTGGAGGAGTGGGTACTGCCGCTCGTACCTGACAATTTAGTCTGTTAAAGTTGACGGACGAAAATATACTGCAGTTACCATGGCCCCAAAACAGAGAATGCGTATAGCTAATGAAAAAGCAAGTAAAAATGTCACAATGAGAGGAAACGTACCAAAATCATCTGTAAGTAAACGTATGGTGTGGCTAACAGCTGTCAATGTTTATGTCCACATGTTCCCGTGTTCCTTGCAACTGTTTATTTTTAAAATTATTGCTCTTTTTCAAATCAGAAAATGAATCTTAATGTATGTAACAATTTGCAAAAAATCTTTGGCAAAGCTTTGTTGATTTAATATTGTGTTAGAATCCTGTACACGTATACAGGAAATTGAAAATGAATAGATTTTTGAAGGTAACATTCGGTTTTTAAATTTTATATCTTACTGGAATCATTATTTCAGAAGCCCCAAGACGATAAGTATCCTGTTGGACCTGGACTTCTCGCTCTCTTCATTTTTGTGGTTTGTGGATCAGGTAATATTAATTTCATAAATTTGTGCTATACTATTAATTGAATTGATTAATCACACATGTTCAGCTTTTGCAAAATGGGTTCTTATTGATATATTACTTGTTTCAGCACTTGTACCTCGTATTCAATCTTTCCTTGTATTGACGTTTGCATGGTTCATTCAGTTTTTTGGAACTGGTGGAGTTATACCCCCCCACAAATATACCCCTAACTCGTGATTGGTGCACAACTAGAGATGTCACAATCTGTTAACGTGTATACATTGAAGGGAAAATCCTGATGAATATGTTTGGGGGATCATAATCCCCTTTAGCCAGTTTTTTAGCATTTAGATCTTTAAAAATTATTTCACTTGATGCAATATTATATTAAAATGCCAATCACAATTTGAGACAACTTTTCTCTTTCCAAAATGTTAAAGTGTCTCGTTACTTTTCATTTTCAATACATTAAACGTTCAATGTTGGAAATAGTCATAATACTGAAATAGAAATGCATTAATTGTTTACAGAAGTCTTTCATACCTTTATATCCAGATTTAAGCAAAGGCAATTCATATTTAAGTTAACATGGCATTTAATTTAATCTTATGAACTCATTTTTCATTCTCAAATTTTGCTGTAGAAAATGTTAGTGTATGAATCTTGGATTGAGGGCAACTAGAAAGTATGAAGTGTGATTTAGTTAAAGCTTAGGCTAAAGACCACTTTGGTATTGTCATACCCTCGCTCCCACCCAACCCCTCCACAAGCTCCGCCCCATCATCTTGTCTCTCTCTACTGTTCCATGATGTCACACAACTATCCCATGAATTAATTAAAAAAAGCTCACTCCTCCCACAATTGCCCTGTGTATTTGGCCGAAATAGCTCATTCCACCTACACGTGAATTTAAGTAAAAAAATATTTGTCATGCAGTTTTTTGGCGATGTTACATTGTTACAAGTCTGTGGACAGGAAAGATAGATTGAATATTGGTGGATTATCTGAAGTGTACAGTTGGCAGGCACCATGTTGAGTGCAGAGTTTTTAAATTTTCGATGGCTGGCCATCACTTGGAATGTTTCTCCTAGTCTTTGGATGAAGGTGGCGGTGCCTCTGAAAATTTAAGAACTCTGCACTCAACCTGCCTGCAAACTGCACACTTCAGGTAAGCCACCAATTCTCTATTTCTTTCCTGTCCTTATTAATTAATTATATATATGTAATTAATTATAGTTGGAAAAGACTGGTAACAAAAGCTGACTTGCATACACTCTTGAAAAAGGAACTCAGCCTCAGAAAAATTTGAATTTTTCAAGTGTTGCTGCAAGGTAACCACTACTATCAATTTAAGGCAAATCAACTGCTGTTATATGTTTATCTTTCCAATCCAAATCAATTTTGTATATGCTTGTGTGTATAAACATAAGGAAAATAAGATGACAAAGTGAAAATAATACCAAACTGGATTGTAATTGACTTTCCTTAAATTGATAGAAAGTATCAACTGGCAAGGAAGTGTGAAAAAGTGAATTTTCGAGATTCTAAACTCCCTTCTTCAGACAGAGTGGATGTACTTAACTCTTCTTTCCCTCTTCTGTATCTATTCCACATATCAAAACAAAACCTAATAAGAGTGGCTATAGCCGGTATAAATTGTACTTGGCGGAGATGCCAAATTGGTTAGTGCACTCCATGTGCTGTTACAGAGGTTCTGGGTTCAAGTCTCAGCTGTGCTGAATTTTTTCAGTCTTTCCTTCTTTATTCTTTCCTCTCTACATTCTTTATTTAACACTTTAATTGGTGTGTGCAGTATGGCATACTGTGCAAACAAGTAGCAGACACTATCTTGTTCTTAGAAACTTGTGCTTTTGTATACCTTCTTGACATGTGAAAAACATATAAGTTAGCAAGTTTTTATGATACTAACAATTTATTCATCCAGCAGTATCTGTTACGCCCGACACTAGTTTCATAAGTATTTCTTCAACTGTTAATTTTATGAGCTATTTGTGTAAAGTGCAAGAAGTGTAGAATATATTATACTACAACATATTAATTTGCACTACATATAGTTTAGATTATTGTATAGTTTTGATTTGTCTTTGAGTGTGTGTATTATACAAAGTACTCTTAACATAGTATTCATTTTATAGGGTAATCCATTATTTCATTATTATAAGTACTGGATTTAGTTTACATTATCATATTTGTAGATAATAGCAGGGAAGCATTTTCCTTCCTCAGTGCGGGTCGATGTTGACAGATTTGAAGAATTTATAAATGCAAGATTTTGACAATAACTGTGAATCTGACTATAGCGGATATGATTCAGATTTCTTATGGGAGTATGATCATAATTACTACAGGGACCTATCAGATGATGAAGAGGAGAATGAAGGGGATGAAACAAACTGCTGGTACTCATGTAGAAAGTACTTAAATGACAAAAATAATTCCTTGTGATGGTGTATTGAACCTAGACTTGAGAATGTGAGTACCAGGAGAGACAACTTCATGGTGACGTTCCCTACATTTAGAGGTGCGGCGTGTAATATTGGTAAAGCCTGACTCCTTGAGAAATTGAATTTGATATTTACCAATGACGTTATAGGAGAAAGTCTTGAAATGTCAAGCTTGAAGAAAATTATATATATCTCCCCTCCAAAATTGAAGAGGAAGACTTTTTCTTGAAATTTTGTAGTCAGAGACCAATATGCATATCATGTGCTAACAAAATATGCAACAATTATTCTAAAGACATGAAAGACTGAGGACTTTAAATGGTTATATTAATTTGTAAATGACCTGGATAAACTTTTAACATGGTTAATTTAAAATTAAAACAATGTCATGGTATAGAGAGTAAGAATATATGTGAGTTCAAATATATAAATTTATTTTTTAGGTTTATTGTTAAATAAAAATGATTTCACTACCAGCGGTATCACATACCATCAATGTCAGTTAATAGGGTGAAATTACCAATACCAACTAAAGGTTAAGCATAATACTATGTTTAGCATATGTTCCGTAGCTTCCTCCCATATTTCTATCTTTTCTCACTATCTAATTAACCAAAGTGTGACTTTTTCACTATTCAAATGTCATTGATTTATGCTAGTAGTTGTTTTACTTCTGTTTTATATTACTAGAAATTAATGAAACGATCGTTAACAGACATGTTTTTAATACAGAAATGTATGTTTCGGTACCTATTTGTACCATCTTCAGGGTAAACAATTCTATTTTCAAATGAAGTAATTTTTAATCAATTAATTAATAATTAATTTGTTAATTTCTTTATTTGAAAATATGATTGTTTACCTTGAAGAGGGTACAAATGAGTACCGAAACAACTATTTATGTAATAAAAACTTGCCTGTTAAGGTTGTTTCATTAATTTCTCATAATTGATTCCTCATTATTTATTTATTTATATATGAAAGTCAATGAATCTCTCATTGAGGGCATTTTACTAGAAAGATGAATCAATTATAAAGTGTGGTGTGTGTCTGAATATGACATGGTCAGGTTAATTAAAACAATTAATATGGGCAAGAAAGAGAGAGAAAGCTGGTGGCTTACCAGAAATTCATAGATGGTACGCGCATGTAGGACTTTGGACTCTTGAATTTTCGGAGGCACTGTCCTCTTCATCAGAAGGTTAGGAAAGCATTTTGAGGTTTCATGGCAGACACCACATAGGGTTTTGAATTCTTGTAAGTGTATATGTGAAAAAACAGGAGGGGTAATTAATTAATGTACACAATGTTCAGATGAATTAATTATATATTTTTTAAACTACAATTATATTGAAAATGGATCAATATATGTGGGGTCATGTGGGCATCTTGAGATTTAAGTATGCTGTTACTGGGAAAAGAAAATGTAATCAGATTTAAAGTTAAAGATATCTAAAAAAAATGAGCAAGTTTTACAAAATACTGACTTAAACTTGCCCCAGGATTTTGTGCTGCTCATATCCTCAACTCTCGATCACCTGCATGTAATTAATTATACTTGTGCGATTTAGTTTTCAATTAGCCCTTGTCTGATTTGGTCTGGTCCTATATAAAGGTGGCACTTCACTCTAGTGTTACTGCTCCAACACCTCTGCCTTGCTCCTTTCCCTCAACCGTATCTTGCTGCTGTCTTTCTGCAAAATATGTCTTACCTGTTTGGCGTACCACACCACACTCTGAAAAACAAGTCTTTTTGTTCTTTAGACACAACTTCAGTTCTCACAATGCTCAAAGTTCACTCTCAAAATATATGTGCTTCCTCCTCTACATTCACCACTGCTCTCCAAAATGTACGTGCTGTCTCCTTCACTACCTTTGCCACTCTCAACAAAACTCCTCTCTCCTCAACATCCACCACCGCTCTGCAATGTATGTCTGGGCTCCTCCACTACCTTTGCACTTGTAATTCTGTTGCAAGATATCAAAGTAAAAGTTAGCAGTGATATTTTTTTTGTTGTGAAGGTGACAGGATCAATGTTGTGTGTAAGGTCATATAAAACAGGTTAACATGAAGCATGGAAAGTTGATTTTAGGACTTGGTTTTCATGAATGCTGAATCAGGCCCATGTTTGATTTACTTGTAATATACATGCCACATCCAGCAAGGTGACAATCCTACAATTTCTTTGAAATTTTCGTACCATTGCTTCTTCTCTGGTGGGTCACTGTCATAACAATAACAAAACTTATATTGAGAATTTGGCAGATTTGCTTCATGAAGCCAGAAAATCATTGCAATTCTTCATTCAAGGATGCAAATTTGTAAAAAAATTAATCCTACTTCACCATTTGTGTTATAGTTGCACATCGTATTGTACTGATGAAACTTTTATGAACAAAGCTATGCAATAATACACTTTTACATTGCGGTATTAATTTTCTAATAAAGTCCTATCCTCATCCTTTACATTTGCTGGTTTAATGATGGTATTGATTAGGAAGAACTTTTACAAGATGATAAATTTATTAGGACATATATTATGGTATGAAAGAAAAGCTGCAACATAGCAGAAGAATGTTTCACAACAGCACATAACAGGGAAGCATAACAAATTTATCATTACTGATGATATACATAAAAAATGCCTTCACGTGTAACTTGCCATATTATAATCTGTTGTTGAATGGAAAAATGAAGCATTTGAAAGATTTTACAATTTACCTAAGATATTTGATTTTTTTTTTAAATTTCAACTATATTTTTGATTTATAATTTGGTTTCAGCTGTCTTCCAGATCATCCAGAGTATTCGAGCAGCATAAAGCAACTTGCTATCAGTTCAGTTGGATACATGGGAACATAACCAATTTTGGGCACACAGACAAAGCTATAAAGCACAAGTTGCATGATCATTTTAGCTGAAAGAAATGATTTGGATAACATACTCTGCAATGACATTCTTGCAGTTCTTATAAAGCAATTGTATGTGATAATTTTATTTATATTCAGCATTGTTTAACTTGTCAAATAAGAGTGATACTGCATTTGAAATTATTTTTACAATCTGATTTCTTTAAAATCTGTGAAATTTTTAATTTATTTTGGAGATAATGTATCCTATACACAATACTTTTTTAAGTGTGCTATTCACTTCTGTTTGTGATTATAAATATTGTAAATAATGATGCATGTTTATGAATTTGTATAGCCAACTGAATGGATGCATTAGAGTTTATTGCTTTTATAAACCATTCCATTAATACTTCTGATCAAGTATTAATTTGAAACCAGAATTATTGTTTATTATAATGAATAAAATTGTTTTGAGTACTGATTTGTTTAATTTTAAGTTCCATATAAGAATATTCTTACACATTTATTTGAAAGTTAAGTTACAATTTTATCCAATATCAATAATTTTATTAAAATTAATCAATTTTGTTTTTGCATAAAATACTATTGAAACTACTTATTGAAGAGTGAAGGAATTTATAAACTGTTATAATTTTTTAAGCCAAATCTTAAACCTCTTGAATGTGGCATAATATGGAAACACTTGTGCTTTGTTAATATCAACCTGGCAGTAACACAAGAGTTCATCAATAGTTCACTTATTTATAACATTGTTATTATTATTATTTCAGTATTTCTTGATTTTGCTATATTAATAGGATGTTATGGTTGTTTTTTTCATTTTATAAAAATGTAGGAAAGTGTTAAATTATTGAAGCAATAAAAGCAGCGAGTTTAAACATATACTCTTCGGGAATATACATACTGTACAAGTCTACTTTTGCCGAATTAATGATTTGGAGTCTATAGGGTTCCTTACATGACCAATCTGATGATCAGTATTAGCAGAAACTGCCAGTATTATTGATTGTGATTGGTGGAATGACACTGTGAATCACGTATGTCTATATATTTTGGTGTTGTAGCGTCAATTATGGGGATGTTTAGCCCCTCCAAAGTGGTGGGGCCAGGACCTGGTTCCCCCGGTTTGCCGTTGCTGAGGGGTTAATGACCTTATAGCGGCCCAGAAGAAGAAGCTTTCTCAATAGCTGCAAAATTTTATACAATTCTTTTTTAGTCTTCTCACAAAGCAGATCCCACAAATAAAGAGATTTGGACAAATTGTTCAGAAAGTGAACAATATCACACACATGCTACATCATGTGCTACACATTCATTGTCGTCAATTTACTCTGCATTCACGGATAAGGCATGTGTGGTTGAGCTGTCATGATTTGAATTAATATTGCTGCAGAACTTGGAATTTAAAAGAAATGTAGGATAAGTGGTACAATAATATCCGATCGGCGAAACAAATAAAATGAGAATATTCTCATGACCAGAGTATTTTTGAAAATGCATTTAATTAAAATTATTAGCAGCTGTAATTTGATGTAGTAGGAATTTATTTATATTGAATAGTTAAAATACTCATAATAATTGCTTGATTATTGCTTATTCCTGCCCTTACATTAAATATTTCGCTGGGATTTATATCCAAACTAAGACATACAATATATAGGTGAAGTAACAATTTAGAACATGTATCAACCTATTTATTACACAAATAAACTTTCACCCCATTAACGGATCTCTCCAAATAAATGCAGAATCATATTACACCAATTTGGCTCTTTTTAATATGGACCTATTATTTTATTCTACTATCTTTTTTTCTACACAGATACATTTTAACTATTTTGAGAAATTTCTTGAATCCCTGCTTGTTATGAAATAATGCATTTATTGCTGAAATTTACACAGTAAATAAATACGTATATTTTTCGTGAGTTTTAATGATTATTTCATGCAATGTCAACGCTTCACTGTTTTTTTAGCGACAATTGCCATTATTATAATAATGGATACGACTTTATAGGCATTACATCTTTTTTTCCACTGATTGTTTCAAATTTGGCAGCTTACTTTATAAGAGCCATTTAGAATAAGACGCAAAGTCAACTTAAAAACATTAGCATATCTAAATTTAATTAGTTCTCTTTATTTTATAAGGTTTGTCTATTAATATAAAGTTGTATCTATTTTATTGGTTCCACAGACATTAATTTTTACATTATTGATTCATCCTTCAGACGGACTGTCTTGATTGGCCATGTAAGGGCCCTTTATAACTGGGTGTAAATGAGAATGCTTGCACAATAGGCCTTTATTTTTTTAGAATATTATATTCATGAATTCCTCCTGAATTCTCTTAAACTTAAAATTTTGTAAAGGATTTTGAAAGGTGCTGTATACATTTGATAAGTCTCTTACAATGTTTGCTATCTATAGGTCTATCTTGAGTTGCTAATGTTCTTGGAAACTAGGACCTGTTATGTTTCATTAATTTGATGAAGGGACTTGATGATAACTACACAAGAGGATAGGGTCAACAAAGTTGTGCATTCAAATTATTTATCAGGTGATCTAATGTATCAATTATTTGATGTAATATCATCAATATACATGGTATTGAATAAAAGTTTGAATATTTTGTGAGGGGGTAGTAACCAACAACGTCAGGATGGATATCTATATTTATTACTATCAACCAGTGTTTGTGGCTGGACTGTCACAGTGGCAGTAGAAGGGATTTTACCTGATCTAGAGAATTAGGAAAGGTACTATTCCAGCCACATTCCTCTCTATTCTGGAGATCAAATTCGAATTTATTTTATAACATGTTTCAAAATATTAATCTATATAAATTCTACACAATGTTACAAGAAGACCATTACCAAACATGTCTAATGTGTTAGGCTTCAATTCTGTAAATTTAAGGCTGTTTAGTATATTTTATCTTGGAGTTACATAAAAAGAGGTCATCTTATAAGTTTAGGTTCGCATGGTGGGTTGCATCAGGAGCCGGTGCCTTCTTGGGCGCTGTGGGAGTTTCCTCGCAGGCACTTCACCCCAGAGAGACTGCGGGGCTCACCTGATTATGTCAGGAATGCCTCTCGCTCTCACTGTTTTATTTTTATCAAAGTTCTTACATGCTGAAACACATTCACCTATTTTAGGAGGTATATGTACTAGATTCAAAGACCTTGGGCATATGGCAAAAGTTGTTCAACTGTCTGCCAACTGCCTCCTGAAACTTGTGGAGACATGGAGAAGGGAATGCTGCGACCCAACAGCAAACTCGTCTCCCGTCATTCCGAAAGATGTGAGAATAGTATCCATTTTTCGTCCGACCTGATTTAGGTTTCTAGGGTTTCCCCCTGCATCTCTTTAGGTGAAACACCGGGTAGGATCCTTAAGCCATAGCTTGGCGGTCCTTGTTAACCCTTGGCTACCTTGCTCTACCTTCCATATCCCCCCTTTTCAATTCCCTTCCTATGCTATGCTAATGTAGCCTGTTAACCCCCCCCCCCCCCCCCAAAAAAAAAAGAAAAAAGAAAAAAAGTGGGTTGCATCAGATCAGTCAAAGACTGGATACTTCAACAAGAACTTATAAGTAATTCATCTTTACTGTTGAAGAAATCACAGCTATATTTGAAGAAAGTCAGGTGGACAGGTAAGCTAGATGGTTTTTTTTATGATTGGAAAGCATACCAATTTGCAAGTTATTATTTATTCTAATTGAAGCCATTAGATAACTCAATATAAAGTTGTACTTGAAGTTTTATTAAATAATGTTACAAATGCTGTACTAATATATGAACACTTGGAGAAAAGAAAGTCTCTATGCAAATGCTTAAAGAGCACTGCATCTGCATGGTATTGCTTATAGGACTACTTTCCTGTTTGTGGCAACAAAATCATATCCCAATATATTGGTTAGACAACAATGGTCAAATTAATAATGAAACAAAATTATACAGTATATGCCAGACTTGCAAATGGGCGTTAAAAATAAGCTACAGTTTTGGCAAGTGGCTTTGTTTTCAATACTATTATATGGAACATGAAATTAACTATTGTTTTATTTGAAATGTTATATCAGTCTGACTTAAAGAAAATAGAGGTTTTATATCATTCTCAATATGGAGATTTTTTAAATAAAGGTTTAAGAAAATTTGGAATAGAAGACTGTAAATGGCAGTTAATTAGAGAGCAAGGTAAAGTTCTAAAAGTATGAGAAGAATATGTAGAAGGTGTCTATGATTTAAAAAGTCATACTCGATACATTGAAATGAATGAAGCAGGGTTGGTAACTGGAGATTGGAATGGACCTGTCATATTGAAGAGTGAAGCAGAAACAACTAAAAAAGAAATGAAAAAAAAATCCACTGAAAATCATGACATTTCAGTTAACTTGTTGAAAGAATTAGGCATAAACAGATTAAAGAAGTTTGCCCAGCTGATAATTTATGAATCAGAAAAGGTTACCAAAATATTATCTTGATGTTACTATGATACTGCAGAAAAAAACAGCAAACCAAGAAATGTAGTGACTCAGCTTGATCGCCAATGTGGAGACAAATTTGGCACATTTATTCAACAAAAGAAAATAACATAACATAGAAGAAATACTCGGAAAAGATCAGCTTGGTTTTAGGATAAGAAGGGTGCCATAGGAATAGCAAGATTTATCACAGAGGGACTTCTACCAGTCAAGAGGAAATTTTTGTTTGCTTTATTGATTAAATTGAAGAAAGTTGCTGTAAATAATACTTAACAGGAATTTATACTTGGAATAAAGGGTGAAAGTGTATATACTGTATATACATACATGTAAACAGACAAATAAAGAATATGGAGATAGGGAGAGGAGTGTTGTGTGTCGTCCATCCTCTATAGTGAATGGTTACCTAGAGTGGCTTTTACAGATTATAAACATGTAAATTTAGAAAGAAGAAAAGAATTTACAGAAAGTATTGGCATTGAAGAAGAATTTAAAAATTATAGTGGATAGAAATGGTAAAATATGAACAGGCATTAAGCAGAGTCATTGAGAAGAGATCCATATTGAGTGTATTTTCTAAAATACAGGGAAACTGAAGAGGGCATGTCTGGGGACCTGGAATTTATATAAATAATACATTATAAATATGAAAATTTAGATAATTCTATAACAATGATAGTATTACCAATATTCTGCGCCAATTTTCTTTCCATCACAGGCCATTGCAGCTCCACGACTCTGAGGACCAACCTCTACATAGTATCCTGAGCATGGTTTAACAAACTGACAAGTAGAAATAAATTAAATGGTTTTGTATGAACTAGTTCTAGAGTTGAAATAAAGTTTACATGCTCATTTTTATTTGCTGGACTCAGTAGGGAAAGGATAAAAATTTCTCAGTTATCAGAGTTTTAAGGAAAATATTTGATTTTTTCACTGAGCTTGGACCAAGCCAGATTAAATTCAATTGCTTTTACAGCTGTTAACCTACCGTTCAGTAAAGCAATGCAGGGCAAAATTCATTTCATTACCAATGAATATATAAATATTTAAAAAACCGCGTCACTTGGGAACATTATGTTCCCTCTAACCGTGCTTAGATCGGAAGCTGGTGCGTCTCGGATGATTGGAAGTAGACGGTGAAATGTGATATAGCCAGGACCGTGGTGTTGCGGTCCGCTGATGGCGATTCGTATTCCGCCGAAGCAATCTCAGGGCTTTTTCAGCTCTCATAAACTGCTGGAGTTAGCAGCTAATTTTCGCACAGGAAAACTTCGCGTATTTAGAGGTGAACTTCAAGATTTCATCTCGAATGTTTAGAGAGAACTTCTTTCTGGCATGTCTCTCTGCAGACTCTCTATTTCCATCTCTGGAGAGAACTCCTCTGTCTTAATTATAGGTTGGGCCTGTCGCCTTCTTTCCATCAACTCACCATTTCTTACCAGAAATCTGGAATACCAATACCCTAAAAAATTTGAAAAACTGGAAACAGTCATATTCTCATTGAGTCATTATTATATCGCAACATGGCCGACTTCCTTTGGTCTAGTGAATAGCATCGCTTCCTCAAAACCAAGAGGTCCCGGGTTCGAATTCTGGCATGGGCTTTGATGTTTGTGTCGTCGTTGTCACGGACTGGCGGAGAGTCGATACGCTGACCACGTATCCCTCCAAATTCAGAATTTCATGTAAGACGACAGTCCTGAGTCGTTCTGGTAGGCCGAGGTACTTAATGGGTTGCAGAGCCAACGAAGAAGAAGAATAATATCGCAACAGATAATTTACACGCCTAATTGCTCAGTGCCATGCAATTAACATATCAACTTTCTTCCAACCTGTCATCAATGGCGGTGGTTGTCGTCGAAACGTTGTCGTATCAAACACTGACTCGAGATGAAACCCGACAATTGTATTTGGAAAAGATACGTCGGAAAAGAATTCGCTTTCTAATCATCTTTCTTATTGATAACATTTCACGGATCTTCTCTGCATTTCAAGATATGTATTAGCTATAAATGTAAAGTTCATCTACTGGAAAGCAAAAGTCACAGATTTTGTACCATTGACTAGCCAGGGTAACTGTTCATTACTCAAAACGAGCGGATGAACGAGACTGTTAAAAACGGAATGTATTTTCAACCTCTGTTTTACCTTCTCTAAGAAATTTCTCCCGATTTTATGTAAACATATATTTCAGAGTGTACAGAATTCGTGTTTTACATTAAAGGGTCATCGTAAAATAATGCCGTGACTTAGCAACATTATAAAGAACGGAAGTAATTATTGTGTTGAATACAGTGAATGAACGGAAATCCACCTGAACGTCTGTGGTTCTCTAAAAGCCAATGTTCTACGGTCGCGGCTTTAGGCCTTTCTTCTTCACAGACAGCAGCGTAACAGGAAACATTTATCAAGATTTGCTGGAAATTTTTGCTTTCCCACAAATTGATGATTTGGAACATGCAACTGAAAATATGACTACTTTCTTGCAGGAGCTCCTTCTCATTTCTCCCTATCTGTGCGTGAAGCCTTGAATAAGAAGTTTCTCATTCATGGATTGGATGATGGCCCAATTCTGTAGCCTGCACGAAGCAACCACCTTACGCATACAGACTTCTTTTTCTGGGGTAACATTAAGAACATTGTGTGCACTGAAATAATTACTGATATCAAACCTCTAAAACATCGAATCATAACCTCAACTGAAAACTAACTCCAGGGATGCTTCACAGGACACGGATTGAGATTGACTATCGTCTGGATGGCTTTTGAGTAACTAATGGTGCATTCATCGAAACGTATAGAAATGAGTATAACACTTTGAACTTTTTCTTAACTTTTTCAGTATACGCACGATGCCGTCAACCATTCGAGCGTTCAAACGACTTTGATTCTTTCGTGCGTTCTGACCAATCGTGCAAACCCAATACATACTTTTCAAAGGCAATGCCTAACAATGTAAATTATGTGCCTGCGATAGGAAACTCCCATAGGCATTCTTCCTTTTCTGGGAGATGGCGTTGCTGACGAAATAATTGATTTATGAAAACGTGGTTAAACTATGAGCGACAGCGTTAAATTTTTGAAAACCCAGCTTTACACGCCCCTTAATGTGACGGAATATCAATTTCATCACAATCAGCGCGATGACTCACAATGTCTTAGTCAAGTTAATAAATTTACTGGTACATAAAATAAGCGCAGCAACTTAAATATGTTTGAAAAAATGTATAATTTATTCTGTGGTACTTTAAGGCAAGCGAAAGTATTCCCATAAGATATTCAAATATATTCCTGGTACCTTGAGAGACTGAAAGAAAAAAATTCCCGGTACACTAATAGAGGCAAGGATGGATACTCGCACGAATCTTTTTTTATAGAACCGACCTTCACCTTCCACCCTGTGCCTGAATTACTACAGGTGTTACATGTTGAATATCAATGACTTCTACAACCCTAGATTCGACACGATAATTTTCGCGCTATTTTAATATAACGCCCATATGGATAGTCTTCTCCCATGGCAAATTAAATACAAACAACATCGGAAGAACACTGTAAATCTCATTAATCCTAAAGATATTTATTCGCTGAGTGTTTTAAATTTCAGTCCCCTTCACCCTCAAGGTCCACGGGTATAATATTTGGTCGAAATTGCTCTTCACATTTACATTTGTTACCGTGTTCGGTCTAGATTTTTCCATTCTGATCTTCTAAATTCAGTTAACTGCCTCGGCTGAGCTTCAATGGAAGCATTTCTTCTCTGTTTGAAATTAAGATTTGTATGGAACACATACATACACAGAAACAGTCAATTATTTTTATAAGGAGAAGATACTTGAACAGTCTCTTCGCTCAGATTAGCGTGAAATAATGGGTATACATATATAAATTAAGTTGATAGTGTACACGTCCTTTTTTAATGTAATGAGCCTCAATCATCAGCACTGCGACTTATAAAACTATTTGCATTTTATTAACTAATTAAGTATCATTAGTTAAATAAAATGTTAGTTAAATTTAAACATTATTTCACGCTTAACAGATAGTGTCGCTTGCCAGGCTTCATGAGCGTTATACTTTCCCGTTTTGCAGGGTCTATATACAACCTTTCGTTGAATCTACTCCCGAGACACCTGACAGAAGACAAACAAAAATTTATTCGATAATTTCGTGCGAATCGCATGACATACGTTGAGCCGTTTTTAAACTGTCTTGAGGGGGGGAAGAATCCCTTTTTGGCCTGAAAGGGGGGAAGGAAGTTACCTAAATTTTCTAAAGAACGAAAGAAACCTTCTCTTGGGTAATCACTCCAACTCAGTAATATTTCATAGCAAACAGATGAATGGTCACACGGGACAGATATATAAATGAACATTTTTTATAGGTTATATTTCATTCCTTACAAAATTTATATGGACAAAAAAACTCAAACCTACGAATTTAAATTAAAAATAATATTTAGCCCTTGAATTTACAACAATATAAAGGGTAAATTCTATTTTACTAGAGAAATATATAAATTTTGCATTTATATTCAGTTGATTTTATTCTTAAATGATTAATATCAACTACCAGGGAGTTTGTACGATGAAATATATATTTAAATGTCAAAGTTAAAACTATAACACCATTATGTTATGTACATCTTTAAATCTGTTCAAGATTTTATCTCATATCTTTGATATCTCAGAGAGAGCATTCAACTATCGGTATATTCAAGTCACAAATTTCGAATGTCTAAAACATTTTCGGTGTATCCATTGAAAAACGAAAAACAGATCAATGATTCCAAGCCAATAGGATTAAAGTAAGTAGCTTTCGTTTAAATGTGCTTTTCGTATTTTATTCATATGGTTCTTTAGCCATAAATTCCGATATATAATGAAAAGCAATACCTACTTCATAAGTATTATTTTTACATTTGTCTAACAGGTTATTTAATAGGTATAATATTTTAGTAACTTAATTTTTTTGCGATTCTACAAGATTAATACACATTTATTTGAACTGTCAATATAATTGCGTTGGATTCGGAACTTTTCTGTGAATTGAAAGAAAATTAGGCTAAAGGGGAATATTAATGCACGAAACGTATACGTCATGGCCTGGTCTCTCCCCGCCCCGAACAAGCAACGCTCATTACTAACGGTAACGACGCAAATATTAATAGCGTCATTTGCCGCACATATTTTTTGATGATATTTCGTTATTAAAATAATTTTAATTTAGTAATTTAAAGATTTTGTCATTAAAATATCAATAGGTAAAAGGTTTTCCTTCATTCCACATACATTTTTCAAGTTAATTTAAAGACTTTATTATTAAAATATCTAAAGTTTAGTAAAATATTTTCTTTCATTCTGTATAAGAAACCTTCTCTATATAGTTTTAAATTACTGTAGAAAACACATGACAATTAGTAAAAAAACTTTCCTTCAGTCTATACAGCTTTTAAATTATCATTAATTAAATTATCACAGCAATATTTAAAATTAAGTGAAAGCTTTTCCTTAATTCCAAATGCAGTTTTGAGATTAAAATTTTAGATTTCATCATTCAAATATTTGTAATTGCATTTACGAAAAAATTAGATTAAATATTCGAAAAGGGATCTTATAATCTAATCTGAGAACAAATGAATGTTATTCCTTTGTTGGTATTTTCTTTGCATAATTGTTATTTTTCACAATTTCGTTCGCCTTTTTGAAGAATTTTCAAACGCGATGATAATTATGAAGTGCAAGAATGAAGTTAAGCTAAGTTTACACGGGCAGTGATGATCGTCGAAGTTGGGTTGGCTGTGCACTGCCTACCGTTTACATCGTGGACAGAGAACGCTGATGCATGTTTATACTTCTCTGCTATTTCTTGGCAACTACGACCGGTTGGAACGTTTATGTATAGAATCGATATATTGTTTATATAATGCATAATGTCCGTGTTTCATAAACAGAAACTAATCACTTTGTGTTTGTGCTAGAATAGGCGGAACGAGGAAGGGTTCGTGAAATTCTCATGAAAAAGTCAAACTCAGAATACGCTACATTATAGATACGTAAAAATGAAAACAGATGTTAAGTAATATTGCTTTATATTATTACTATAGAAATTAGGCAATAATAAAAATAGCGCATGGACTTTCAAGCTGGTTTTCAGTCTTTAATTTGGTCGGTTTTATTACTTTTATTTTATTAAAGGTGTCAATTACTGAACAAAAAAAGAATTATTTTTCATTTCGTGTGATAGTAGTATGTTTATATCTATATATAATTCTTACGCTTAGTTTTTTTTTGCCTGTTAAAATTTGTGCCGTTGGAGGGTGGTCAATAATTCTTTTTGGAAAGTTGACAGGCTAGTTAAAGGCTAGTGGGTGCAACATACGAACTCTATCCCAAATGCTTTCTGAACCAAACAACTCGCCGCTGTTCACAACAAAGATTAACTTACTCCAATCGCAAACTGCACGTGTATTGAAAATGCAAAATACAAACTGTTTACCATCGCGCAATCGATAAATGACAATCGTAACTGCCACTAACTGGCCTCCTAAGTGGGCAGCGTCTAGGACGGTGGAGGGGAAACGCCATCATGACTGACATACTGTTGACACGCTCCAAGAAAACTGAGGCAGTGCTCTCGTGTCAGTGTTGGATGAGTTGTCAGTGCAGCACTGACGTATGCTTATACGCCACTGACATCACTGCCCCTCGTTTTCGGGCCTTAGTAGGAGAGTAATGTCATATTTAAATAATTATGAGGGATTTTTTCCATTTTTGTCCCTCACGGGGCTTTTGTAAAACGGTTTTCAATTGTGATATGTAAATGCAGTAACGACATGACTATGTTTTGAGAGATTAATTTAGTTGACAAGTGCCAATTTCGCCGAAAATTTAAGTATATTTTATCAATTTACTATTTTTTTTGTACATGTGCATTTTCAACTCCAGCAGATCCGAAAATTATTTTTAATGCTTTAAATTTTTATGTTGGCCTTATAATCAATCAATCAACACACTGGACTTAGTCTCGTATGTGTACTTCGTATCTCTTTGAACATATGATATTATTATCAGTTTACAACACGTGAACAAGAGTTCTTGCATTTCCGCTCTACGCCAGTATCTAGGGACGCATCTTCAGTGTGACCTTCGGCATCTGAAAGTAGCGTTCAATCTCAGCCCTAAGCGAGCATTGTCTGCGAGATACAAGGAAATTCAAATGTCTGCAAATCGAACCGAAGAAAGAGATGCCATTATGCTCTCGGGGAGTTCTTTGTGTGAAAGTGAAAATTCTAAAGATAAAATCGTACAACCTTTGCCTTAGCACCGTAGACCAGTAGGTCAGAAAATCTGTATAAGGACGGAAAATAAATATGATTATGTTCTAGTACGATTTTCACATAAATATTCAGTTTCATAACAGTATTACACTTCATTTCTGACAATAAAACTTATTTAGATATTACGGAGGTACAGAATTTTATAATGCTTAGTTACATTGATAATTTAATTATTATAAAGGGAAATAAATTTAGTATTGTAAATGATTGAGGGATTTTATTTAAGATTATTTTAACAAATTATTATGCTTTAAAAATTATTTTTTTATATAAAAAAACAATTTCATTAATGGGCCCTGCACACTATTACAATTTATACATTAATTAAAGGAAGGTTTATAATTTTCAATTTTTTTTCTGGGTTAATTAATTATTGGGGTAACAACGATCAGCAGAGATTTTCATTCTTTCTTGACGAAACTATTTGATCTTCCTTTGTCTCTGAATGCAGGTCCTAGGCGATTCAGGAACTACCTAGTGTTCGATTACTCTTCCTCCACCTTCTAACTTCCTTCCTTCTCCAGGTTGAGTTGTGAACTTGCCCTCTGTCGGCGGAAAATGCGATGGACCTGGTACTGTCGATGATTGAGGAAGACCCAGTTTTCCTCCTTCTTCACTCGAACACACGGATCAACATGTCCTAAGTTCTGGCCTTCCTTGATCTCACTTCTTTCTCACTCAAGAGCAACAATTCTCACCTCTCTCTCAACTCTCGATCAACATCTCTCGCTTCTTCCTTCCTTCCTTCCAACTCCCGTTCAACTCTCCAGCTTTCTCCTCCTTTCAACGGCCTGATCAACTCTGACTATTTTTTGTCTTTCTGCCTCACAGCTTAACTCTTATTACACCGTAAGTAACGTGAGGGGAATTTGCCAAATTCATGCATACTTCGCCCAGCGCGGGAAATTTAGATGACAAAGAGAAGTGTCCTCGGGAAATTTTGAAGTGTTAAGGTTCCTTCAAACAAGCCTAATCATCTAAGGCTGCAGAAGGCACGTTTTCAGCCCGGTACACAGGCACGCGGGAAAACCCACTTCTTACCTGCCTGCCTACGAGTTAGAATTTTCTTGCTGGAATTCGATCATTTGAAAATCTAAAAATTTGAATAATATTAGGGAGTATATTCTGAGTTAACATTTTTTGTGAGTACCAAACTGGAACATTTATTGTTGATATTGCTGTAGTAATCAGGCCTTAAACTATTCTGATGTAACCATCCAACGTTTGGCGTATAGATTCCGAATGACTCCCCTAGGGAGAGAGGTGGAATTTTTTATATGTAATAAAGGCTAATATTTGAGGCGAAAAATAATTATTGGGGTCAATTCCTTTTATAATGTTTTCTCTGTCAATATTTGCGTATAATTTCAACCCCTTGCAGAATGTGAGGGTATATGTGTGTGGAAATGAGTAACATGAAAATAACAAGGAAATTATCGACACTGATGTCGAAACCGTGTAAATAGGGTCACAGTCACCTTTAATATGCGATTAAAGTAAACATTCATCTCTTAAGAGGGGAAGAAATTTTATTCTGTCAGAGTACTGAAATTATTTTTAGTGCTGTTATTGTACCGGGAGTATTTTTGACTGTCGAGATACTGGAAGTATATTTAAGGGGCATATTGTGACGTTTTCGATGCCGGTTTAGTCACATGTTGATCAAAAATTCTATAATGTACCGGGATAATATGAACAAATACCCAGATAGTATAATATAAATTATATATAGACTGCAATGCTAATCAACATTACTACAAGGGGCTCTGATCTATCATATTTGTCAATGTGTTGTTTGACCGAATGTTATTTAACACGTGCTGAAGTATTCGATGTATTTTGGTTCTTCTCTTGTTCTCTACCTAGAGTACAACCATGGTTAACCAAAGTAAAAGGAGGGAAGAGGGGGGGGAGACCATTTCGGATACCAATTTTTCGGTTTACCTATGAACATCTAATGCTACAGTATTTTGTATTTCAATTACAGTATGCATTTTTGAATGTCAAACGGATTCAAAAGTCTCTTTAACAAAATTAAATTACATTTTTTGGATTGCATTTGTAGAATTCGAATTACTCAATCATAAATCTCAGTAATTTTTCTTTTCTTCTTCCGCCCGTTCCAAAGTTTTCGAGCAACGATGATCCAGCGGCTGAATTAGACTGGTAACATGCGGGAAAAAGAAATTCCCGACAATGTCGCTACTTTTAACTCTCAACGATGCGTAGGAACAATTCCAATTAATAAGTTGGCCTTCTTAGGCAGACATTTTTCAGTTAAAAACTTTTCAGCTTTCGGTACAAACTGTTCACGAAACCATTCGACAGAGTTCACGAGAAGATCCAAGAATTGTTTGGGCTCTGTAGAAATGTGGCAGAGTAGTTCTGGCAACATTCATCAAGGCTCCTGGTTTTCGATGCACGTTGTGGGCAGCCTGTGTGTACCAATAGCCATACCCTCGAATTATTTCCGTAAAGTACCGTACTATTTTTTGGAATTGAGATTTTCGGAGGCGTTTCGGATAACCCCGGGATTCGGTTAACCCGAGATCGGTTAACCGCGGTTGTACTGTACCGGGATATGGTCATCACAGATCGATATACTTCTGAATCCTTCTGAACCCCTTGGCTGGCTTCGTAACGTGGATATTTAATTCGAAATTATATATTTCTTGTACGGTCTATAATACAGTGCATTTTTTTTTCAAATCGTCTTGGTTCCTTTTTTTTTGAGCAGGGGTATAAAAGATTCCTGGTTTCATGCAGGGTTTGTAAGTATATTATCACTAACGATTTACTAACGATTTTGAGTGTAGTTTTTAGAGTATTTAGTTATTCAACGTCCAAGAGGTTAACTTCTTTTTTTGTATAACATGCTTTATTTTTTCAGTTTTTATATCTTATTATACATCGTTTATTTATTTTTGTATAGGAACTTTCTTCTGCTATTATTTTCAATAAAGAAATATCTGAGTAATACTCAGGGGTGAAAGTAAGCCTGAACAACGTTCCGGTAAAAGATTTGGAGACGGAACGTTGTTCCGGTTTACAATCATCAGGAAGAATAAAAAATGCCAATTATTTTTCGTAAACATCAATTCATAATTATTTCTCACTGAAATCACCTTATAGGTCCCCCTATAAACGAATTTGATCCAAGGCCTTAGGTAAAAACTTGGTTAGGAAAACATTATTGAAGGTAATGCAACGGCGTGAAAAGAATTATGATAATTACTACTTCAATTTGTGGAAATTATTATAATTATATGATTTTGTTAGATTAAGTATGTGATTTTCTTTTATTTTTATATTTTTGTGATGATTTACAATACAAACGGAAAGTATTATTATGAATATTTTTTTAAGATCAACAAAATGCGTTCCGGCAAGACCTTTTTTATACTTTCTCCCCTGATTATACAGTTATTTCTCAATTAATAAAATAATTGTCTCAATTTCTTTTACCTCCATGGTGCTGGTTGAAATACCGAAGGAACTACGAACTTAAAGAAATCTGTAAAGTTCGCCTGTTCTATAATTATTCAGTGATCATGGAGGGACAAGTTTGTTTTAAAATAAGCACCATAAAGCATATTATAAGTGATGTGTGACTGTATTCTCTTTGTTGTAGGCTGTAATGATAGCCCGCGGACACAATGAGATGCCACGTGAAGATTTATCTTCACTAGCGAGCGCGAAAGCATCCATGGGATTTTACTCCAACAGTAATGAACCAGAGCTCGGGAAAAGTAGAACCACAAGAGAGTAGCGATACGAAGTTCAACACATTTTCAAAATCGGACGAAGAATCTTTGTCTCGTCATAAGAAGTATAACTATCATAAACTTAATGATTTGTACAATTTAGACAGTAATAACTTCACCAACAGTGGTTCTCATTCGTACAGAAACAACTTATTACTGTCAAAAGAAGGCGAGTCTTTATCCAACAGAAATAAACCATTTAACTTGTTTAGAGATAACAAAAGCGTTGATTCAACTACAGCTACCAGTTCATCGACTGGTGAAGAAGATTCTTTTGAAAAGTATCCATCTTTTATAACTCCAGAAAACTACTTAATTCTGACCGATTGCAAAATAATTTGTAAAAATTTAAAGCGGTATAACAGGAGGAACGGAAGCAGGATACACATTGGAGCTAAGAAGTCAATAGGAGCTTCGCATAAGGTAAAGAATAACTTGTTCGTGAACTTACAAGAAACTTGATATTTATTTTAACCTGTTTTACAATTGAAGTAGTAAGGTCTTTACCATTTTATTCTTAATCCATGTGTTTATAACATTCAAGTTGTTTAGTAATTTTCTGGGCATCAACTAATGGCTAAGGAGTTTTCTATGTAAAGCAAATGTGTACAATTTGTGGTAAGCAAATTTTCTTCTATGTAATTGCAATAATTTATGTTTAGAATTTTTCAGAGAAAGATAAGATTTGAAGGATATGGGTGCAATTTGATGTTGAATTAGGAGTGTTTAGGACATTTTTTGGGGGTAATAGGATATGTGAGGGTGATCCTGAAACGGGTAACTCCCCTTTAATAGCATAGTAAGGGCATTCAAAAGGGGGGACGAGGAAGGTAGACCAAGGTAACCGAGGGTTGACTAGGTTTTTTTTTGTTTTTGGGTAACAGGCTACATGAGGGTGATCCTGAAACAGGCAACTCCCCTTTAATAGCATAGGAAGGGAATTGAAAAATGGGGGATGCGGAAGGTAGAGCAAGGTAGCCCAGGGTTAACTAGGGCCCCCGGGCTATGGTTTAAGGATCCTACCCGGTGTTTCACCTAAAGAGATGCAGGGAAAGCCCTAGAATACCTGCATCAGGTAGGTCGGGCATTGGGGTACTATTCTCACGCCCTTCCGAATGACGGGAGACGAGTTTGCTGTGGGGACGCAGCTTCCCTTCTCCGTGTCTCCACCAATTCCAGGAGGCAATTGGCTGACTGATCCAATGGGATCAGAGGACAACTCTTGCCGTATGCCCAAGGTCTTTGACCCCAGTACATATACCTCCTAAAATAGTGAAGGTGTCTCGGCATATGAGAACTTTGATAAAAAATACCCAGAGAGTTGGGGGTTGACTAGGGCCCCTGGGTTATGTTTTAAGGATTCTACACGGTGTTTCACCTAAAAGAGATGCAGGGAAAACCCTAGAAAACATACATCAGGTAGGCTGGGCTATTGGATTCTATTCTCACGCCCTTTCTTATGACGAGAGATGAGTTTGTTGCATTATCTTCTCCGTGTCTACACCAGTTTTAGGAGGCAGTTGGCCGACTGATCAAATGGGATGAGCGTATGCCCAAGGTCTCCGACCCCAGTATGTACACCTCCTGAAATAGATGAAGGTACTTCGGCATGTGTGAACTTTGAAAAAACGTAGAGAGAGTACGAGGCAATCTCCCTGTTTAGGACCATAAACGGCAAAGTTTATTAATTATCTTTTCATTTTTTGACTGCCTGTCACAGTAAAATAACTAAAAACAATTTAAAATAGCCCTAATTTCTTCAGTACACGTCATTCTGTCTAACCCTATATAACCTTAGTGATATCGATCCCTTCGATGTAATTACCAGGTATCGTTGTCGGTTTTATTAAAAACACGTTAATATTAAAAACAATTAAACTTCTCAAAGCATAAAATATTTGTTTATTAGTTTCTAATTGGTAAAATCTAATCTGAAGCCTGAAATACGTCATTTTTGTAACCTGTCCGTAAACTGTATAATTTTCATCTCCTTTAGTCCTGTTATTAACCAATGATTATCTATTTAAATTAATAAATATCGCTACTGCAATTATAAATTTGAATACTGATCTCTCTTTATGGATTGCAGAATTTTACATGTGACTTCAAAGCTGTATTCTTTGACTTAGGTTTCAGGCTTGTTTTTTTTGGCGGTACAATCTTGCTTTTAGACAGGTTGTCGTATAGCCGATTTTTTTTTTACAAATACAAAGACTCCGATTCCGTTGCCTTGAAACTTTAAAGTGGGATTCAATTTCTCCTTATTAAGAAAAATTAATCTGTATGGATGGTTTAGAATGAATTTTAGCAACGGTTATTTTATTTTCAATAGGCAATGGATAAACAAATACATGGTTGAACTATGGGGCATATTTAAGTATTATCATATCAGGTATTGTTATGAAGGCTGTAGAGTCTTCGAAATTTCAGCCTAAAGTGATTGTGAAATATATTAACGATGTATTCATTATTCTTAAAAAGACGAAACAAATATCTTTCTTTAATATATTAAATGTTAAGAAGGATTTAACGTATTCGTTCATACAAAATATTTAAGGTAAAATGCTTACTAATATGTTACGGCTATTTACTTGTGCGTAAAGAATCACAACTTCAATTTATAACATCATAGAAATCATCCTTGAATATATTCCATGTTGCTGTATCATAAGCCTCTTGCGGCCATTGGTTTCGTCACATTATATATATATAATTCATATCTGAAATACTCTAGGACAAATTTACTGAAAAGGGGGAGGGGGGCAGGTAACGAAAAAAATTTCAATACACAAGTAGTAATGTTACGAGGTGGACATTCGACGCTTGCATTATTTTGAGCTTTAAAGCTCATTCTTTCAAGCATTTTCACCGCATGAAACATTTTCGTATTGATGAATTGTTTTCAGATACCTCAACATGCTTGTCATTTTCACTAATTTTACTCAAAAATGCCTCAAAAACGAGCTCGTGCTCAAATTGAAGATTCGAACTTTTTGGTGTGACCCCGGATGCACTACGTAGAGGTGAAGTCTGCTTCGCATCCCTTGCGCTAAAGAAAACATGTGTGGAAGTTGATCAGCGTTTATAGGAGATGTTCAATTTTCCCACTGTTGACTTTCAGGCACATCACAATTCAAATATCCTCAGGGCAACCTGGTGTTGATAATTGTTCTATAGGTCTGTTTACCAACCGGGATCATCAAATGTGAATAAACAAAATTTTCTGACTACTTCGAGGATTCATTTATTCTAATCAGTGTCAACGGCACGATGTATTTAACCAGTGAAATTGTCGATATTTTACTCGTTTTAGGAGAGTATTGAAGAGTGTATCAAGCCGCTGCTCGAATATATTAAAAAAGGTACCCTAATCACGTACGTCATCCTTCAGCTTCAGTTATTCGCAACATTGAAAGGTATTGTAGACGAGAGAAAATTTGTCGACAAAAACGACCACCAAGGTATCCACGGGCTGTGGCCATATTGGCTATGATCCGCATGAACCCTCACATTAGTTTGGAGAAATAGACCGGGAACACAGTACAGAGAATTCTGCGTGGCCATTACCACTCGTTTCACACAACGTTGACTCAAGCATTGTCTGCGCAGGACTGTCAAAATCGTGTTGATTTTTATTATTGAGCCTTAGAAAGACTGAATGAAGACCCTAACTTTTTTCAGTACGTTCACTTCAGTTATGCGGCAACGATTCAGAGTACTCGGTCGTTCAATTGACACATTTGTCATTGTTGGTGAAGCATAAATGATCACTGGACTCTACACATCGCTTATCAGTATCGATGGAAAGTGAACGTATGATGCGCTGTTTTTGATGAGCAAAGTGATAGGCCCATACTTCTTCAATGGGACTCTCTCTCATCGGACAGAATTACTTGGAATTATTGCATAATCAACTATCAATTCTGATTGAGAACGTGAACTTGCAGACAAGACGGAGAATGAGGTTTCAGCAGGATTGTTCTCTACCTCATTTTACTCGACTTGTTAGAGATTAACTCAACAGTTCCTTCCCAAGTCGTTGGATTGGTCAGAGTGGTTTCATTTTGTCGCCTCCACGAACACCGGATCTCACGCCCGTCGACTTCTACCTGCAGAGTTTCATCAAAGATGTTGTTTACTAGAATCGACCAGCCACTCCAGTAGTTTTACAGAGATGTATTCGTGAGAGGATATTATACCACCAGTTCTTCGAAGGGTCGTTGAAAATTTCCACCATCGAATTGAATTGTGCCTGCTTAAAAACTCAAAATAATATATGCATCGAATGTCCCCCTACTATTTGTGTATTGACCTTTTTTTCGATACCTATCCCCTACAGAGAAATTTGGCCGCATTGTTTCAGATGGGATATATACAGTATACAGATTTTATTTGCCTCTATTCTCGTAGTTACATATGTATATACATGCATTTATAAATAAATTAACTGATATACAGGCAAAATAAAAGGATAGGGCGCTGCGGGAGTTTCTCGCAGGCGCTTCAGCCCAGAGTGACTGCGGGGCTTACCTGATCATGTCGGGGATGCCTCGCACTCTCTCTGGGTATTTTTTATCAAAGTTCTCATATGCCGAGACACCTTCACCTATTTTAGGAGGTATATGTACTGGGGTCAAAGACCTTGGGCATATGGCAAGAGTTGTCCGCTGATCCCATTGGATCAGTCGGCCAATTGCCTCCTGAAATTTGTGGAGACACGGAGAAGGGAATGCTGCGTCCCCACAGCAAACTCGTCTCCCGTCATTCGGAAGGGCGTGAGAATAGTACCCAATGCCCGACCTACCTGATGCAGGTTTTCTAGGGTTTTCCCTGCATCTCTTTAGGTGAAACACCGGGTAGGAACCTTAAACCATAGTCCGGGGGCCCTAGTCAACCCTTGGCTACCTTGCTCTACCTTCCGCATCCCCCCTTTTTCAATTCCCTTCCTATGCTATTAAAGGGGAGTTGCCTGTTTCAGGATCACCCTCATGTAGCCTGTTAACCCAAAAAAAAACAAAAAAAACAGCAAGTCTTATAAAAAGCTTTTAACTATAAATCATGAATTATTCTAATTTTATTTATTTATTACAAAGCCAAGCACTATGAGAAAATTAGCTATCTGCTAAGATCTGAGATAAATCGTTTTGTTGGTTGGTTGCTAATAGACTGGAATGATAAGCGTATGTAACTTATGATCATTTACCTAAAAAAAAATATATATACTAATTTCTTTGATGAATTAATTCAAAAGTTACGGGTGATGATTCGACTTACTTCCACTATTATAGTCACGTTGTAGTGTGACAATGAAAACAGATTTCAAGCATGACAATTAATACTCTTATTAATATATCAATTTAATTTTTGCCCGTGGAATGTTCGCTGAAGGAAGGAAATAATACTTACATAGAAAAAATATTTATCACGTATGATACAAAATTAATCGATGTCAATATGAAATTAACAATCAAATGCACATGACTATTACCTTCAAAGAAGTAATTTAACTCTTTCGCTATTAACCATGCATATTTCGTGGTCTTAGTTAAGTATTGTTCTGCAAATATTCTGTCACTTAAAAACACTATCTTTATTTAGCCTCTTGGGATTTTAATTATTTTTCTTGAAGCTCTTTCAGATAATATCAAATAAGAATAATACATAAATATAATTATTTGTTTCACAAGTTTCCTTATATCCATTTTCCCATATTATTATTGCTTATCTCGTGACGTTCAACTGTCCTATTATTGTTTAAGGCTTTATTTGTTCTTTATCTGGTAAAAATTGAAGTAATGTCTTGTTGAGAACACAGGATAAAATGCGAATTAATTTTACTGTATGTCATAAATTTGCTGATCTAAAACAGTAAATTTATAAAATAGTTCACAATAGGCTCCAGGAGGCTGGGAAAGTATTGAAATTCTTGATTTTGGACAAAATTTATACAAAAGGAACCTATCTGAAATGATACACATTAAGACCACTAAGAACACTCTCAATTCACAAAATGACACGAGTAATTTAAGTTATGCTTATTATACGTTATTTTATTAATTATTAATATATGTATATATATATTATTTTATTGTTCTTGGTTTAACTGGGTTCATTTGCCACAATTGTTAACTATAATTCCTTTTTCCCCTCTTGTTACTATATGTTTTGAGATACGTGGCTCCCCGTCACACTTTGTCACTCCAAGGCCATTGGTAGGGAGATTGGATATGACCAAATTCCTGGCCAACATTCAGTCCGGCGGTAACTACTTGTGGAAAATGAGTTGAAGTCCTCTATTGTTGGACTTCTGATGTAATTTTTTATGTTTTGACACTGTTGTTGAAAGCGTGATTTAGTTTCCATATAATTTTTTAATAAAAATGTCTTAATTTTCTGTATATTTTTCCTCTACAGGAAGGAAAAACCTGAAGAAGGCATAAAAACATGCCGAAACGTTGTTACGAATAAATTTATACAATTAAGTCTGTACAAGGTCATCAATTGTTTAAGTTCACAATAAACATGGGATACCTGGACAAGTTTATCAAAACTCAGTTAGATGCAACTCAGTTACAGTAGTTTAAATTAAAGAAATAACGTGACTAAAAATTCACAATCTCAACTTCAGTGTCACAGATAACAACATACTATGTTTAACATATGTTAACATTTTTAAATGTTTGTAATTTTAGTATAATACTTGAAGTTTGATATTTTCAGTAAAGCATTTTTGACTCGAGCATAATTTAAAAATCTTTTTTTTTTGCGCCGGCTAAAATGGTGGCATAATACCCGTTAATGTATTTGTTTCCTGATCCCCATTTCAATAAATTTTTAATAATAAGTATTAAATTAGAGACCTGTTATATATTTATGTATTTCAAATCTGCCCTACGATTGTATATAATCTATTACACTGTTTCAGAAACACGATAAAATGGAACTTAACGTAACTGACGCGACAGGCAGTGAAGCTACCGAGTCTGAATCAGCCACTCAGCTTGATTATGAAGCTACCACTGAGACCACGACCTTGCAGACTAATTTAGACGAATACATACAAAATCCAAAACCAGCAGAGGATGCAAACAAGACTTCGTTGGCCTACATGCTGAGTAAGGAGCATTCAGATGCCATCAAGCGTCACTGGACAGCCGTGGGATCGCCGGAAGAAAAAATATTTGGTGAAATTCAAAATGAGACAACTATCAACGTAGATGCCGTAAAGTACACATTTGGAGTACAAGCCGTAAAAGGAAGTGATGCGGTAGAGATTCCTAACCCTTTTGCGGAAAATAAAGTAGATGAAAATAATGAAATGCTTTTCGATTCTAAATTATCTAAATTATCTATAGAGGCTTCAACCTCTGCGGTATCTGACGCCACGTTGGCTGAAAACAACATAAAACACGATTTTCATCGGGACTCGCAAAACAACAGCGTTGCTAATACGGGCAGCGGTGTTCTGTTGGAGAAAAGCTCAGAAATCTCAAACGACATGAACAAAAAATATGGACAGTTAATGATCACTGAAATGGATGCATCAGATACTAATAATATGAGATGTTGCAGATTTGAAAAATGTGCAGCACACATGTCTGAAACAGATAAAAGTAAACCCGAAGAGCCGCGTAGACGGAAGAGAAATTTTTTGTTCAGATTTTTTGGGAACATATGTGGGAAAGGTGAAGATTAAATTTCAAAAGTTTTTTAAAATTCTGTTCTCATATATTCACAATGTTAAATGAGATGTAAAAGTAAAAATAAAACTCGCCTTTCCATATAACATTTGGTAAATTCCTATATTTTAGAACAAATGAACCAATATCAATTCGAACTTATAAGATTGTAACACTTCTTTTAATACCAATAAAACTTTTTGGGATGAATAAATTTAATATGGATCATGTATTTCCATAGCATCATCAATTAAGTAGCCATCAAAGACGTTTATCGGTTCAACGGTGGCTTAGCTGTTACAATATTTTGTGACATGCAGAAAATATTACTTTTAAAATTCACAATTACTAAAATAATAAAACTGATTATTGACCTTTAGCACACAAATTTAATTACTTAAATTAAAGACTAATGACGTTTCGGTGAAATTTTCATTTAACCTTGTTTAATTGTCAAACCAATATATAATTTTAAATTTAAGTGAATCTAACTATGTAAATATGTCTTGTACAGACAGAAAAAACTGAAGAACGTGTGAATATGCACCGAAAAGTCATTCTTTAAGTTAAATAAATAAATTTTTCTGACAAACTTTAATCCATCGTTACACTTTACTCGTGCGTATTACTCTACATTATTCAATTTAAATTATCCTTGAGTGTTCTTCTCATTAGAGGGTTTTCCAAAACGTTTTCCTATTCTGTTTGGTAACTAAGAAAGGAAAATAGGTTGAATTTTCCTACTGACATTGAAATTGCATACTATAGAATATTCACGTTCGTATTGCATATTTTTCCTCATTTTCAATTTGGTTTAAATTAATTTGTTTCATAATACAACTACATTTCAACTACAATTTTTAAGGCAATACGGAAATATCTGCCCGTTCAAAATGCTTATACACTAGGCTAGTTCAAAACAGATTTTGTTAGTGTGTTTGCAAGTTATAAATAAAATACAATAATTATATGCAATTTGCTTGTGCTATGTACACGCGTGTAGCTTAATTGAATTTTTCTCACAAAAGCACGTTATTTCTAAAACAATGAAAACACATGGAAAATCTTGTCGGAAAATGTGATTGTTTCTTGAGGTAACTAGAAAATGAAACTACGATAACCAACCTGGAAAGCAAAAGAAAAAACACTGATATGGCCCTGTAGAACAAAGCTCAGGAATTATACAAAAAATTGAAATAGATATACTGCAGAACTGTTGCAGAACATTTAATAAGCTCAAAGAAGGAAATAACAATTAAACAGATCAATATGATTTTCTGTCTCACAAATAACAATAGTTAATTTTTTCTATCATTTTTTATCGCGCTGTCAAATTTATATTCGGAATTTCTCCATTACCCACAAGCTTTTTTTAAAATAAACTTTTTTACTCGCTGTATTCTGGAACAATAAAACTCAATGAAAAATGTGTGATTCTGCCAGTATTTTTTCTCCGGCATTCAAATATATCTGGTTTTCCTCAAGGTTTCCGATATATTGGCATTTGACTCACCATAAAATAAGAAAAGACGAATTTCTGCTATATTTTGACTGTAGAGTATCCCTATATATGGTCAGAATATTAGAATTTAAATATTTTACAGCTTTTTGGGAAATCGGAAGGCGGAAAATAACCATGATATTGGCAACGATTTTATAACATTTATAAAAAATATTGTGTTGTAATATGTCGTTGAATATACACTTTCTGCGATCGGATCTAAATTTCTTCCCGGAAGTCTTGGCGCAATGAGCGATGACTACGGGAAACATTTTCGTCGGGAGATTTTAGCTATGGAGTAGGTATCATACTTATAATGAGTCATACGCCAGTTATACATTATTAGAAGTATAGAATTATAACGTGAACCAGTATAACGGACGTTTGACGGAACTGAGATTTTAATCCAGAGAATCGATTAATATCATCTAACTAGAGATTAGACTCTCCTGTATGTTAGAAATTTAGAAATAAATAATTTTGACCGTACAATAGTTAGATTGTTTTTTCTTCTTCAAAATGTATCACATTCAACAACACGTAGCATTATTCGAGTGCGCGTTTGTGTCACACATTGATATCGATTTGTTAATCGATAAAATATAAAAACTGCCAGTATATGCAACATGTAAATTGTGGAGTACAGGAACAGAGATTTGAGGGAAATTTCCTGGGAATGAATGATCGAATTTTTTGTTGTTGAAAATTTCGACACAAACGAAAGAAGCCTTTATGTAAGTTATTTATTTTTAGCTTTAAAGTGTCATAATTTTTTTATTGGAAAGAGTATTATCGGTAAAGAAACACACTAATAGTAAAATTTTTACAATTATATTTTGTCACGGTACTTAACCCTCCAGCACGAAATAATAGTGAAGTTCACTAGGAAAATGCATAAATTAGATGAAGTAAACTGGATCATTCCATATAAAATCAGTGAAAAACAAACCTATGGTTCGCACTCGACCCTTATGAAGAATTGTAAGGAAGTAAACCCAGACCCCAACTGAAACTGCGCAAAATATTAGAGTTCGTTGTGTATATGGAAAGTAAATAAATAAAACCCTGAATAGGCTTCTTCGTTATCCATTTTTAAATGGATGGATATAAGAGGATAAATTTAATTTATATATAATTTCCAAAAAGTTCTGAGCTTATCCACAATTAATTATTTTAACATTAAAATCTGGCTATCACGTAATAAACCAGTATTTTCACAAATATCTTGGCTTTTAGTTTAGAGCAATAAGGGAGCTCGTCTAGAAGTTTTCTCAAGACATTGAAGTTTATTATATAATAACTACGTCAGAACTTATCAGTTGTTTTAAGACTCAATGAAAAGTTGATAAAATTTGTGAAAGGATTTGGGACGAGGCGCCCGCTAAGCCGCTTTCTCTTTGGTTTCGCACACGAAGTGCCTCTCGAAAATCCGCTGTCTTCCTTATGCAGATCTATTTTAACTGACAGTTTTTTGGTAGCGTCTAATTAACTTAGCATTTCTATTTAATTTCAATTTTTACTGCTCTTAAAAATACCTGAATCGATGATCACGTAGAACGGTATTCATGTGTTCGTGCCACATACGGAAGGTTTTTAACACAAAGATGAGAAGCATAATTTTGTTGCTGAAATCTAGGCAAAACGAAACGGATGAAATACTTGAGTGTCAGAATTAATCTCAGCGATTCCTATAATAATTAAGATTTATTACACGCTATATATATATATATATTTCACATAAATCCATTTAGGGTTTAATTCGTGACACGTCGTACTATGTCTCCAATTTGCTTTTCTTTTCGTTAAATTTCAACATTAAATGTGTGGTAAGAAAGGGAACTTATCGATGAGTTTTATGAAGGAGAAATTTCTAATAGACTAAATTCTGGTAACATAAAATATACAAATTATTGAAGTACGAAAAAGTACTGAAACGTCGTTGAATAATATATTTTTAAAAATCTGTTAGAAATGGTAGTTTAATTAAATAAACAGACGTAAATTTCAGATTATAATTTTGAATTATATGTATTTGTAAGACCCATTCGCCGGAAATACGTTACGTTACATGCAAGTTTATGATGTCATCGTGTTCCGTTGCTAATTATTTGATCAATAATGAGGATGAGTAGGCAGACTAATGTTGTGGTCAATAAACGAAAAGTCCCCTAGGTAATTACAAGAAATAGCAATCACTAATGTTTTACAAACGTCAATATTTCACTTATGCTGCGCTGCAGATTTACCAGGGATTACATTATACACATTTTTGTAAGATTTATTACACGCTATTTTCTGTTGAAATCTAATTTTACATGTTTGCAGTTTTCCATTAGTTTGGTCACTACTTGCTGGAGGTGAATGAAGGATAATGGAAATGAGTAACGCGGCTACACTAAAAGCACAAAGGTTGTTCTTGAAGTGACGCAACGAATCGCAACCTAAGCAACATAATCACTTAAATTTTTAAATATAAAAGTGAAATAAATAAAATAAAGTAAATATAAATATATAAAGTAAATATAAAAGTGAAAATAAATTTTGGAATACGATTAATTCAGTAATGGTCTGATACGGTAATGTCACGGTAAAGAACTAGGTATTTTTAATATTTTATACAATTTTAAAATATATATTTCCGTTAATATGCCTCATTATTGGATGACGAAACTTTAAGAACATTGGGATCCTGATAATAATAATAATTAAAAGTACGAATGAAAATATCGAAAATATACCAACAATAGTTAGATATAATGGGTTTCAAGCCGTTCTGGCTTTCAGCGAATAAGAACAGAGAAATTGAGAAACGTTAGCACAACTGACAAGTCAATAATGACGAAAAACCCGTTCTGCAGCGCAACTGCGTGGAAAATAATATGTAACAGCGTCGCATGAATTTTATTCGATGGCACTAGGAAGCTCTTCAAGGTCAAATCGGCTTCCTTTTGAGAAGAACTAAAGTCCATTTCATAATTTATGAATGAATTTCTCTAGCACGTTCTTGTGTGAAAGTGTACAAAAAGTTGATCTAGTAAAAATTGTTATCAGTTCAACCTGAAGAGGGTCCAGATCAGGACCGAAACATGTAGTTGTATTTAAATTAGTTTGTTTCACTAATTTTTTGTTTGTTTTTGGCCTTATTTAAACTTACAGACATTAATAACTATTATAAAACTACACATGTTTATAATATTATATTTATATATATTAAAATGTCAGTCGTAATGATTTCAAGACTCACTATTTTAAATAGGGAGAGCTTTGATTGTAATTACATTCACCATTTATATCGACATTCCAACTTCGTAGTGTTTACTATAGATCACTAGCTCACTTTTCTAAACCAATAAATAAAACTGAAGTGTCTGTCTGGAAGTTTGTCTCGTATAGGCTCCGAAACGAGTCAACGGATTTCAATAAAAAATTGAGGGATTAAAACTTAAATTGTCGGTGCCATTTGCATCACTCTATCGACGTTTTGGGGGAAAAACAAGATTCTCCTCACCACCCGATGTCGCCAAATCTCAAAAAAACTCCGGAAAACCCCCAGTCGCGCCATCGTATCTGAATTTTATTACCCCTGTCTGTAACCTACGACTTCCCTCAAGCCGTTTGCTTTGATTCCGTAGTAGAGTTTTATCATTACAAATTACTGTGCGAAAGATGGACTGTCCGAAACTAACTGCGATACGTATTAGGTGTTCCTTTTCCATTCATTCGATTTCCGGGAATTTTTTGTCTTTTGCGCTTATCATCCCAAAGACGTTTTCTGTCTATCTATCTCTCATTATCGGCCAAAAATTATATAGATTATTCCCTCTTATCAAGCCTATCAATTAAATTATTATTAAGCGTGAAATAATGCTTAAATTTATTTAAAATTTTATTATAAGCAATAAAAGACTGTAGGGGCAAGACACTACTACCACTCCTGGGAGAAAGGGGGGGGCGGAGGTGGTGGAGTGTACGGAAATTTAACACGTAAATAAACGGCAGATATATGCGCACGAATAAATATGTTGATAGGAACGCAAAGTCTACTTATTCTGTTTGGCAGCATGAGAGAGAGCATTCTCACTCCAACTGTTGTTGCAGCAGGAGTGTTGACTGAAGGTCACGGAATTGTTGTACAGACATTATTTTTATTTCAGATACGGGACTGTCAACATGTGTTCGCTTTTAGTTTCAGCTCCATGCACATTTTTAATAATCTGCTTAGAGAGAGAAAACATTCAACAGAAGCAGACAAATAAGAGATAAATTCTTTTAATAATAATTTCTTATAACAACTTCGAAAAATGTCAAATGAATTGAATTTTGGTGGTAGTTTTATAGAAATGTATCGTGATTTAACCAGAACGGTGGAAGGTCAAAAGTAAAGACCACAAAAACAGGAAAAATAAGGGTGCTGCTTACGATAAGCTGGTGGAAAAAATAAAGGAAATTAACTCCGCAGAACTAAAATTAATGCTATTTGTACTTTGTACCGAAGAAAACTAAAGAAAATGACGTACAATATGATATCTGGCAAAGGAACATTATGTGTTTACATTTATAGTATTAGAACGATATTGAATGTTAGGGGTTCACATTCAAGTATAATTCACGATGAACGATATTGAAAACGAGACGTAATGAATGACAGGTTAATATTTCAACAACTGTTTTTATTTAGTAACTTACTAGGTACCCGGCGTTGCCTGAGTGTTTATTTATATTAGCAGTACACAGTATTGGAATCGACAATAATATCTTGTCCAACGTGTTATTACACAGGTATCGGCCATAATCTATTTGCCTGCGCGTGATTAAATCGGCATCCACAGTGTCATATTTTGAACATTTATTAAAAGTTAGTAAGATTCGCTCATCTACTAAGTGTGTGCGGCGGCGGTGACGACGACGATCGTGAAATACATTAAAATATATCCTGTTGCAAGTACTATAAGTATTTAAGGTGGGATCTTACTACGAGTCGCTTATCTGCTTTGAGAAAAAAAAACCGTCTGGGGCGTACCATTTATAATACCGAACCACGAGACGTACAGTATATCCGCGATGAGAAAAAAATCTATCTCGGGAGCAAGTCAATTATTCACTATGAGTGTGCGACGGTTGCAAAGACGACGTTCGCATTAAAAAATAAATAGAATGTTAGTTGAATTTAAATATTAGCGCACGCTTAACAGATATAAAATTTTATCTCGCTTGACAGGATGCGCGAGGGTATATTCTATCCTTTGCAAGTTCTACATGTATTTACGGTAGGACCTTTTTAGGACTGAAATGGAGGAAGGAAGGAACATAAATCTTGTGTGCGGTGAGCACTAAAACACCAAAATTTCATGGAGATCGGGTAAATGCTATAGAATCGTGTAAGAGATAAACATTATATGTCGCAATGCAGTTGAATGCATACATGCAATCACACACATTGTTTTATTTAAATAGATTCAAAAATGTCTTAAAATCAAGTAGGGTATCAGATGAATAGTATTATTAGATAGATAAAATGTAAATAAATCATACAGATTATGATCAATCTACAATTTCGAACAACGAAGTGCTTTATTAATTTCTTCTTCTTAAAGAAACTAGTAACAATATTCGTCTGTATCTGAGATTTTCTCTCGAGAAAGCCAGAAAATGAAATGAGAAGCGATTGGAAGGTGAATTGACCAATGCTTGAGTATGCATGATGTTGCAAAAACAGGCCTGTTACGCAAACGGTTTGAACGTATATGGGGATATTTACTTAAAAATAAAGACACCGTTTCACCTGAAGGATGTGCGAAACTGCAGAAGTTTGTAGAGACAAACTTTTTTCTAAGACTGATGGGGATCTGAAACCAAAAGAGATTGGCAAATGTTGTTCGGGATACAGATTCATGATGAATTTATAGTCGATAAGGTTGGATGGACGACAGTAGCTGTCAGTATAAGTGACTGAAGATGTGAATAAAGCTCTCCCCACAAAAAGAGAGGAACATGGAAGTCTGAATGAGTTAGATTTTGAACAGGACTGCAACTAGTCCAACAATCCAGTTCATTACGACCACTTGATTGGATCCCGTCGCACAATTAAAACCTTATGAGGATATCCGCCTACGCAAAAATTGAGTATGTGACAAAAACCCTATTTTAAACAAATCCAACATAGACCAACATTCATTGGTTTTTTGAGTCTTCCGATTTATATTTAGCATTTTTTAAATAAATTAGTTTTGTTTTTATTTTAAAATTCTTTGAGAAATATTATTACAAATTAGAAACTTTGTAGTTTTCTTAATTTTTTAATTTAAAGAAATCTTCGGAGTCATGTGTGTTTGGAATTATTGTTCGCGATCTTTTACTTTACTGGTTAAACTCTTCACATCACGCATTACATTAACCGTCCCTAATTATTTGATTGATGTAAGTACCTTATAATGGTAGGAACTGTTTTATTTCTTAGCCAGTGAGAGTCAAATACAATCCGTCTGAACGAAAGATGTATTGCCTGTTGTATTAAGGACGGGAAATTCAATTCTTTTGACGAGGAATGTTGACGATTTTCTAAACAAATGTAATGATTTGGCTCCATTGCTTGGCTAACGAGTTACCTGAAACTTTCTTTTGTTAATATTACAAATTAATTTTTGACAGAGAATTAATTACATTTATAGGAAAGACTCCTAAACAATTAATATTTGAGTATCTAGTAATTTATGTTCGTATCGTTTAAAGGTTTACCTTGTTTTCCACTCTAATGTTTATAGATTTGGGAACCCAAACAAACGCACTACAATAATGTTTCACTTGCCGTTAAAGTCAATTTTCTCTACGAATGTGAGCTCTTTCCCGTGCCCATATTTCAGGAACTTTTCATGTAACCGTTGCAAGTTGTTAAACATAATCTTCACATCCGTAATTTTATAATTATTAACAAACATATGAATATTGAGCTGCATACCAACCACTTAAGAAACAGCAAGTCATGACCTACTTCATTCAGTTTTAAGTGAATGTTGGTTATTGAAAGTTAGAGCACTACCACTATATTGAATACGCTGATGCAACCTGTCAGTTAAAAAAACATCTCGGGTAAAAGGCATTGCTTTGTTTAATATGATTTGATTGTCAAGTAGTGCCTGAAATTAGTGATTTTTAATTTTTTTCCTTATTCGTATAACATAAGTAGAAGACGTTAGAGAGTGAGTAGTTATATGACATTATTTGTAATATATCCTTAGATTATTTAACGGTGATAACTATGAGTGAATAAGTGTGGCATACAAATTTAATTAATCTCAACTTACATAACATCGTACACTTAATGTAAGTTAATTGCGCAGTTTCGGGGGATTAAAAACAATCCTTTCTCAAATAAGCCTATGCCCTAATATTAATTTGGAATATTTTTTAGAATTGAATATGCTAGACATTTAGAATGCAAAATTATAAAATAATTAAAATTTTACGGTAAATAATTGAATTGGTCAAAAGTCGGAAAAAATTATTAAAACAATTGGTAAAAATTTATATAAACAAAACAGGCATCATTCAGCTTTCTTAAGAATATTTATAAAATGGAATACATTTTCGACCAAATGCTAATCTATTAATTAATATTTAATTATTGTGAAAAACATACGTTAATTAATTTACTGTTTATTAAAGTTCTTTACGACGTTTCGTCCCGATTTTTACATTTCTTTCGGTATATAAATAATCAATTTGCAAAATAAGTTAAATTTTGAATTGATATAAATATATAAACAAAAAATGAATTTTATTTCCTGTACTGCGTCCATAGACGACAGAAAATTTAACTACTGTTGGAAATTGATTATTTATGTATCTGAAGAAGTGCAAAAATCTGAACGAGACGTTGTAGAGAACCTTGATAAGTAGTTTTAAATAAACTGTTTTCTTTTTTGTATATTTAAATATTCTATATCTCTCAATCCTCGGTGACGGCAAAGACCTAAGTGTGCTGAAACATTCGCATATTTTTTTAACTAAAATTCCTTCCAATTTTACGCTAGGGGTTCTCACTTCCAAAGTGTTTTCTCGGGAGGTTTAAAGAAGATGTGTTCCTATTTAGTTGCAAATTGTCCATGCGTTTAAATTTCTATGCATAATATACAAAAGACATATCCATTTTTACTATAGAGATTGTACAAATGGACATCCAACGTTGTGCTAATTACCGTACGTACACACATGTAAAGCTCACATGTAATGCTATTTTTCTTAACAAAGCTCAACGTAATTAAGTTGATTTATAATTAAAAGCCACGCACGTTCCAGCCGCAGGCAAACAAGACGCCGGCCCACCTGGAATTGCTGTAGTGTTGCTCCAGGGCGACGTCTATTTCGGGTGGGCGCATCTGCTGCGGCTGGCTTACACGTTCAGTACGGTGCTCGTCGGCTTACATTACACGCTGCACAGGTGACTACTCTTGTTACCACAAACTGTCTCTCATGGAACAAAGCCTTTCCATTTCCCATCTCATCCAGGTCCTTCAAATTTCCTGTTACTATGAAACTAGTACAAAAACAAAACTCAGTATTTTAAACTGATATTTGCTTTTTTAAAATTTATTAAAAATTTACGTATTTGATTTGTAATGAATTTACATGTATATTAGTTGGGTCCACGACTCCGTTCACAATCTTTGTTCACGTAAAATTTTGAAATACTATTTTAGCGGTTCAGGGGATTGTAAAATTGGATTGAGGTGTACATTCCCAGATGAGCAATAAAGACCAGCCGTCTCCCACTTGCATTGCAGTTGCAAACTACAGTCATTGTTACCCTTTTCAGATTTGAAGGAGTGTTTAATGTTCCGGTCATAATGAAAGCCACTACTGATTGTATCCCTCCATTGTAGAGCATCTGCTTATTAATTCTCCTCATTTCATGTTGTTTCAAAAGTTGTAGCCGTTCAGTTTCAATTTCAGCATTTCGTATAGTAGTTCTAGTTTTACCTTTAGTTATTAAAAACTGTTCCTATTATCAGTAGACTCTGACTGGAGTAATATACCCATGTTTTCAACAAGCAGAGAGAAAACAGAATCTCTTTGGTCCTGTGACTCGTGTTCAACGCTCAGCTTGTCGTGTCATTTTCATGACGTATACGATCTAATTCTAGACGGTGTTCATATTAGGTTTCTGATTCCAAAGATATTGTTAGACCATATCTGATTGGATCTTTTTCGAGTCTACGCTCTCTCATGTCATCGGTTTTCCTGAAGCCTTGAAATCGCACACGGTCATTTTCCCAAGTTTTAAATAGTTTTCTTAATAATGGTTGGCTTATTAAAAAGTCTGGCGTTTAATTTGTCGGTAGATAAAATTGTCTGATAAACTAGTTGGTTGCTGAAATTGTTATCTCATATGGACTGCATATATTGAAAAACTGTTAAAGCACAACGTTATAAGTCAGTAGCTTAAGTAGATGATAGATTAAGTAGTGAAGGGTATACACCATAAATTAATTTGATAATCAGATAATTTAACAGTCGGCCGATTATAGTGTCGCTAGATTAAAAAATCGGCCGATTAAATAATCGCTAGATTAAATGTCAGATTCTTGAACATAATGGTTTTCATTTTATGTTATACGAGAGATTGATTTTCAGTTAAATGTATAATATTAGTTACTAAATGGCATTACTTAATTCTCTATTCTCCCGTTGCTCCGTTAATCGTGATGGTGGGTAAAGCGTTGTATGGAAATATGAAGTGTATGCTATACAGTGTCGTATTTACTAGTAGGCTGAGTAAGCTTGACCGTAGGACATCAGATTTTAGGTGCGTCAGATTGGGAAACCGATGTTTAGTCGTCTTACAGAAATAAAAAGACGGTTTTTTGATGTCTTGCAGAAAGAAAACTGCAAGACACCTTTTGGATGACTTTTCCCTTTCATTGTACCGCAAACTTCTATATTCTATGGAAAAACACTGCGTTCGCGGCACCCAACCCTGCAATCGAATTCTGCCCTCACTTTGTATGAGTGAGAAGGAAGCGAGAATGCGGAGAAATATTTCACAATTATAAAGGTAAGGGCGGGAAAAAATTAACAGCCTATATTAAGGAAATGTGTAAATCCGCCACTGATGCTATATGTTTGGGATAACGGCTATTTCTATACTTTACCTGGGTCCTTGGTATTGATCGAGTTGAGAATTTAAATTTTTAGTAACGGCTAACGTAATGAAAATTCTTTCTCTTCTTCCTTGGCTCTGCTGCTTTCAGGGTTAGGACCTACCTGGTCGACTGTGGACCTTACAGGACAAATCCTTAATTTGGAGTGATACGTTGTTAGCGTTTCGATTCCCCAGCAGCCTTAATCCCAGTCTTGTCGAATACGACGACACAAACATCCAAGCCCATGCCGAGAGTCAAACCCGGGGCCTCTGTGTTGTGAGGCAGCGACGCTAGCCACTGGACCGCAGGAATCAATTATAGTAATATATAGTTATTGTGTAAGTCCACTTCCAGTCATCCTGATGTAGGTTCGCTTGTACTAGAATCTCTGCTGTGCAGGTTGACGGAACACGGGGCGGCAACGGCTCTTGCGTGGGTGGCTGCGGACCTGGGCATGCTTTAGCTCCGACTTTGCCTCTGTTTCCACGAATATAGTGAGGCTTCTTTATCGGCTGCTGCTGCAAGTGGCTCCCACGCGGTCGCCTCTTCCTACTTCAGCTGACAGGCTCTGGACCCAAATTCACCACAGTAGGCATTGTTACACTGCGACTGACTATGTTTATTTCTTTCATCAGCTCGGTTACAACATACCTAGTGATTGTATTGCACTAAAATAACAATACTGAAAATAGAAAACTGGGTAACGTGATCTAAGTCTATGAGCCGTTCACGTAATAAGCCGTCAACAATTTTTTTGGGAGCTGACGAAAAGTATTGTTACTATAATTTCCTTAAACCTAGGATGTTGTTTTGATCATTATTTACTTTACTAACAATACAAACGTAAATGATTATCTTTGGTAAAATTCTAATTTTCACTTTAACAAGTCAAATATTTTCAGTAAAGCCACTATACAAGGTATATTCTCACCAACTACAGAGGAACATATCAACCAAAATTATTTTAGTTTTCAGATATAAACGACTGCCATTGAACGTATTTTAGTATTTTTATTTGACGCGGGACTTAAAGAAACAAAATATTGTAAATGTTGAAGACTATGAAAATGAACTTCGCTGACAACAATTTTATCGAGCTTTTATTTAAACAACTCATTTATATCAGAAGCTATATTCGTCTAATGGATGGTATAATTTAGATGTCATGTGTCTCGATACGTTTTGTCGTTATAACTTTTGATATCTGGCGAAAATACAGCAAACAAATAAATAACAGTTTGACAAAATAGTCGTGAATTTTATTAGCGACGTTCTAATCACCTATATACAAAATACAAACAATACATATTTACGATATATACATGTTATATATTTTTTATTTATATAAAAAACTTTTATCGTACAGATTATCAGTTTGGTCAATAATGATTCAGTGTATACAATATTAAAAGAATATAAAATTAAAATAGAGTATATACTTTACATGTTAACGTGAAGGTAGGTTAATCCATTTAATTAACCTACTTTAGCAGAATGGGTTGGATTTATTTATTTTTGTGAGTACCTGAGAGGTAAACGACGTGGGTGGGTGAGGTCGACAGGTGGTGAACTGATTATTGGAGGATATATGAGGATGTGGTCTGCGGACATGATGCTAAGGTGGGTTACGTGGTGCCTAAATGATCAGAGGGAAGGATGAAGTCAATTGGGAGTTTTCTTTTTTGCTGACGGAAGCATGTTATGTTTACTTATATAATTATAATATTATTGTTTGGACTTCGCACAATAACTGTTTCACCTACTCTTTATTACCTATTATTGTCATTTACAAAAGCATAAAGGATTCGTAGTAAGTTAATTCTGCCATCTCTACCTTTTGTTAATTTAAAATTCAATAGTACCACAGATCTACGATGGTGAGCAATAAATGTTTAATTTAATGATAACAGTAAGCTAAAATGTTTCTAAGCTTTCCAAGCTGCATAATCTCTGTTAATTACATAATTATCAACACTACGGTAGCCGGCCATAATACGCTTTGCGTAGAACTCAAAAGGATCTGATCCCGAGTAAGTTCAACATGATTCTGATTTTTCAGGGTGTATCTTTTACTAGCCGCAAACGTTTTGGTGCGTCCACTACAAAGTTACATTCAGATTAAAAATAAATGCGAACAACGGACATGATTTGCTCCAAATGTAGCTGGATTTTTATAGGTTATTTATATAAGGAACTAATGTAGAATTAAATATTTACCGGGGGACCCACGTGAATAATCCTCAGTATGAAACTAGTCAGTTGTATTAAATAATGTGGATGTGTCAGAGTATCAAAATTAAGTAAACTATTATCTATAGGTTAAGAAATGTATGCGGGAAGCATACTCTGTTAAAAAAATTATGTTTCGAACATGATACTTTGATATTTAATTTAATTAAATATTAGAGAAAAAATGTAGATATTTATACAACTTTATTTTTTGAAATTCTTAGTTAGTAACTACTTTGAAAATTTCTGTTTTAACTTGTTAACCGAAGCACAATATTATGCAGACGAAAGTACGGACTCTTCCTTTAAAAATAGTTTTATTCCACAAAGTTATGTGTGTAAAAACTAAAATTGAATTAAACGGTTGTCAATCGTCTGCTGGGTTAATATTAGGTAAGGGTATGAGATAATTAGATTTTTGAGTACATAAAGAACTAGTAGTTCAAAACTTTGACTTCAAAACTATGTTTGAAATTCTAATTGCTCCCAAAGTCATTATTACTGTTAATATTTCTCCATAAGAATGTTTGCACTCTATATGTGAGACGCTTGAAGTATCAAATTTTATAAAAGATTAGGAAATTAGGAATTTTATTCGTTCGAGCACCTAGTAATAAAAGTATTAACGTTTAAACGAATGACACATATTAATCATTACCGAAAACGAAATATATTTTTAAAAATGTTTTAAAAGGTTATGGAAATTCAGAAGTCAGTGAATGAACGAGCGATGAAATCAATAGGTTATGACTGGACAGCAGGTATGAAATTCGTGGGTTTCAACGAGAGGAAAACGGAATTTGCATATAAATTGCTCATCGTCATTCAATATTGATTGCTTCAGATAGAACACCTACATATTAATGAAATTTAACGATGATATGATTTAAGGTAGATCACAAAATCCAGTTCTGTCAAATCCAAATAAAGAAAGGGGGCAGAGAGAGAGAGAGAGAGAGAGAGAGAGAGAGAGAGAGAGAGAGAGAGAAGGGTGAAAGAGGGAGGGAGGAGAGACAGATGATGACGATTATGTGTAAATGGATCAATTAAAAATATCTTCACATGTGGTAGGATTGAGTACACAAAAGTTTCACCAACGAAAAGTAGGCAATGAATTTAAAAGCAGTAGGAAAGTGCTGAACAATGTAAATCCTGTGAGTCAGGACTGTCTCTCCCACCTCTCCTCCCCCGGGAGTCACAGGAAGTAGTGTAAACTCTACTCACAAACTGTAAATTAGAATCAAATACTCAGTAATATAAAAGCAAATCAGAATATTCAGCACTTGCGGAAATGGCGCTGAACATATTGCTACCGTTTTGTTCAATTTATTTCTCTTAATCGGATTTTCTACATTAACAAACAAAATAAAATTGTCATTCAACTTTAATAAACGTTACAATATATTACGACCTGCAATAACTGAAATTGAGCACAGGTTTTCATTATTTATGAAAATAAATACGCTTATTCGTCATTTTAATATTATTCGACGTTAATAATATTTGGATGTTGTTATTAAAATGTTCAAGAAAGGAAATAATTATTACGTAAGTTAACTTCTTCTAATAAATGTATATCTGACAACGAATATATTCCTATTAATGATTTCTTATTTTACCGACATTGTAGATTCAAAAATATATATAATTTTTATAGTGACTGTTTTTTATATATTAATGTCATTACACTGGGGGTCGTTTAAAATTGTCTTGTCCGTAAGGAGGTTGCTATAAGAGCCCTTTTAATAAGCTACTCTTGATAAAAAAATAATTGTTTCAAGTAACAAAGGCGGCCTGAACAATGGGATCACATCACTCCAGCGTTACGAAAGTTCTCTGGAAGGCCTGACCAAAACAATTTACAGTACAAGATCGTGTGATAAGAAAAAAGAATTTTCGAGAAGCTGATTGGAGAAAATAAAGGGTGAAGTTTTTCCCATGTGGCAGAACGCAATATAAAAGCAAGACAAGAAGCTCTCTCGAGGCCTCTTAGATTTCATGTACAATACTGACTGATAAGGAATAATAGAGTGACACTACGTAGAAGAGCAGAGAAGAAGCAAAAATTGTTCTTTATCTTTCCGGAGAAATAGTTCCAGTACCAATTCGTTTGTAATTCGAAAGAGTAAAGTATATGTTGTAATTAATAACCAAATATAATTCAGCAAATAATTCTAAGACAGAAGAATTGGATTTGGAACCAACTCAACGGAAAAACTTTCGCTCTAATTTTTATATTTCGTATTAATTATTTTCCTGATTTTACCGCATTTGATATATATATATATATATATATATATATAAATATTCACAAAAGGGGGATTAAATAAGAAAATTGCCAACATGATTGGGCGCCAAAATGTAATATACAAAATAAAGGATATTGAAATTACTTGGAACCGATATGAGGTTAAATATGGGATATTAAAACCTCAATAAAAACTTTCTACATCATAAAAATATATTTACTTACATATGGTAACACATAAACCTTAAATATTCAGGAACATGTGGGCTTTCTAGAGAATGGATTGCAGCAGATACTAAAATAATAACGATAATTCCACCAAATTCTTTAAAGTGATTAGTCTCTTTGAATAATCAAGTTTTACATTACTACAAACATTCCAAGCTTACCACTAGCTGCTTAATTGTTCACCACTTACGGACTGTACCCTGCTTATGATATGCTGATCTCGCCAATTACATTACATACGTCGAAAAAGAGTCACGTGATAAAATAATTAAAAATTTTAGAGGCATATAGAAACGGGATGATTAAAGGATCACAGAGCTCACACTAGTTTTGTGCCATGGCAATAGTCTCTCCAACAGTTTTACATATTGTGCCATGGCAATAGTCTTTCCAACGGTTCTACTTATTACAGGATTTCACTATGTACATTTTATAACAGCCAAAATTATACAATACGGTTTCATTAGACAACCATCACCGCATCAGTCAGCCACTCCTCTCAGATGACTTCATCGCCATCCGTCTGTCCTATTTCAGTTGATCTCGCAGGACCAATCTGCAGATCACCCAGACTGCAGGATCCACCAGCTACGTCGATTTCAAAGTCCTTGTGGGAATTCTTTGTCCATAAGAACCAGCTTACAGTACTCTGCAACCAAATTAACATGTTCCCTGCTTTTGCCTTGAGCACAGGAACACTTCTTTTGGTGCCTTTCCCCAGCCTTCTCTCAAAATGTCCGTCCAGGGCCCTTGCTCGTCAGTCACCTTCTAAAAAATTTATGTCCGGCCCACTCACCCTTTTCCAAACCTTAATGCAAAGTACGTGTTATCACTTCGCTCTCCGTCCACATTCTACTGTCGGAGAGCGTTTCACCCTCCGTCGCCATATTGAAAAATTCAGGTCACATGCTCTATTTAGCCAATCAGCATTCAGAGATTTGATTGCAATCTCCTGGCTAATTATTACAACACAACATCCAGACTGTTCGAGAAAGAGCAATGCCACGTGCCTATCACATTGGGAGCACGTGATCAGAGCACGATCGCTCGCTTTGACGTCTGGGAGGTTGGTACAACCCACACATCAGTCCGTTGTTTGAAGAGCCAGTACAGTATTTGCAACGATTTTCCGACTCACCAAGTTATTAAAGATAAAATCCAGTGATTTTTTCACATTATTTCAACTAACATACTGAAAATACACTTAAACTGAATAACTAAATCAATTTACTATTAACACGTATTTAATAAAAACAAACATCATCACACTAACTTGGCAGCCACAACAAAGAAATAAACTGGGTGTCGGATTTGAAACATTATTGCGTCAGTAGTACACAAATAATTCAAATAGAAAATTACTTCCAATTGAAATCAGCCAGAGCCTTTGGATTAAAATCATGAACCTTTGATCAGTTTACATATGTCCATTCTTCATTGATGCCCTAGAAAGTAAACTGTGTATATGTGATTAACTCTCTACTGTAGGTGAGCCTGAGATTGTGGGTGTAGGGACTTCGTAGAGGACCGGAAGTCGACTCGGCTAAGTTCAGACGGTAGAGTAACCCCGTCCTGAGGTTCGGTCTAGATTTTACCATTCTGCTCCATGAAGCATACAAGTAATTACCGCTGAAATTATTTAACATTATGAAGCTGCATTTAATGTAAATTAAATAAAATAAGTAAAAAACAATCGAATCAAAAGGATTGAGTGCGTTGCAATACATTGTTTAATAATGGAAAATATGAGCATAGCATGATTTTACAGTATTCAGATGTTGAAATTTTTTATATTTTTTCTTAAATAACTTATAATTTTTCTTTGGAAAATAATAATGAGTCGGAAAATGAGTTTATACTTTTTTAATTAAGCTTTATAAATATATTACTGTCTCTTTTTAGTTAAAAGCGGAGCATTTGAAAAAGCGCTTACGTTCCCTTCTGCTGATTATGTATATTTCTATAATTGTGTTGATTAACAAAAATTAGTTTCTGTTCCACTACGAATGAATAGACTGTTATTGAAAGTAGTGTCACGCTTTCTTGCGTGTCTAATTTGCGAAACATCTAACATAGACTTTTCTTGTGTGAAACTAAGGTTTCATTTTATGAAACGCAAGTCTCATGATAAAACTGCAGGTGGACCGACGCCACAGACAAACGAAGCTACTTAGTGAGCCATAGAATACACTCGTGTAAAATGAAGCTAGCAGAAGAATCACAACGCGCTAAGGAAATATTCGGAAGCGTCCATTTACTGTGTTGGTGGAACTGCTTTGCAAAAAACACATCTGGGATGCTGAAAATGGAATAAGCTCGATGACAAGTTTTCTCATTCCGCTTCTCACTTCTCTGTGCTGACTAAAACTTGTTACAAAAGACTGTATCAATGCTTACAAACATTGTGAGGTCAGTGAGATCTTGAGAGTGAGTATGGAATATTTTTATAATGAACACAGACATACTTGTTTCTTATTTCCGCTAACAGATTAAATAAAAATAATTGGCACAAATTTATGGCACATAACAGTCACTTCAAGAGTCACATAAGTTTGATGTTTAAATTTTTGAAGAGAAACGTCTTACGTAGTGAACCGGTAAGTTGCCGCCTTGCCGACTTGGAGAATTTGAGTGGGAACGTCACGAAGACGAAGTGACAATCTCCGGAAATGACCGAACATTAATCACTGTCGACATCATCAAGGATTTATATGTTTAAACATACGTTACTTATTAATTGCTCTCGCAGAGAGTTAAACGTGTCCTTGTTTATTTAACAATTAATTGCAAAAAAAAATGTTGGACCGTGTCGTGCCCAAAACGTGCATCGACCCGTCTCCGTATCTCGGCGGACGCTTTACCAATTGAGCTATCCAATGGACTCCCCGGTACGGTGCGAACTTTCTCCTTTCGTTGTATAGACCCGTGACTCATATTCGTCTACAATTTATTTTATCAAATTATTCACGGCCTCATTTAAGGAATCATTGAAGAATGGATTAAATAACGCCCTAATGAAGGTTAAGAATTTTATAATAGACATATAAGCGTTATTGTGATTCACAGTCTAACAGTCGAAATAAATCGTCAATTCACAGATAAAAATACGATGCTTTTAACATTTCCATTGTTAACATTGTGTAATAACTGTAATAACTACCTTTATTCGTTATAGAAGATTGCTGTAAAGTTTATACATTTTATATTAGTATTTTAAGTGTTAAACGTGTTATTGAGAAGACGAGACTTTGGCAGAAAACGAACGCGTCTGAATGGTGTTGGTAACACCAGTGTTTTAGTAAATATCGTACATAAGTATGAGTATTCGACCTTTTTGAGGAAAGTGAAAAACGTTAACGTGACATACACGCAGACAGACAGCCAGGAATTAAGATAACATCAGTTTTGGATGCTGTTGTGGAACGTAAAGTTATATTACAACCACTCAATTCTAAAGTCATAAAATAAATACTAAATTTGTTTACTACTTTGCCTGTGTTAAAAGTATACTTATTGCCATTGTATTTTGTAGATCTCTCGTATTAATACCGTACTTTAATAACAGTTGGCACATGAGTCGACGATCATCTGAGTCAAATGCTATTGCAAAATCAATAAATAGCATTATACGTGCTAGAATTCCATTTCGCAATTCTGTTCAATAATTATCCGGAGAGAGTTTATCATATCTACACAGCTTTGCTGCTCCCAGAAACTTGTCTGTTCGTTCCGTAACTTCTGTTCCACAGCTGTCTTAATACGGTTAAGACTGATGCGTGTGAATACCTTGCTGGGTAAGGACGACAGTGAGATTCCTCTCCAGTTGTTACAGATGCTTGTGCCACATTATATAGGCAATTTAATTATGAGCCCTTTCTTCCAACGAGCAGGCATCTTCCCCTCTTGCCAAACGTTTTGGAATAGGGAATACAAAACTCCAGTTGCAACATCGATTTCGATTTCCAGTGCCTCTTGTGGTATGTTATCAAGTTGCGGTGACTTTCCATTATTTATTTGTTTCAGTGCACTCTTAGGACTAGTACACATGTGTATACAAGGTCTAGCGTTGTTTGTATATAGACAATCTGTAGACAATCGAGACACAAATTCTTGTTTATAGGGACGCTTTTAGAACAAAATCGCAAAACTTTCGTCTCCCGCCTGAAATGGGACACTTGAGACAATGTTGCGCAACATTCCTTAGTGTAGACCAGGGTTTCCCACACTCCATTAGAACACTTCGCAAAATCGGACATTTTAACGGAACACTTGGTTTATTTTTTTATGTTCAGGAATTCCTACTTGTAAAAATTGTTGTTTTAAATGATATTTATTAATTTTATTTAAATATAGAACTGTGGTATTATATAAACATAAAAATATGAATAAGTGAAGCACTTAATCACTTTGGTGAGTTTGGAACCTTGAATTGCATACTTTGTTTGTATCAGACACAATATTTGGAAGTTGAATTTTAATATTTGATGTGGCGTCGAGCATGTTTCATTGCAGCAAGATAGGAAAATCCCGCTTCGCATAAATAGGTTGTAGAAAAGGGAAGAAAAAACAATAGTAGGTTGTATTGAAAAATTGGGATACTCTTCTAAAAAAAACTCTCCCAGAAATCGTTTACTATTTAAATGAATAAGATTTTTCATAGTCTCTTGTACTTAAACCTATTGGTTTAGCTGTCACGGGAAACGGTCTTTGAACCCAGGAATTTGAGAATAAAATTAAAGGGATATTAATTAAACTAATGTGGAATTTATTAAAAGAAACTTAACTAAGAAAAATATTTACAATTTTTGGAGGTACGGCGAAGCAATTTCATCTCTTAATACTTGCGGCCACAACAGACTTGGCAGAGATCCGTGGTAAATGAAGCATCTGAAACAGGTAAGACCTAGGGAGAACTGCGATGGTTGGAATGCAGGAAAGTCCGCTGGCGAAACCTCATTGAAGCCATTAGCTCCTACAGGAGCAATCTATTTAGATTATCATACATCCCATAAACCAATATTTATGACTCACAGTACCAGTTATTTAAACATTTCAATATTTTAGCCCATAAATTTCCCATTAATATAATCTTTATTGTTTGAAGCGAGAACACCATGCTCACTTTGATTTGGTTTTACCTATGAGTTTCCAACACGTATCATAATATTAAGAATTAATGTTCTGCCTTACGGCAGGTCCAAGTTCAAGCACACAACCTTTACCTTCCGCCGATTGATGATGGATCCTACTGTGCGAACGTGGCAGTAGGTTTTACTGATTGTGAAAATGCATTAGACACCTTGGCTGAGATCGAACCCGGGACCTACGGGTTATGACGCTGGCTACTAAGCCAAAGAAGGGCGGAGTTATGACTTATATTAATTAGAAACATGGATTCTTTCAGAAAACAACTTGAATTCAGTGTAACAATATAAATATTCAAACAACATTACAGATATAATTTTCAATTGAGTAAATTACTTCTGGTTCATACAATTGATAATTAAATAGTGTTGATACATGAATTATTTGACCAACATTGAAAGGGAACTTTTTTCTAGTGCTTCAGAAACTCAGGTGTTGAGAATAATGTATAGAGTAAAACTGATCTGCAACATTCAGTTTTTGCATAAATGATTTGCTATATTAATGTTGAAATACAGGGACAATCGTTTAGTTTTTATAATGACTCTTCCTCTGATTTAAAATATAATGCGAGAAACTATGAATTATTTGACTAAGAATGAAATGTTTTTATAAAGTACCATAATTTGACCGAACGTTGGATTTAGTACACCATTTTATAATTTGAAGTGTTACGGCTATAATTTTGAACTTGAATGAATAAATACGCATGATCTTAAAACAATAATATACTCCGTAATTCCTTTGGCTAGTAGTTGTATCCATATCAAATGCCAGTTTTCTAGAGAAATTATATTTAAAGACAACTATGACTGAATACACGCAATGAAATCAATAATGAAACTTACTTGCTGACAACAGAGTTCATTTTGGTTCTAGTATGAGTTTATTGGATGAAGTATTTTTAATTTTTAAATTAACAGACATTTTATCTGTCACTAGCGGATTACACGATGCATTCGTACGCGTAGTGTAAGACTATAATTCCCCACACGTTTCATAAAAATTGGAGGGCAAAGCCCTGCTGTCGATTGAAACGACAACGCTGTAATGCTTGTCACAAATTGCTAACAAAAAATTGGTTAGTTGGAGGAATGCTTGCGTTAAAAACCTATTGATTATGTTTGCTTAACGCTTCATGACGTTACACAATTACAGGCTTCTTAAGTCCAGTAATGCGGCAACCAACAATTCAAACAAATGTCAGCAATGGTTTTGATTTATTCTCATGGTCAAATTGCGGGATTTCTAACAATATAGCAATATTAAGATAACTATCACCCTCATACAACATAGGGGGCGATGCGGGGCTTACCTGATTATGTCGGGAATGCCTCGTACTCTCTGTGGGTATTTTTTATCAAAGTTCTCACATGCCGAGACACCTTCACCTATTTTAGGAGGTATATGTACTGGGGTCAAAGATCTTGGGCATATGGCCAGAGTTGTCCGCTGATCCCATTGGATCAGTCGGCCAACAGCCTCCTGAAATTGGTGGAGACACGGAGAAGGGAATACTGTGACCCCACAGCAAACTCGTCTCCCGTCATTCGGAAGGGCGTGAGAATAGTACCCAATGTCCGACATACCTGATGCAGGTTTTCTACGGTTTTCCCTGCATCTCTTTAGGTGAAACACCGGGTAGGATCCTTAAACCATAACCCGGGGGCTCTAGTTAACCCTTGGCTACCTTACTCTATCTTCCGTATCCCCCCTTTTCAATTCCCTTCCTATGCTATTAAAGGGGAGTGGTCTGTTTCAGGATCACCCTCATGTAGCATGTTAACCCCCCCCCCAAACAAATACCTCGAAAGAATAGGAGAGTGATTGCGGGAATGCCTCGTACTCTCTCTCTCTTTTTAAATCAAAGTTCTCACATGCCGAGACACCTACACCTATTTTAGGAGGTATATGTACTGGGGTCGAAGACATTGGGTATATGGTAAGAGTTGTCCGCTGATCCCATTAGATCAGGCGGTCAACTGCCTCCTGAAACTGGTGAATACACGGATAAGGGAATGCTGCGACCCCACAGCAAACTCGTCTCCCGTCCTTCGGAAGGGCGTGAGAATAGTACCTAATGCCCGACCTACCTGATGCAAGTTATCGAGGGTTTTCCCTGTATCTCTTTAGGTGAAACACCGGGTAGTATCCTTAAACCACAGCCCGTGGGCCCTAGTCAACCCTTGACAACCTTGGTCTACCATCCGCATCCCCCCTTTTCAATTCACTTCCTATGCTATTAAAGGGGAGCTTCCTGTTTCAGGATGACCCTAGCTCTCTTCAACAATAGGTTAATAACGGCGCAAATCCTACTTCAACAATGGAGTGCTTCGGAGCGTAAACAGATCAAGACTATTGGCAACCCGCATACATTGGTGACTAATGCATACGTAAGATATATATATATATATATATATATATATACATATATATATACACATATTAATAATTCCTGCAATATATTGAAATGATAACGAACGACTATTTAACCTCAATCTCCTGTTTTTAAACCCTCAAATTTTCATCGAAACCGTTGGGCCGTTTCGGAGCCTATTCGAGACAGACATACAGACACTTAAATTTTATTTATTGGAGTAGATTAGTTCTTGGAGAGTGCTGAATCTAACCTTTTTCGATTCAGAATCTGAGTCGAATCAAATAGCTCTCCTGGTTCACCACGGAGCAGACTCTGCGAATATACTCAAGAGGGCGGTTTTCTCAAGAATCGACGACTCCAGAAATTTTCTCACGACTCTAAGAACTCGCTCACAACTCTACGAATTGAACAGTTAGCCGTAACTCTTTTTACTGAGTCGTCTTGGAGAGCGGTTGTTTTTATAAGAAACGACTCCTTAAATCGATTATCGGTTCTTTTGCCCGCCTTTAACTTTTGCCACATTCAAGAAAGTATTGCAGTCAGTTTCAGAAAGGAAAATAAGTAAGTCGTCAACATATATTTGAGTTCAATGGAACCTAGGACCCCGACTTACGCAAACTCGTAGGTACATGGTTGGCAACCCTATTGGCCGCCATATGGCCTGTCATTGCTTCTGTTGATTTGCAAGCTCCACGAGCACGATTTTTGCGCTTCTCTAAATCCTTGTAAAATACTATTCCGTTCAAACGAAGTAAATCTGATTCTCCTGCATCTTCACCCTCCTGATAACCTAATTGATTTTGAAAGATCTGTTATACTTGTGTTTTTACCTTCGAATAAAAATAGCTTGCTAAAACCATGGAGTTATTATGTTTTATGGCGTACTATATATCATCTTAATGAAGCTATGAGTCGAAAAGTAAGACGTATGTTAAAGACTTTTGTAATCAATTCAATGTTTTAGATACTGTGAACTCGTAGGATTAAATTTCCAACAAAAAAACCCATTGAATTGTGCGTGGAAGATATTTTGTCAATTTATTTCGAAGGTAAGACGTAAAAAATGTCAGGAACTTATCATAATAGCTCGTGCGATAGAAGACGTTGGTAATCTTGCCAATCAATTAGAACTGGAAGTCAGTGTTGGTGATGTCAACGAGCTGCTGGATTCACATAATGAGGATCTGGCAATAGATCAGCTCTTTGAGATGCACGAGCAATAGGTGCCTGAGGAATTCATAAATACAGACCAGCTCCACCATAAAAGCAAATGACAATCGTAAGGCTAAATGAAGGTTTCAAGATCAATTGAAGAAAGTCTTAAGATTTAGTAAAATAATGACTCTGACAAACAACAGGATATTACTAATAAACGAAGGAATAAATATATATTAGCTTGCCCATTACGAAATCCTGAATGAGAAAACAGGCATTCTGTCGTCAGACATATGAAACCATTGACTCCAAAATAACTTTTGTACTAAATAAATTTTTGTTTTAAATTGCATATTTCATTTTAATATGTGTGAAGAACTACAATTTTATTTCATTACATATTTTTCGTTTAAACTATTTTTTTGTTATGACTTAGTTTATGTATGTACATACATACGTACATATTTAACAGTTTCATCCTGACTTACGCGATTTTCGACGGCCCCTAATATCGCGTAACTTCGGGGTATTATTGTACATTGACATAAATTACAATAGTTTGAAATTAACTTACAACTTATATAAATTTTAATCAACAATTTAAGACGTTTTTAGGGTTTCGTCTTGTGTTTGATACATCTTTTTGATGATAATCCATTGCAATTCCGAGATTTACCAGAGCTGGCAAAATTGTGCTGATAACCTGTTTTGTTCTCTGAGAAGTTTTCGTTGTTTTAATTTGCTAGCAAATTATAATTCCATTTTCTTTTATACCCATTTTCCATAGCTGAAATCTCCTGATGAAATTGTTCCCCGTGAACATCGCTTACTGCGCCAAGATGTTTCGGGAAGAAATCAAAATGCGGGAGCATTAAGTATACTTTTAAGGACATTCTACTACCATACAAATCTTTATAAGATATTATAAAATCGTTTACAATATAATAGTAATTTTCCGCCTTCGATTTCACAAGTAAATTGTGTGTTACTTATTTTAACCCTACTATGATTGCCGATTTTTGTTGTACAATCAAGAGAGATACTCAACAGGGAAATATTTTCTAATCCTTATTTCCTCCTTTCTAGGTCATTCAGAATTTTTTAATATTGTCCAGTTCAGAATGAAGAAAAAATTACAGTGTTTGAAATTATAACTGCCAGCATCTCGAATCCTTGCGTCACGGGTAGAAGACAACATCATATTTGAATTCAAGAGAAATAATATTATCAGAATCACATATTTTTATTTCTGAGACAAAATAAGTTTTATTTTTTTTCTAGTACCACGAACGGAAAAAGTTCATTTTAAAAAATTGAATTTAAATAATTCTGTGTTACAAAATTTCGAACACATTTGAAAACACGACAAAGAATTGCATCCAGTACAACTATTAGTACTCCTGAGACAAAAATCATCTTGAACGGTGTAATGAATTTGAATCTTTTAAAAGTGAGCTTTTAATTATTTAATTACTCGGAAAGAATGAAAAACGGTTGAAGTTGACCAAAATTAAAGAGTGACATTTAACAGATGAAAGGGAATGGAATACGAAGAAACTCACGACTCGACGGTGAATACCTCAGCGCCCCGGAGTAACATTGACTATTTTTCTATCCATAGCCAACTTAAATAACGGAAATGATGAGCAACTTCAATTAAACAGAAACTCAAATAAAGATGAGGTGTAGTTTTTGATTCTTCGAATTTCCAAAATATAATTCAGACAAAAACTAGACGCAGTCAAGGGCGCAGTGGAGAAAAATGTTAAGTTTAGTGAAGGCAGTTGAATCAGATCCATGAATAGTGGAAGATTCAGTATAGAGGATGATGCAGATAAAGGTATTTTAATTGTTTTTGCAATGGACGTGGAGGAAATCTTCACCATGGTTACTCCTAAACCAACGGTAGGAATAAAACGCCATCAATAACAGGACACTCCACCGTATGAAATTCTAAAATATCTCATTTCACCATTCGATATTATTGTCTAAAATCCGAGACCAAGAGATACATAACCTATGATTGCGTATGATTTGGAAAATAATGAATGAATGAGTTTATTTGTCGAGTTCCGCTGGGCAGCAGATACAAAGCTTAAAAATTTTTGGGTATGTATAATAAATTAAGTGGGGTTCCGTGTTGTTTTCGCTGACGCCCCACGACGGCCGGCGCCTTGCGTGCTTATGGTCTCGTGAAATATAGTGGGGCAGCCGCCGGAAGACGCGCTCTACATCATGCCAAAATACGAACGTCAAATTCAGGCTCGCCTGCTCAAGGCAATGTAACATAACTAATGGATCGGACGCTGAACTGGTCACCCGCGGCTAGTTCGTATGAAATATTTTCCATCCCTATTTTGTGCATTACTTTTCGGTCTTAATGACGTTGTCAATACCAAAGCATCCACATAATTCAGTCATTACGTAAACATTTCAAAATGCGTGCCTCAAATGATTTACTAATGCAGATTTATGATTTCTTTTCACATTAAATCGTAATAACATACGAATGTAAAATTATTCTTCTGAACACAGTGCGATTGAAATGTTGCGTCTAAATTCTACCGCCAATATTTGTAAGTAATAAACAATAAAATATGGTCTGGCTTAAAAGATCTGGTTATTAATTTGCTAGATCCTAATAATGAACGGTAATGAATATCGTCTAAGTTGGACAAAAAAATCAAGGAATCTAGAAAAAATGAGAAGCTGAGATGGAAAAAAATGCATTGCAAAAGGGAAATCTGGAATGACCGTGATAAGAAGAAACCATGACTGGACAACGAATGACTTCACTGGCGTGACAGAGAAAGTAAAGAAGAAAATAACGGAATGTGTGAAACATGACTGGTGTTAATATTGTGGTATTCAGCCCTTAGATTGGCCTGATGCAAACCTCCATACTGACCTATCCTATGCAAGCCTTTGCATTTCCACATAACAACTTCATCCCATATCCTCCTTAATCTCCTTAGATTATTCAATCATTTTATTCTCTCTTTTATTCTTACTCCACACATTTCCTTATAATGCTAATTTTACAATACTATCATGTCTCAAAACGTGGTCTATTAATCTAGCCCTTCTCTTGATTAAAGTTATCCAAATTGTTCTCTTTTCCCCTATTCTGCTTAGAACTCACTGCTTAATTACTCTATCCACCCATCTGATTTTCAATATTCTTCTATAGAACCAAAAATGATATTGTCATGTGAAAACTATGTAAAAATATTTATACTCTGAAGTTGGATATTTTACTAAAACAAGAATTGAGTTACAAACGTAAATAGAATTTATTTCAAATAAAATACACTTAGTATGAGTTTTAAAATTATATTTAATCTTTAATTTAACAGAAGATCATGAATTTAAATGTCTTATGTACAAAATTATTTGGTTGGGATCAGTGAATTTTTATGTGCATGGGATCGGACTGATCTCAAGAACCTGTAGATTTGTATGGCAGACATATTATTCGTATTTAAATTCATACTACCAGCTATTTTTGGAGACTTGTTTGGCGTTGACCGTACAAATTGTAGCCGGATGTCAGGTCACCTTCATTGATTCTCTTCTCGCCTTCCAGGGAACTTGCTGGTCAGAGAGAGTTGACAGTCCGTGAAGCTGGCCGGCTGTAGCGTCTCGATGTATTGTTCGGGAGATTTAGCTGGTGATGTGTCAACGCGATGCGCAGTGGATAACTCCGCTCATATTGTAGTAGGGATAAACTGGAGCTCATATTAACTTTACGTTTTGTTAAAGTAACTTGGTAGTTTAAAAGAAATTCTGAAAATATTGGCGTTGCAAGTTCAGGATATGTTGTACGTCAGGAAACGATCCGGAAAATGTAATGGATAAGTATAGGGTGCGTTAAAAAGACGTTGTCGCAGTTTCAGTATCCCGTTCGTATAAATACAATTAATCTGTTTAACAATGATAGTAGCGTTTCGCCAGGCCGCTTGGAGGTGTAGTTCCTCCTCAAATGAAAATACTCCCCTTCCCCTTCTGTACAGCAAAACATGCCATATAGGTTCTCACGAACTGTACGTTATCATATGCGCAAGAACATGGATTGCGTTATGCAGAATCACGGTTCACGAATAGGCAGATATGTATGTTCAGCATTGGAACATAGAATGTTCGACTAATCAGTGATTTATCCGCTTAGAGTCTGTTAAAAGATTTGTTTCGAAGTGTTGACAACCTTTTCCTTGGAGTAATATCATCAACTACTCTGGATACTTGTTTGCACCCCGAGTGGTGGACTTTAGCCCCGATTAACAGTTCCTTCTCTGTTTGGGCTCAATCAGTGTTTACACAAAAAACCGATCAATGTTAGTTCCAACGTCAGAGATGTGACGCTGGGAATTTCCTGTTCGGTGCGAAGGTTTTATCCGTGCGCTCAAGCATAAATTGTAGGCGTGTCCATGTCCGCTGCTATATCCATTGGCATCAGAATTCAGCACGCAAGCGATACCTCTATACAGACATGCGGCTCATGTCGCGATGAAGAACAAACTTTATATTTCTCAAGTAAACAATATACAGTGTTAAAATGTAAGAGAGACTACGTGATCGAAAATATTTATATATCTAGTAATGATGAAATAATCAATGAACTCTGAGATTACATCACCACTACGTGTTGTTTTCTATGAATTCGTATCCAATACGGACTTAATTCATAATTGTTACAAATACATGGGGTGCTATCACCCAATTTGTGAATCTAGGGTCTAAACTATCGTTTCTTATTATGATTTTATACACACGATACTCCCTCTTATCTAAATGAACGTGTAAATAATTAAAATTTACGGTATTGAACCTTATAAATTCTTAATAAAAAATGTAAAGTCTTTTAATTTCCTAAAAAATATAGAATGACAGAATGACATCAGAGAATTATTGGACTGCTTTTTATCGGGAAAAAATAATTTGAGCTGTAGGAGATATTTCAGACCGGTAAACAATGATTCTTTCCAAAACTGCTTGATTTTGAAACCTTCAACAACAGTACATCATTTCTATACTGGCGAATATTTGATTTTCGTAAACAAACTGCAGGGAAACTCATTCTTGACACTTCTGACGCATTTCTTTGAATACACTTAAAGAGAACGAATCAATCTCGACTGTCAAATTGAAAGAGAGTTTTCGAGGAGACATTGGTGCCAGCGTGTTTTAACAATTTTGCGGAGTGCTTACAATCTTAGGTTGCCAACCTGGATGATGCTAATTTTAATCGAACGTTTTTCGAGAATGAGTATTTTAATACAAATTTAAAATATTTTATTTGAGAATGTTAGCTAAAAATGTGCTTAAAATTAATGGCATACGCTGGATGTTTAGATTTCGGTCGCCATATCCTTTCCTTCCGTTCAGCATTTTAACCGTCAATATTTTGTTGTCATGAAAGTGTGAGGGTTTTCATGTGTGTTCAAGTATCTCAGTCATTTACCATTTCTGTTTTAAGTTTAGTCTACCTTATACGGTCTAAAGTATTTCGACATTGTTTTACTAACGTACACAATGCATACATTCGCATTGAATCTACTTTTTTCCGTAACACTATGGCTATTTTGAATGAAAATAGATTAATTTATCTCTAAATGTTCAGTATATTGAAGTACTGTATCTGAGTACCGATCTAGTAATTATTACTATGTATTTACGCTCGTAAATGGGAAGACAATAAAAATATAATATTTAACTTTGGGCTATATTATAATCTGCATGGTTCTTCATATTTTATAATTTATCATCACAATCCCTTAACCGAGTATTCATGATGACCACTAACAAAACAAAAACTGGAGGTGCATGAAGACAGCTAGACAGAATAATATAATAACAGGAAATACATGAAAACGTAGTAGAGAGGATATTGAAACGATGACCTATATTGCGAAAACCTATATTAATGCAAAAGCAAGAAAGATCTAAAATATTATATTTAGAATCGATAAAAATCTTGTTCTTTCAAAATATAGCAAAGGAATTATGGTCAAGATACCATATTCATCTTATATATTATTTCTATGATTCTCAGACGAGACAGGTTGTCCCCGAATACGAATTATAAGTTCAGTTTATTCCACTGAAGACAACAATTAAATACCTAAGTGTTAAAACGCAATTATTTATTAATATCACAAATGCATTTGTAATTTTAATGTATGTGTTGTCGGATGAATAATCTCTGTCATACATGTTTCGCTTTAGAATGTTGCTTTATATTAATTTTTACAACTGTCAATCATAATGCACAGCGCGATTTCATCTGGATAAGACCTCCATTAACAGAATCGAACATAGGCTTTTAAACGCTATATCGTCGTGGCAGTAGAAATATATTCGTCAGATTGAGGAGCCTACATGTACTATAATTGTAAACTTCTTTCTCAGTCTAGTAGGAAACCGTAGAATTGAGCTAAATATATACCAAAGTTGAGGTAAGTACTAATAAAATTCATCACCTATACGTCATTGTTGGAAAATGAAATATGTTTTACTCATTTTATAAGTGTAATGGAATAATTGCAAATAATTTTGCCATTAATTTGTATAGTAGGAAAACGTCTTTTTCATTCTCAATGAATTAACTTACTTCTAATAAAAATTAACTTGAATATAGTTTATTGTTTTACATTATTCAACATTCCCTTCAAATGTTGCTGGATACCGATTATATTATATTATTTTAATCTTGGTATGATGCCATATTCAGAGTGTGTTACGATTAATCAAGCAGAACTATGTAGCTAAAGAAATAAATAAGAGACCTTCACCCAGAAGAGTATACTATTTATTATTAAAAAAATACAACGTTCTACTTCCTTTAGGATATCTTCAGGTTTTTGTCTCCAATTGAGAGACAATAATTTATATTATTTTAATTTAATAAAATATTAATTGTATTTCGTGATTCGGGCTTAGTAGAGATTTTTAGAATGCTGTGCCTAAATACGGTGCAGAGCAATATAATATAAATGAAAAGTCTCGCTGAAAATTAAGAATCAGTTTCCTCTGAAGAAGGATGCAATTTACATTGAGCTTGCGTTATTGGTCACGACCAAAAAATCACAGAGGTAGTCTATTAAGCACTGTGGAGTGGATTTGGGGGAAACATGTTGTCTCGTATGTAGCTTGCATACGGAGATTTAACTAATAATAGACACTATAGTTTATCATCACGTTATGAGACTAATTGATGTTATAGTAGGATTTCAAATTTTCTTATTTTATAATTTGTACACAGCTTTTCTTCTTATCCTTATCTATAAATAAGATTAATTCAGGTTTGGATTATGGACAAAATAATTATTCATTTTCGTCTTTTTATGTCTGTAAAGAAATGCAGCGTATATGATTTTTGGTAACAGTGGTATTTTTTTGGACTTATTTAAGGTCGCATAAACTACGAGGTTATTAGCGACTGACCTGTCTGAAGGGTTACAAAAAGTGAATATTAAGCATTTAATTGTTTTTAAGAATCTGATGAGTCTTTCTTGGTCGTCCGGTGAGTGGTTGAACTGGTCTGGGTTGTCTTCTCCGAGGATCCAGTGTCTATCTTCTTGAAATTTTGATAAGGTGGTCCATGGTGATGATTGTGTTGCAGAGATCGCAGATTGGAAAAGGTTTATTTATATATTTGTGGGAGTGTGTTAATTTGGAGTGACCGGATCTTGCTCTAGAAAGGACTACTTGATATCTTCTGGATACCTTTTCGGGGAGGAGGATAGCGAGGAAGTTGTCAACTAATTTCTGGGTTGGGCTTGATATTAGAAGCGACCAATTTTGATTATAGAAATGGGATAGTTTTGGAAGGGTGTGTTGCCATACATCCGATAATGTGTTGACGCAATTAAGGAGAGGAGAGGGGAAGGTGAGTGGCGGTCTATGGTAGCTGGTCGACGGAGATTTCCTGGTGTGCCGGGATCCAGGTCAGTGCGATATTCTTTCTTGTTGTTTGGAGCATGTGTAGATCTACAGTGATGATTGCGGTTAGCTCTTGGGAGTTGTCTTTATTGGCGATGGTTTTTAAAGCGGAGAGTGAGTCTGAGAGGATTAAGTGGTTCATTTTGGGAGCAGTGGTCTATAGCAAGCTTGATGGCGAAGGTTTCTGCAGTGAGGATGGAGGAATGGGGGTTAAGTGTCACTGACCTGCGGGTATTAGAGGAGATGATGGCACTGCTGACTCCATCTTTGTTCTTAGTGCCGTCGGTGAAAATGCGGTCGAAGCTGTTGAACTTGAGGCTTAGATCTGCGAATTTTGTGTTCCATTCTTCTTAAGAGAGATTCGACCTGTTATACTCTGTGAGAGATAGATTGATATGGGTTTTTGGGATGTGCCAAGGTGGAAAAGCGGGTTTATTTGTAGGTTTCCATTTTGGTGGGGTAAGGTGTATTTTTTGGCACAAGGAGCTACACCTTGTATGAAAGGGAGTATATTTTTGAGAGAATGAGGGTATAATGTGTCTGGGAGAGGTTGTGTCATTTCGGATTAAAGGGTAGTGCGATGTGAACGCTTTTAATAAACGTTTGATTACCAACACTTTTTTTTCTATGGTTCAGATTAGGTTCTTCCGCTTCTATTAATATACTAAATATGGGAGTTGATCTAACATATCCGGTTGAAATCTTTAGAGCTGCATTATGAATGGAGTAGAGTTGATGAAAGAGTTTTTTTGCTGTTCCATACAGAATGCTATAGAAACGTGGATACAAATAAAAATCATAACGTGACACTAGACAACGGATTATTTTCTAAATTAGATGCAGTTATTCAAGCGACATTATTATCCCACGAGAGATCAACGAAGGATTAAAGTATTTCATGATATTAAACTTCTGTCTTTCTGAAAGTGAAAACAGGTAGTATTCTAATTAAGTTATAGCATGAAATAATGCTAATATATTTAGCGATAGTATAGAAAATTTAAATCAGACGTTTTAAGAAAACAAGAATATCAAGCGTAAATAGAATAAAACAGTCGAGTGTATTATACTTCGTGTAATCCTTAGATAAAAAACGAAACATGAGCACAATTACTAGGAGTACAGATATATAAAATTCGATATATGGTTCCAAGTGGTAGATGTCATGAAGAGCAGAGTTTTAGATATGATATGAAATGATAGCACACAAGTATTTAAGTATGTAATGCACGGAAACTTGAAAATTAGTTGAAATATATTATAACGTTTTTACAAGTATAAAGTAAAATTAAATAAAAATACACCTATTCCTTGAAATTTTATTTCGAAGTGTTACTAAATGGTATTCCGTTTTGAACATTAATATTTTAAATTGAAGGATAAGGTCGTATAAATAATGCGTCCGTCACCGCACCCAACGAAATGCCACGATAATTCATTTGTGAATTACAGTGGTTACCAACAATTCGAAAATTTATGCATACTTCGTCATAAAAAATTAATTCGAAAATTAATGCATACTTTGCCATAAAAAATTAATAATGAACATATAACAACGGAATTGGAACAGTTCATAGCTTTAACTGCCCTCTATATCACACTTCTGTTCAGTATGCAATTTACACACTTGCTCCATCGTTGAACCCAGACATCAAAAGCAGTTTAGAAAAATTAAGTATTATACTTGTTGACCCATTATTTTAAAGCTGTTTTAACCTCTTTCTAGTAATTGTAGCTGGTCAAAACAGAAGTAGAGCGGGTCCAAATCAGGCAACCCATTTATCGATTATTGACAAACAATTGTTCTGGAACTTACTTTACGCACACACACAGACTTTGTGATATCTCAAGCCATCATTAATTCCTTGGGCAGACCATATGAGACGTTAAATGCAGCAGCAAAACCGTGCATTGTAACGCGCATGGCTCCTCTAATCACTTCATCAGCACGTTGACAAATCACATCTGTGACAGATGATGTCGGCCGGTAGCTTCGCAATGCTTCAAATATTTTTCTTTATTACAAAATCAACATTAATTTCATCTGCTCATTACTTTCTCTAATAATTTAAAACTTTCACCTTCCGCAACTTTTGAACGAATCAAAGCCAACAGAAACCAACTATATTCAGTGGGGCATCTGTTGCATATTAGAGAATTGTGCAGGATGAAAGACTTTCCGAGACGGAAAGCTAACTTCAGTTTTGTAAATGAAAGCATAATGGTTTGGTTGTTTCTGAATTGTATAGCGATGTGTTTTATACGCGGAGAAATTAGAAGACTAAAACTACACCAAACGGAATAGATCAGCAAGCGAAATATTAGTAAAAATTATCGTGACTTCGTGTGTGATTTTCTTCCACCCTTAAGTCGTAATGGCAGAATCAAGGTCCATCAATAATTAATGTTTACCGAATAATTCATATCTTTATCAGGAATGTTTGCACACGGCACTACACCATCATTTGTTATTTAGGAATAATTATGACACAGGGACCGCCGAAGGCCTATCTGGCCCCTGTGTGTTAGGTTGAGTAATGATGCCCAGTGACATAATTGCGTATCAATTACAATCCATTAGATGATAGTATCAAAATTCACAGCTGGTGTGCTTGCGTCAGTGACGACGTGTTTGCGAATTGTTTCTCTGCCAAGCGTGCGGACTCGGAATTGTTACCTCTGGTTTCCTTCTCATCAATTATAGACGATGGCTGCAGGGCAGATTACGGAACAAGCTCCTCCCCTCTCTGTGCCAGAAGGATAGATTATGGGGTGTTAGGGACTAGGACATCCAGTCACGGAGGTGTTAACACGGTGGCCTATCCATCTGTAGGCGCGGAGTGACGGACCTACAAATGAATACAGAAATGAATATTATTAGACTCTATTCCGTTATATATTTTAAAATATTGTTGTCACACTATATAATGATTGTAAAAAAAATTGCAATCAGTGATACTAAAATACCGATGACACTGTTACTGAAGCATAACCATGCTGCGGCAATGACTTGCAACTAAATTGAATAAAATCGAGGATATTTATATCATGGCACGGAATTTTGCGAATAAAGGAAGTTAATTATTTTTGATTTTTTTTACAAGTTGTTGAGTTTTGTAAAAAGAAACGTAATACCGGATTATTGAACAGAAAAAGTAGCATATATGTCTATAACTAAAAATAATATATAAGTTTAAATAAGGCCAAAAACAGACAAAAATAGTGAATTTTTTTTAAAAAATGAACTACATGTTTCGGTCCTGATATGGACCCTCTTCAGGTTGAACCATGTAGTTGCTTTTAAATTATATTTTTTGTTTCACTATTTTTTTTCTGTTTTTGGCCTTATTTAAACTTATATTAAACGTACATATATTAATAACTATTATAAAAAATTATAAATAAAATTTTAAAAAATTGGCCAAAAGGCAGAAATAGAAGAACGTAATTTGATTCAAAACGTTTTGTCTCAAGTTGTCGGGACCTCTTCAGTACATTTGAGAAAATTTTAATAATACTTTTGTATTTTATCTATAATATTAAGTAAATTTAATTTAATTATTTTATTTATAACTAAAATATTGTTTATTGAAGATAGTACATGTTTCTCTGCCAATACCTTCAGCATCTGGGGCCATAAGTTGAAATTGCTAATGTGGGGAAATACTGTATCATTTCCAGTTTTACTTCTACGCGAAGTGTCTTGCCTATGATAATAACTTGGGATTAATATTTTTAGCGATGTTAATTTATATAAAATGACCTGTGAGCTAAACCTATTGAGTGTCTCGTTTGTTCCTTGGGTTTTTTAATAGACGATAAATGTGACATCTTAAAATATATTATTTTGTGTAGTTTATCTGCTACCCAAATCGTTTGGCTAAGATGAATTAAATCACCAACGGGTTGAAATCAATACCGTATGTGAACTTTAACTTCTGTCTAGTTATAAAAATTGGTAATTTGGTACAATCGATAGAGCACCTTTCTTAACTGTAAGCAATAATCATTTTGAGTGAGGTATTAAATATATCAGTACTGGAAATTATACGTGTACAGATATTGTTAATCCCAGAATTATTTATAATAACATAAGTCAATACTCTGTTCTTGCAACCAAATTTGTACTGTGCATTTATTAATGTATTTGCATCACAAATACTTACAGGGTCAAATATAAAACTTTTGCGTCACTGGCGATATCTTTTCCTGAAAAATGTGTGTTAACATCTTAAAATAACGAGGGGTCTATACACTTTAATAAAGTTCCGTAGTTAGTAAAAATTAACTGTAGAATTATTTTGAGAACTTGAAAGTATTTGAATTACACCTCTACTTTCTTTGCGACAAAACATGGGACGCGAACTTCGATTCAATTATAAATAAAACAGAAGTATTTCTGAGTTGACGTGGAAGTGAGGTACTAGAGTGGAGAAGATATGCAGAGTCCTACCCGCGTGCTTCTTGTCGAAGTTTGTAGGAAGTATTTTGATCGAGAAGCTCTCAAATTCCGACGCATCATAGCATTAGAGCTTTGGAGAGCCGATTGTGCTTGTTAAGTCGACAGGCACATTGTTAGTCATCTATATACAGTATCTACACGTTGTCGGGAGTCGTAATTACTTAAAATTCAACAACTTAATGGATTATCTTGTTATATCAAATTAAAAAAAGTAGAAATGTTAAAATATAAACTGCTATAAGCGCCCAGCGAAGAATTTGTTTTAATTAATTGTCTTAGTTTAGTTTTAGAAAAATTATTACTACAAGCGGTTGTAAATAAAACGATAGTAATAAAAAAGAACGTTCATGTTATTAAATAGAAGATATTGAATTCGTATTGTATCACATATAATAATAATAATAATAATAATAATTATCATCGGGTTTATAGTTGCAAATAATATATAAGATACATCTGCAAAAAATATATATATATATACATGTAAAAGGTAAAGAATAAGCTGGGAAACGACGAATTCTGAAAACTACGAATTAAAGTAATATTTATTTTATGATTTACAATCATATTATTGGTTTTGATATGCATGATATAACATAGAAACTAAAACAATCTGATAAATATTATCTGATATAATATTGAAGTGTGTGATAGTTAAATGTTAATTAAAATTAAACCTTCAAGTGTCTTTATATAAATGTCTTCATAATATATAAAGGACAAACATGCCTTGTAAGTAGTTCGAATAGATTTAAATACGCTCTAGCTTCATGTATCACTATATAAAATAATAGTGTACTGAATATCGTGCTTTAACTATTAATTATAATTAATAGAAAGTAACAACAAAATATTATCTAATAAAACTAAATCAGGGGTAAATTTACCTAGTCACATATATCCAATATAATATTTATTTAAAACTAATGAATAATAAAATATCATTATTAATACTACTGCAGCAATTTCTGTTCACTACTAAATTTGTGGCGATATACGAGTTAACAATATTTTAAAAGTATCGTTTCTAGTAACCTATGTTCAAATTAATATTTTCCACTATTTGAAGAACGTATGTCACAATGAAGAAATATTAACATTTTATTTGATGCCACTTTAATATAAGGTTCGCCCTAAATTATAAAATACTTCTATTGCTGTAGAATAAGAATAACAACCAGGACAGTCTCGGAAAACGTCTTTATTGTATTTAGAACATTTTATGGAGCTTTCGACATTGTGTCATATTCATCTTATTAGCTTAATTTAGTTTATCACACAGTGCCTCGTCTTTAACAATAAGAATTTTAAAACATGGAATAAACTTAATACATTTGCACAGTGTCACGCCACTGTCTTGTCTGCCTACCAGTCAGTTGTTCTTCTTATCCTACTTCATCGAATAGTATATTTGGTCAACATTTTTATTGAATTTCGGTACGGAAGAATCGGGTACTAAATTATGTCAGAATATATTATGAAAGTAATGTTTATTTGACTAATTTAAACGAGTTTGCAAGGAGAATAAATAAAATCCCTAACTGATGATATTGTGGTATTAGGTAAGTCAGAAGAAGACTTGGAAAACGTAAAAAAATGCTACGAACGCAATCCTGAAGGAAGATTTCAACATGATATAGGAGGAAAACTAAGGTGATGGAGTGTAGTATGGGAAATAGTGGAATAACAAACGGTGTTACATTGTGAAGGGATATTTTGAAGGAAGTTAAGGAATTATGCTACTTGGGCAGCATAATAACTAGGGATGGTAGAAGTATAGTAGACATAGAGAGTAGGATAGCACAGGCAAGGAATGCTTTCGCAAAAAGAGAAACTTACAGTTTATATAAGTATGAATATTAGGAAATCATTTTTAAAAATGCTGGTGTGGAGTGTGACGTTATATGGGTGCGAAACGTTGACGATAGGAGTTGAAGACAGATACAGAATAGATGCCTTTGAAATGTGGTGCTATAGGAGAATATTAAAAATCAGATGGGTGGATAGAATCAATAAGGAGGAAGTTCTAAGCAGAATAGGGGAAGAGCGAACAATATTAAGGGATAGATAAATAGGCCACGTTTTGAAACATGAGAGTCTTGTAAAATTAGCATTAGGGGGAAGTGTTTTGGGTGAGAAAAGAAGAGGGCGGCGAGGGATGGAAAGCGCTAAGCGTATTAGGATGTGGTAGCTAAACGGTTTGCGTAGGATAGGTTAGTTAGCATGGAGTGTTGCATCAGACCAGTCTTAGGACCGATTACCACAACAACAAACTAGTTTGTATACTGTAAAATAGAAAACAGCAAAATTGGAGATAATTTACTTGTTCTAGCAGAGAACGAAAAGAGAAGTGAGAAGAAACATTGAGTAATATAGGAAAAGGTGAAGATAAAGGGAAATAGTTCTATTATCTGAACATGAGTGAAAGTGTAAAAGTATTGAAACAACATTAATGACACAGAAATAATGTAAATTAATAAATATGAAATAAAAATATCCGGACAGAGTCTCATGGGATATTTAATTGTTGTTATGCTGAAAATGAAATAAAAGTAGTCAAACGTAATTATAACCCATGAGTTTTAAACATATCTACTGCAAAATTTTATTAAAAAAATAGGACGGCTGAAAATATCGACACTGGCGAAACCACAATATTTCAGTTATTTTCAAAAAAGGCACACTGAATATGCTACCGATTGCAGATATGCAAATAGAATGGCTGACAATATCGACACTGGCAAAACCACAATATTCCCATTGTTTGCAAAAGAGGCTCACGGAATATGCTATTCATTTCAGATATGCGCGTAAAATTGACAATGTAATTAACTTAACTATGCTTTAGTATATAATTTCAGGAATGAGATTGCGGATGGAAGAATCATATCGCCCGTTTAGGTGACGGCGAGGAAAGAGACACATTTTTAGTTTAGTAAGAACGACACTGCAGTATAAAGAATGAACTTGAAATGGTTCAACATTTAAAATTGAGATATTTATTGAATGAACTGTTTGAAAATTGATGATGTTTTCTTATATATTTTTTGTTGTAGTTTTCAGTCCTTAGACTGGTTTGATGCAACTCTCCATAATAACCTATTCTGCGCAAGCCTTTACCTACAAATATATTTTGTTTAATTTTTGTAAAATATTATTTCAATCTTCATAAATATCGTAAGACTTTTGACTAGCAATAAATAATTTATTTACTCTCTGGAACTGAAATTGCAGACCACCATATATTTATTTTAATGATTTTAACGTAGCAGCCGCTGAAATAAATCATAGCTCATCATTTATGCCACATCGAAAATTTCAATGTGTCAGTAGTCGAATTACGCTGTTATTTTGTCCACATATTATTATTAGTATTAGAAAATTCCATTTAAATTAACCATCGCAGTTGGAAAGTACCAATCGACCAACATAATCTTGTCAACGGTAAGCATTTGTCTGAATCGATTACCTGTCTGCAGTTTATCTCCTCGCGTCCGCTGACGTGTTTACACATTGCTTACTCACTTTAGAGATGAATTATTCATTCTTATTTAACCTGTTTTTGAAAATACAATTCCTTAGCCAAGGTCATCACCGCATGCAGTGTAAAAGTCTATTGTGACTTGTGTCAAGTGCTGTTTATTGAGAACTCTGCGATACTTAATCTGGCTGTTTTAATACAAGTATGATTTCTTTCTTTGAGTGTCTATGAAGAAGAATAGATTTAAAACAGAAAGTGTATTATTCTGGTTGACGATGGTCTTAATTTCAGTCACGGGAAAACCTTGACTGGAGTACAGTATAAGTATCAGTTGACAACCTGCGAACCGTAGTCGGCAGAGACAATTTTGATGTTAATGAAAGAAACCCTCTTATTTGGGACTACCTCTAAATTATAAAGAATATCTTTAAAAAATTCCAATAATTTACGAACTGAACCTCAATCTTGTGTAGCACTCCATTATAACGTTTGATTTAACAGATTATAGGAACATTTTGCATAAAATCAATGCAATCATTTGAGCCGAACTCTTATTTGTCGGTTACTTTGTTTTCCCCCTCTTTATTCTTCAGTTACATTTCCTTGCATATCCATAAAATCCTTTTTATTTCTTTTCATGTAACTTAAAACTTCTAAGCTTTTAATGATTAAAAAGTCCGTTTCACTCATCGTGAAAATTGGAATGAAAGAAGTACTAATTTTAGAAGCCAAGAATGGAAAAATGTAGGCAGCCTGTGAATGGAACCTGACTTCTCCCGTTAACCGGGTTGTTGCTGTAACCGGCAGCGACGGACATTGTGTAAATTGATCAAATGTGCATGGATTTAATTTCAAAGAGTTGCTGCAATTGAAACGCAGCCAAAGGCCACGACATTAGTTTTAAAAGATAAGAACGGAAAAATGTCGACCCGACATTCTTCACTGATTTCTCAGCTAAGCTTGTGATCAGTAAAATATTAGGTTTTGAAGAGTAGACTGCCACCATAGGTAGAAAGGCAGTAATTAAACACTTTGGACTTTTGAAAATACTTCACGGATAAATGTATTATAATTGATTTTTAAAGACAAAATAACATTTCTTGGTACGGATAAAATCTTTTTCAAAGAGATAATGGGTTTACGTAAATGTAGCAGCTGAAAAAAAATTATTACTTGATTTCTCAAAAGCATTGTTTTAGAATCACTGCATTTCTCCTTTTGACGGCAGTAGAGGAAAGGGCATCCGATGTGGCACTCGACCTGGACCAGCTCAGTTTGTTAGAGCAAACGCCCAGTAAACGGGAGTTCCCAGGTCCGACTCCAGGGTTCGGTCGACATTTTTCTATTCTAAATTTAGTTTCATGTCCTAAAGTCAGCTTATCTTGAAGCCATTCTTCTCCTTTTTTTGAAGAAGTACTTATATATATTATATATGTTAATTGTTATGAATGTCCAGTGTCCGGCATAAAAAAAATACTAGTTGCAGGATGGATACTTTTGTCAAATATTTTAAATATATGACTCCAGGATTTCCCGGAGCAATTGTAAATAATAAAGTAATACGTACCAAATATAAAATCGTGTTTTTAGTGAAGAGCACCATAATGACTGACAGTAGTCTTATAGAATTGTAATATGTAGTAAGTATCTGACAACAAGGAATAGATACGATTAAAATGTGTGCATGTTGTAAGGTGAACGAGAATTTTAAAATTTAAAATTTGAATTTGTCCGTGTATTATTTGAATATTGAAGAAACTAAACCGACCTCCTATGGCGTAGTGGCTAGCGTCGCTGCCTCACAACCCCTGGCTGTTAATGTTTTTCCGTTTTTCCTTCAATTAAAAGTTTATGTAATAATAAATTTATACATTACGGAACATGTATTCTTCTTTATACAAAACTTATCTCTTATTAATGCAAAAGTAGTAAATTTTTTGGAAAGCAAATTGTTTTATTTTCATATTTAAATTAATTATTAAGAAAATTAATTTAACCATAGATGTATGCTACTTATTGCAATTATGTCATTGAGTTAAAATTTATTGAAAAATAATATTAGACATTCCAAAACTATAAACTCAAAAGTAAAGACTTTAGATTAGTTCGATAAAATGTTTAAGTTACTTTTAAATAACCTTAATAGAATGAGTTTCTCTTTGGTGTTAATATCGTTTTTGAAATTTTGCTATGAATAGAATTTTAAATCTACGTTTGTCTATATTTGCAGTGACATGGTCGTTTGGAAGTTAGAAGTTTTTCTTCTGACAGTGACGACAGGATTTCGGTTAGTCAACATGACCGACCATCTTTCAGATGCAGCATATTTGATAAACAGTCTTAGGGAACATCACTTTTCAGGCTGTGTTTTCTTGGCTTACACCTCGAGTTTGGATTCAGGTAAGTTATAATGAGAAAGTCGGTATATTTACAAAAATCAAATTTCTAAATAGATATTGGGTTTTAAATGCATGAAAATAATAAAGAGTCTTTTAATTTATTTTACATAATGGAAAAGGATCGTCGTTGCCCTTTTCCGTGTGTACTGTCTTTTCACCATTTGCATTGTAGTATAATCAAGAAATTATGACATTTTTGTTCCTTATAACTCAATGAATGAAGACGACCATGCTTTAAAATAATGTCTCCTGGTTGAATTTATCATCTTCTGTGAAATGGTTTGATTAATATTAAAATATATTCACATAGACTTCAAAAAATGGAAATTTAGCCAGAAACACAATCTCCAATTGTACCATTCGATTCCTCTTATGGTCAAGGACACGATAACAGTATCACTACTGACAGACTTCATAAATAACTCGCGTCAGGCAGATTACATTAATTGTTTGCATCTTTTCACATAATTCGCTGCGTGCATAAATTAGAAACTAACTTAAGTGGTGCCATTCTTTAAGTGGAAGGTAAATGAAGGCCACAGTAATTCTCTCTCACTCTATACTGTACTAAGTTAAATACACTCCAGATATATAGTAATCTATATAAATAAAAGGCGCACTCCAGAAACACACTCGAACTTATAACTTATGAGTTCCTGTATCATTCATCCGATTGCCATGAAACTTTTGTGTATTGCTCAGCCCAAAGACGGTTTATGTCGATCTTTCAAAGATTTAGGTTCATTTCTTTACACCATTCAGGCCATAAAAGGTTCTTCTCAATACACATATAGACCGTGCAACAGGGTAGATGGTGACCTCACGTAGCCTTTCAAACGAGATGATTAAGTAGCTGTTAACCGGGAAATGACGCCTAAATTTATCAAACATTTTATTCAATTAGTGTAACGTTTAATTAGCTAAATATAATGCAAAATGTTTTATAAGTCGCAATGCAAATGATTGATGATTGGGACTCTAACGCCTAAGACGGATTTTTCTGTAACTAAAAAGACGCTTATCCGATGTAAAATTTGCGAAAATACAATTAAAAAGTATCATCTCGCAAAGAAAATGTCATTTTACGCTTAAATTATTTATAATTATAAATAATTATACTTTTTAATTATTTTATAAATATGCAAAACATTTTATAAATCATAGTGAAGATTGATTATATGAAGACACGGTTTGCAATCAATTTTATATATTTTCTTGTATTTATATACATTATTTCATCAAAGCAAAGAGATGGTTAGAGTGTTTTCTCCTTATAAATATAATTGACTGTTTCAGAATACTTTTGTGTAAGTATATGCTGCATACAAATATAAACGCGTTGAGCAATTTGGAGCAAATTTTATACACGGGTTCCTTGTGCAAGCAATCAAGGACTGTAGGGGTAAGACACTACTACCGCGAAAGGAGGCGGGGGTGGAGAGTTCGGAAATTTAAAACGTACATAAACGGCAGATATTTACATACGAATAAATATTTTTCGTGGTTAGTGAGAGTTATAGTGCCTCTCTCGACATTGAATATTTTTTCAGTTATTTTAACTTACTGTTACTTATTTATGCTGAGACAGCTCTCTTAAAGTAGGAAGCGTGAAAAGGTAAATGTTAAAATGTGACACTGTCGGCTGTTGGTGCAATTATGAGTTGATAAAAAGTTTACGTCGAAATAAATACTGTAGCCGAGCACCCAACTAACATTATTGTAAATTTCAAGACAATTATTTCAATCAACTCCATTCACATGTAGGCATTTTACGAAACATCAACGCTTATTGTGTTCTTTTAAACTCCTTTAAAGAGAAAAGTTTCAGAGATCGGTTTACTTTAATGCCTTACAGGGAGCTTTAAGATTAAAAGTATTCCGTAAGCCGCTCAGAACATCCCCCGTATTTGTAATTCGAAAACAGGAGGAGGATGAGAACGAAACGCTTGTTAGTAAGTAGAGGATGTCCTGCGGGAAGATGTTCTTGGCAGGTATTTGAGATTTTCCTGTCATGGATCATCTTTCCATCATGCTGGTAGTGTGCGTCGAAGTGAAGCAAATTGTGAGTGATGAGTCGGCCGCTCATATTTATGCAATTAGGTACTACACACATAAAAGTGCAAAGATAACGTACATACAATTACACTTATGGTGACTGAGAAAAAATTCTGCAAATTTTATATCAATACACATAAAATATTAAATTTGTTCAAGAACGATAAAAATAGGACTACAAATGTGTGTAACCACGGAAGTTCTATAGTTCGGTCAGCTGTCGATTTATCCATTGTTGATGGCAGAAAAATAGTGTGTTATGAATATGTGAATAATTTGATGAGCTGCGAATAATGTTGAAGAACATGATAAACATTTCGATATGAATCTCCATGTATATTTGGAGTGAATCCTATAATATTAACAGAGATGACTTGCAGAAAATCAGAATTCGTGAACATCACAGCTTATACTCAAAGTGTGATCTAACCAATCGAAATTGAAACTTTAAATTATATTATAGAAATTATTATAATAGCTTAATTTAATATATTTTTTCAGAACAGATGGTATTAATATTGGAGTCGCTATGGACATGAAGAAACATGACGTGCTTGATTGTTGCAGGTTGTTGTAGTTTTCATGTGTTTTACTGGTCTAATGCAACTCTCAATGCTAACCTATACTGTACATCCTTTTCATTTCAACATAACTGCCACAGCCCACATTCTCCCTAATCTGCTTAGCGCATCCTTGGCCTCAATCTTATGTTCTTACCCCACACACTTTCCTCTAATGCTAATTTTCAATACCCTTATATCTCAAACCCGCTTGGTAAAAATTCTCCATATTGTTCTCTTCTTTATTCTGTTTAGATTGTCCTGGTTAATTACTCTATCTACCCATCTGATTTTCATAATTCTTCTATAGCACCACATTTCAATTGCTTAAATTCATTTTCTCCACACCAGCATTTTTAAAAATTATTTCCTAATATTCATACTTATATTACCCGTAAGTAATTTTTTTTTGCGAAAGCCTTCCTTGCCTGTGTTATCCTACTCTTTAAATCCACAAGAATCCTACTATCTCTAATTATTATGCTGCCCAAGTAGCAGAATTCTTAAATTTCATTCAACATATCCCTTTACAATCTAACACCCTTTGTTATTCCATTATTTCTCATACTACACTACATCACCTTAGTTTTCCCTCTATTAATCGTCACATTGAAATCTTCCTTCTGGATCACGTTCGTACCATTCATTATGGTTTCCAAGTCTTCTTTTGCCTCCTCTAATACTACAATGTCATCGGCAAAGCGTAGGGGTTTTATTTCTTATCCTTGCAAACTCGTTTACATTAATCAAATAAACATTAAATTCATAATATATTCTGACAAAATTTAGTACCCAATTATTCCCTAACGAAACTCAGTAGCATAAATAGCAATAAAACATGTTGATAAAATAGACTGTACGATGAAGGTAAGAACAACTGACTGATCGGCAGTCAAGAAAGTGGCGTGACACTGAGCAAATGTTTTATGTTTAAACCGTGTTTTAAAATTCTTATTGTTAAAGACGAGGCACTGTGTGATAAACTAAATTAAGCTAATAAAATGAATATGACACAATGTTGAAAGCTCCTTTAAAGCCTTTTCATTTCCGCATAACTACTATATCCCACATCTGTTATGAATCGCCGTATCGCGGAGGTCATTTTCCTGTGTTGCTTGACGCATTCTTTGATACGTCTGCAATTCAGGCCACAACCCGGTAGTAGAGGCAAAAGAATCCATGTGTCAGCTTCGTCAGCTCGTCTCGAGTAGTGTCCTGTTTACAAACCTTTAAATTCGCTCCAACTTTCCTGGAAGTCGTTCATACTCAGCCTAGCCAAAGGCTCTGCTTCGCTTCCCTGTTAGAGTTCACCCTAACAGTTTTCCATTCCTTTTCCCCCTCTCCTTACAGTGTTTGATAATGACTGTAATTATGCACCTATCTAAACTACACATCTGTGTTTTGATTGGTAACTACTGCTACGTCTCGAGTTTTACCTAGCCAAACCTAGGCGAATCCATCCACACTACCAATCTATTCTCAACGTTTCTTCCACCTAAACAACCCTTGGAGAAAAACCTAATATCTCACCTTCATTTCACGTTCCTTGTCAACTTCGAAAGCGAAGTCTTGGCCAGACTGTTCATCGAAACATTGATAAAGGATCTCCACATTTCTTGTTCGCGACTCCCTGGGAACCTATAACCTCAGGTGAACACGTGACACATCCTCCCTAATTTGCTTAGCGTATTCCATCATTCTCCTCCTTGTTTTGTTCTTAGCCCACAAACTTCATTCTAATACTAATTTATCAACGTCCTCCATATTGGTTTCTCTTTCCCTATTATGCTTAGAACTTACTCGTTAGAGTTTCTTTCCATCCATCTGATTTTCAGCATTCTTCTATAGCACACTTTTCAAAGGCGTGTACTCATTTATTTTCTCCAACTTCTACCGTCCACGTTTCGTACGATTATAAATACACACATTATATGAACGTTTTTAGTAATGATTTAGTAATATGCTTATTTATATTATTTATAAGTAAATTTCTCTTTTTTGCGAACTCCTTTCTTGCCTGTGCTAACCCACTCTTTATGTCTACTATATTTCTACCATCTTTAGTTAAGTCGTACCCTGAACTTTTGAATGCCCGAAAATCGAAATATGCAGCTCGCGACGGAAAATGGTCCGCCTTGTGCTCATTACAAAGGGCAAAGAAGGGGTCAATGCACCGTAGACGTATAGGTACAGAATGCTTTGCATGCTGGACAACTGGACAAAGGGGGCACAGTTATAGAGAAACTCCTACGTTCCCGAATACACGCAGCGATTAAAGACGCTGGACTCTCGGACAGACAACACGGCTTTGGGAAAGGGCATCCGGCCATACACGCGCTGGAAGCAACGATTTAACAAGCGATTAGGGCGAAAAGAGGAAATAAATTTCGCTTCACGTAACACAAGACGTAAAAATCGCGTTCAATCGGATGATATGGACATCCGTGCTTAACGCTTTACGGGACCGATTTAGGCTACCTACATAGCTTATGCGCATGATGGTTGACTATATGAAGGATATGATTGAGGAGATGGTCGACGAAGGAGGAGACTGACGGCCGGAGCTGTCCAGGAATCGATTCTCAGACCTCCTGGCCCAAGGACGTCACCGTCACACTTATTGTAATAAGAAACGAAGTGGATTATTGTTGCGGAAATTCCTAACGGCAACACATACATGATTTGAGTTGTTATATTTTACTTAAGTAAATTTTGTATTGTGGCGTGACGTGGGTTATTGAATCAAATGTAGGTAGTTGGTGTTTTTATGAAAACTTCTTGCGATCTATTTCCAGCCAAGTGACAGTATTGCAATTAGAAAATCAGAGTCACAAATTAAAATAAATTTCCGAAATATTCTTTGTCGTTCAAGAACCAATAATTCCCGAAAACTGTCTCTCCCACCAGATGCAAGTCCTATTAAACCCCATATTCTCCATCTTAGGTTAATTTTACTGCACCGAGAAATTGTTTTTTTCTTACCATCTGTCATTTGTGTCTGTTATTATATGCTAAAAGCCGTAATTATTTCATCAAAAACATATCCTCGGCTTTTTATAATCTTGGGGTGATTTATAATCCAATTGTTATTGCCGTTAAAGATTTAACTCTCCCACCATGGTCTTTCCTAAACTATTCAGTCACTCCACAAAATAAAATAATATATTTTAAGTAAAAGTAAATTCACTTATTATTTTATCACTTAAAGTTGAAGATAGGCCTAGTTGTGGTAAGGATAACTCATTTAAAAAATATATTTTTATAGGAAATATTTTTTGTTTCACGTTATTTTTAAATATAATAAATGAGTTAAATAATTAATTATTGAGGTATCAGTTTTTCATGACCTGTAATTTTCTCTTACGGCAATCAGTAATTGCCGCGTATTAAAAGATTAAAGTCGTAAATCATCCACAAAGCATAATCTCTGCCTTTATCAATTTATTTTGTGAAGCCCTAAGTAGTTATTTCCTTCCAAAAATTAATAAACCCGGTAACAAAATAAATTATGATTTTAAATAACTATATCAACACTCCCTTCACGTATTAATTCGGTCATTTCTAGCCGAATATTCTCGAAGCAAAGATTGCTCAATATTAATATAATATTTTTATGTAAAAAGGCAAACAAATTTCCTTCCTTTCCTTTTCTTAATATTTAATAAACAAATTAAGTGATTTTTACTTACGGAAATTATATTGTCCTCGTCCTCTTTCTTTTGTGCAATCTGTAGGGCATGTGAGGTTTTTATAGTCCCTGGCGCTTGCTGGGGACAAAAAATTAATGTCAGGGGTCGGCGGTGAGCGGCTGGCTCATCGGCTCGAGCTCTACCGCCTTACCGCATGCTCTTGACGTAGCCAGTGAAACTACGAACTCATTGAGTTATATTGGAACATTAAATTTAGTGGAGCTGCTATAACTACCTAGCCGCTTGTCGTTTACCGCTCGTATCGTACCCGAGGCTTTTAAGACTGACAGAATGGATCGATCGGAAGTACGGGGACGTGAATTGTAGATGCAGCAGACTGTTTTCGAATGCAACAAAGTTAACGCTTGGAATATAACTTTGAAGCGAATACAATTACACCTGAGCCATCGGCCATATGATGCCGAGAAACGTTCAGTCCTGGAACGCAGTGACAGCGTACACATAAAGGATCTTCAGGCAGAAGAATAGTGATGGTGTTGATCTAGACCGGCAAAATGATGATTGAAGAGGATAGCAATGCCGAAAAGTCGTTAGGTAAATTGATCGACTCCGCCCCGAAGTAATGCTAAGGCGGTCCCGGGGCGGTATGAAGTAGATGTGAAAGGGTTTAACGGTTTTATTAAGTGTCTATCTGCGAGGTTCGGACCACTCTCAGGTGGCCATTATGAATTTCCACACTTATCCCTGTTTTTATTAAAAAAAATAAATAACCATCCCTACTTATTATGCTGCCCAAGAAGAAAATTTCTTAACTTCCTTCGCAATATCCCTTCAAAATCTAACACCCTTTGTTATTCCACTATTTCCCATACTATACTCCATTCATTATCTTCGTTCTCCCTCTATTAATTCTCATGTTGAACTCTTCCTCCAAGACCACGTTCATGCCATTTATTATGGTTCCACATCTTCTTCTGACTCCCCTAATACTACAATATCATCAGCCCTAATAAGGCAACAAATACTTCTGCTTGCTTCGACCCTTATTTTCGACACTGTCGAAACTTTAGGTGTTATAGTTTTACTGCAAGTCTGTTATTATTTCATATTCATTTAATATTTGAAAACCTGGATCAATATCACATTCAGAACAGTCATTTGAATTTTCTTAATGCATTCTTGAAATCCTGCTATAGATTCAATGCTGCAGCTGTTCCTCTTCGAAATAATACTCGTTTATTTAATGGATCATAGTTTATTCCACGCACTTTTAAAATGTCAACTGACACCAATTCCCTTTATTCGGCTAACATGTGAGACTTATCTTTGTAGAAAAGGGAACAGCGCTCTCTGTGTCATTGACAGATGCGAGAACCTGTATCTTATTAATTATTTTTAATTTATAAATTACACATTGATCCATTACTTGAATCTAGGCAGTGATATTTGGCGGAAAATATACAACCTTTAAGTTTCTCTCGATTGCATTTAAAATTTTGGTTGTTGGATGGATGATACGGCGCGTTTAAAGCGGAAAAACATTACCTATTTATCTTCTCGTATTTATAATTTTAAAGTTTATTTTCTTTTAGTATCGTAAGATTGAAAATAAAAGTTTGTACGGAATAGTGCATTAAAGAAGCAATACCGTTAAAATTAAAGTGGACTTAGTATATTTAAAGTTTGGGATTGCGAACGTTTTGTTAAACGTGGTCTTTTCTTCACCAAATTTATTTTATGATGCTATTAACTCTGCATTAAATTTTTATACTTTCCATATTCGATTAATCTGTGAATTTCGTTCAGTTCCATAGACTAATTCAATCAATTGGAATATTCTTACTAAATGTAATAATTTATCATGCTATTTATGCTTAAGAAAGTGTGAGAAGTAAAATGGTATTTTCTTTAGAGATCACCAAATGCTCAAAATTTGAAGAATTAATTCAAACCAGCACAGAAAAATTGAAGTGAAAGCTTCAAATACTGATTATTACTTTATATAGAGCAAATGATAGTATGAATTATGTACATTGCATTTAATGTTAAATCTATTCGGCTATATTTGCATTTATCGGGCATTAGTTAGAATTCTGTTGAATCATACGGTACACTAATATTTCACTTTTTTATTTAAATGAATCACAATATGCCAAAACTATTATAAAACTAATTTAATTTTATGAAAGAAAATTTGAGGTTTTTCATGGAAGAATGCGTCTTGCTGTAACAATATCGCTCAAGACCGAGTCTTATACATTCTCTCGTTAGGAATGAAGGTTGACGTTGACAAAGGTGTGGCAATCTAGGAGACCAGATGCGAGGCGAAAGAAAGACGGTCAGAGCAGAAAATGTGGGCGTACCTGCCAACAGTGCGAAACCCCAGGGGACAGACTGTTCACTTATTCATGAAGTAGAAGCTGACTTCAGCGAGCAAGAACTACAGAGACTAAGCGATATTACACTTAATTTCACGTCTCAGTGTGATTCCTATTTAACTTGAAGAGTTTGGAGAAACCCTCCAGAATTATTTTTTCAATTAAGAAGTTTATGTTGGAACTCTTATTGCAATTGGTTTGCTTTCGGAAGTATTATAAATAATATGAAATATAACATAATTAATACAAAAGCTCAGAAGATGCAATGAATTTAGATTATTTAGCGTTGGAATGAGATGCCCTAAACAAATAACCATTTTGAAAATTATATTCTATTTCATGTATCTAATTTGCTGAAGGTTATTAGAGAAATGTAATTGAAAGAACTTTAATACAGTTTTTTTAAAAAATGCAGACAAAATAATATCGTAACTGGTCCTGTTACTCATTGTGTTACGCATTTCCGTGTTAACAACTCTATTGATAGGCTCGATCGCAATGGGCGAGCGGTTAAATGATCGCTGCACACGCAAGTTCTGTTCACGAAACGTGAATAGCGCGGTAATATTGGCTTTCTCTTGACACTTTTCAGCGGCGAGACACGATTAAACAGAAACGACGGAGATTCTGTGCAGCCTTGCAGTGTTATAGAGCATTCAAAGGAATGTATGCACTCATGGGGTGTTCTGATTTGAAGATAACAGCAAATAATTGCACACACCAGATGACTAAGTTACAGCATCAGTCTCGTGATTTTCTTTTTCAAACTATGTATTTCTTTCTCAAGAAATATGGAAATAATAAACAAATTAACAATATTTTTCATTCTATAAATTATAATAGCTCAGAAAATTTTTCCATTGTGTAATTTAAATTTATTACTTTAGACATAAACTTTGTTCAGTCAATATTTCTCTTAGATTTCAGAAGCAAAACGTCAATGGTTCACCTGAGAAAGTACCTTACCGACTTAAACGTTTCAACATCTGTTATTCATCTTCAGGACTACGCACATTTTTACGATGACGTAAATTGCAATCACAATTCTGCATTTTATGTTATCCCGGACAGCAACGAACTTGTTGGTAGTATTCTGTGCGAGGTACGAATTTGTTTATTTAATTATTCATATATATATATATATATATATATATATAGATTTATTTCGTTACAATGAGCTGAGCCAGGTGGCAACATACATTTAATATTCCAATAAAGGAAAACAAGTTTAAAGAAAATACTACTATAAATAGTTAATATACAAATAAGTTAACACTAATTTTAAGCTAAATTAAGGTAAACCATGTCCCTAATTCTGTCCCTAAATAATTTTATACCCTTCGGAAAAGTTGCTAGTAGACTTGCCGGCAAATCATTCCAGTCTTTACGAATGAGTATTTACTGACGTCAGTTCGTTGTATTCTCTGATTAATTTTGAAAGAAGTATCATTTATCGCTACATAAGTCGGTAAATGAATACGAGTTTTGATATCATTCTAGGCCGGTTCGTCTGTATACGCTTTGTACAGTGCACAAAGCCTGGCCCTCTTTCTCCTCCAGATTACTCGTGCCTCTAGAAATGTTTGCTTTCTTCGCCCGGTTTTGAACCCTGTCTAACGCGTGTATCTGATCCCAACAAACCGCCCCATACTCAAGAATAGGCCGAACCAAAGATCTATAAGCGATGTCTTTGGTCTTTCGGGTACTTCTCCGCAGTATTCTATTGACAAAATGAAGCGCTCTCCACCCTTTCCCAGTTACTGAATTTATGTGTTCTCCCCAATTTAAGTCTTTGGTCAATGTTACGCCCAGGTATTTACAAGTGTCTACTTGTAATATATTTTCATCCCCTAATTTATATTCAACTTGAATAAAGTTTCTCATTTCTGAAAACACAATCGATTTACTTTTTGCCGCTTTTACTTTCATTCTATTTTCGTCCGACTAAAGTTGAATTCTGTTTAGATCAGATTGGAGAATATTTACATCTTGGACGTTTCCAATTTTTCTGTAAGTGATACAATCATCGGCAAATAATATTATCTGAGACTCAATGCCTATCACAAAATCATTTATAAATGCTTAAAACATGTGGTCCTATTACGCTTCCCTAGGACACCCCTGGCGTAACTTCAACGGGTACAGATAATTCTCCATTTATCCGAATACTGATATACTGTAACGTAACGTTACTTTGCCGCGGTTTTCCTGCTGCTTCAAATTCTCGTCTTGCGATAAAAATAGGGTGCCAGGTAATTTGTTAAATAAAAATAACCAAAACTTAGTTAAAAAGGAAAAACTCTTTGATCGAGCCAAGATATATGTCATCCCCAGGACGTGGTCATTACACAATACTCCTCAATCATTCAACTGAAAAAACGTCAGAAACTCAATAAACTCGCAGCTGCGAAATAATAAACTCTAATCTCAATCAAACTCTAACTGCTTGTCGGTGTCTCATCACCTACTTCTGTGGTTAGTTCGAGACCCTCCATTACTACACGCGGTAGTAAAATACTCTTCACTCCATCACGTCTGTCTGGCGACTCTCCAAAGTCAATATTCCAGTTCTTCACCATATTACGGAAACCAGGTCACCTGACAACGAGAGCCAATCATTAACTCTCACAGTCGGTTAACCCAACACAAGAAAATCACGTGATCCACGTTGCATGCGGCACCACAGCACGCTAATCGGGCTGGCTGGCAACAATACCTTCTGGTAAATAGAAGGTCATCAGGAACGGGTCGTAACTTTCATGTTACTATGAATATGATTTGGGATACTCCATTAACTGCCAGAATTATTTATTTACTCTGAGTTCATTTTTTAAAGTTCGTTCTTTAAGTTGGAATCATTCAGCTTCTGTCTGAATGAGTGAAACTTCCTGGATTGATGAAATTATGTCCAGATATTATTCCTTTGTTATGAATACAGATACCACATAGTTGTTTTCACTGTAGGCAAGCCAAAGTCGTTATGAGTCCCTTGTATGCATGTGAAATTCATAACACCTTAAGGCCGTATTACACCTACCGAGTGCTGGGCCGAGTCAACTCCCTACCGAGTATTCGGCCGAGCGATATTGTGGTGGGTGGTAATTAAGCGCGCATGGACAGCGGACAAGTTAGTACATTTTAAGATCTGTTCGGATACGTCATGACGTGACTTAAAGCATGGTTTCACGGTCAATTAAAATGAAAATTGAAGATAGTTTTTAATTAGAGTTGTAATATCATATGGAACATGAATTAAACAATAATAGAAAACGATTATGGAGAAGACTGTGACAATTGAGAAGAGACGTAATGGGAGGAACTACATCCCTGTAAGGAAATTTGAAACTGAAGTTGTTATTGAATATAGATCTTTGATGAAATTAGGATTGCAGCAGTTTAATGCTGGACTAATCTCGGCTTCTCATAAAAATTCCTGATCATTCCTCAATTTTATCAGAGATTCGTGAATTAACTTTAATTCTTTTCTAGATTTCTTCTATTTTTCTTTTCTTTATTATGAGTCGATCTTAACATTTTCATTTTATTTTTGACTTCTGGCTCACTTAAGTTGACTATACTAGTCGAGGAGAAGACCGAGTAGAGTGAGTGCGTTGAGAGGAACCGGTTTGGAAGCAGGTAGAAACCGTCTGGTGCTCACTGTTGCATTAGGCGAGTACTCGGCCCAAAGCGCTGTCTCACCCAGCACTCGGTAGGTGTAAAAAGGCCTGTAGAATAAGTGTGCCAAGGTTTTAGAAATTTATTTATGAAAGCAAATTAATGTTATAATAGATGCGATAGCATTACTTTAATGACGAATGTATAACATGCCGACTCTGCTTTGCTAGTTGAGTGCTGAGCAGATATTTGCCGCGTACCTGTGGCTCATCTTCCTGACCGAGGTCCAGGTAGCCGAGGAGTACTTCAAGTGTGCCACGCTGGCCTTCCCGGCAGAGTTCCTCGTGGCCGAACCGATGGTTGGAGGTGGTTGGAACATCAGTGAGCTTTACCGAGTTCCGCCGGGAAGTTCGCTGCAGAGAAACTGGTACGGCGTCTGGAAGGATCCGGCTGCTAAGGTGCATTGGCCCACCCTCGAACTCTACCAGAGGCGTTCCAATCTACAAGGGCGACAGTTCCACGCAGCTATATTTTATGTATGGTCACAAGCTATGATATTTGATATTAATATATTGCGTATCGCAAATTGACGCCGTAGCCATATAAAATAGCAAAAAATATTTTATCGTATTTCAGACCTGTACACAATGAGAAAATATTGATATAAAGTGTTATATGATGCCGTCAGAACACATTATTTGAATGTTTTTGAAGAAATGGAAATGTTATAACATTTACGGTATGCTATAAAATACGACGTTGGCGTTACGATTTAAGTGGGTGGCGTACTTATGCAGCAAGAGTCGTCGTACCTAGTTACAATCTGTTTGCCGTAAAGCACTAATACATTTACCTTTGCTGGAGCGTAAATGCTGATACTAAATGAATTATTGAATCTTTGTCGGCATTGCCTCCAGTGGGAAAGCAGTGTGTCTATATATCTCGCAAATGTGCTTGAACGATGGGCCAGTGGTGGTGGGAATGTGACAAAATATTCGTGGAAATGCCTTGTCCCAGTTGTTTATGGCCTCTGCAAATAACGTAAATAATAGAATGGTCACCTTTGTATGGGTTTACGGTCAAAATTTTGACTGCATCTTTGGCGTATTATGAGGGCGGGGAAAACCATCATGTTATAACCAATTATTCAATTTTTTTCCTTTTTGAATATTAAAATAAAACAATGTGATACATAAATAATATGAATTTATCTAACACATATTTAAAACACAAAAAGCAAATGGACCTTCTCTCAGGGTAAATTACCTCGGGAAGATAATATGACAAAATTTAATTTAGTAGCATATGAAAAAACGTTGGCCCGAGAAAGTTTATCTTTTTTTCCTGTGAATACCAGGAATATAGCCTTAGAAATTTTGCTCGCAAATAACTTTTGACATCTCGTGATTAACTTTTGTCCTCTTTAATATCCGACTTAGATGATAAAGAACTGTCTGCAATTTGTTACATTTACACCCTCACTCTGAGAAATAGTTCTTAATTCAGTCACCTCCCTCTTTCCCCAAACACTCGTTTGACCCTGCATTGCTCGAAACTGGAAACGATTAAATAATTACCTTGATTAGAGGCTAAACTATTTACATTTTTTTTTAAATTCAGTTGTCCCGAGTTTATATCTGTTTGTAGGTCTTTGTCGGGCTGAAGACAGTGTTAAATATAATCAGGTTAAGTACTTGTTATTCGTCTTTAAATAGTACTTGACAAACCGAATCGTAAGACAACTTTAAGAATCACAAAATTACCGCTATATTCTCATGCAATTTTACATCAGACGTTAAACATACGATAATACGAATTAATTGTTATTTAATAGAGTTACGTTATTAATACTAAAGAATCATATTTATATCTATGACAAATCAAAATTTAAACTTGAATCTAAGAATTAAGTAGAACATAAGTCTTCGGCAATATTCACTTTATATTAAGACGATTTGTACTATTTTTATTTTTCAGATGTATGACAGTGATTCCGAAAGAAAGCTAGCACAAAGCGAACCAACTAGATACTTTGAAAACATATGGAAAACTTTGGAAGTGGAGAAGAATTTCAGGTAATTTTAATAATTATTTCACAAAACATTAAATATATAATTGAGTCTCATATTTTTAATTACTAAGATTAATGAGAATGTAATGTACGGTATACACTTATTAAATGTGACCGGTTGTGATTTTAATATTTTATGAGTTATAATAACTAAATGACAATTTTACAATATTTAAATAGTTGAACTTGATATTTTAGTAAATTTTTGTCATTATTATGCTCTATTTAATTATTATACACTTTTTAGCCTTATGGTCACGTACACGTAAGAGTATTTTGCTACTGCTCGGTCACCTAGTACGTGAATGATTTGCTGCCAGGGAGACAGACATTGTTCTGCGGTGCTCTAGTAACAAACAGAGCGTTTGATCTAGCGTGTAAACACAATCTACATCGACTCTGGCATCGTTGAATATTTCTGTCACTTCTCTATTTCTCTACAGCAGGCATTGTTAAAGTTGCCTCTCTAGCAGCAAGCAGATTGTGTTGATTGTACTTATTGTTATGTGATATTATTGACACTTTCGACAAATAAATGCCTTAAAAGAAGATAAACTTAATGGACGAAAATTCCAAATAATTTCGTCCAGGGAATAAATAAGACAACGAAGTTGGAGAGCTCGGATGAGGCACCTTGTCGCCTAAAACTTGAGAAATTATTTCGCAAATAAAATATTTTTTAAAACATTGCGAGAGATACAGACAATTTTCATTTTATTTTATTTATTTTCTATAAAAACTACGAAATAGTTCTATCCAACATTAGGCCTACCAGAAACACAACATAATAACAGAAATAATAAAATCATTTAACGTTACTAAAGGTATAATATTTACAGCATGCATAAAATTAACTCGTACAAGGTATAATAATTATTTACACAATTTCCTTCCTTTCCTCCTTGGCTCTACAGCATATTGAGGGCCTGGGCCTACCGAGTCGACTGCGGACTGTCATCTTGCATGACACATTCCGAATTTGGAGTGACACGTGGTCAGCGTATCGATCCTCCAACAGTCTTAATCCCGGTCTTCGCGACCAATTTAGAGAATTATATATCACTAATTATAAAATTACACAACACACGAGACTAAACATACGCTCACTATGGAGAAGCAGAAGCAATCAATTCACGGAACTGAACGGGGAGGAATTAAAATAGGTGCAGGATCAGAATTATGCCCACAAAGTTATTAACTATGTTAGAAGAAAATTCAATTGTATGGGATATTGCGTAGCAGAGTGGACCTTTACGTGTTAAAGGGCATACTAGAGCTCTAGCAGCTATGTTGATAGAACTCCAGCAAAAAACTCTTTACCGTTAGTTTTATAAAACGTTTAATCCGTATACTATTCATTGGTTAAATGCATGTTATAAACAGCAAATGGAAAATGTTACAGAGATAGTTTTTAACCAAATCATAAAAACAATAGTATGAACGATAATATTGTTAGATATTGCTTAACTCTACATATAGAGTCCTGAAATTGAAATAAATTCATGCTTCATAAAAATTTCACTTTAGTCGCGTAACTGCACTACCATATATGAGACGTATCTATATTTTTAAAATAAATAAGATACTAATTACTTTTATGAAGCCAGAAAACGCCTTACAAATTATTTAGGAAACTCGTTGAGTCGGTTAATCTAAATGTTATAAAGCCCCTTTTTTGTTTTCAAGGTTTGATTTTGAGTTATAGATAAATTTTCTCATACATAAGTTATCTTATCTAATTATATAATTGAAAGCAGATAGAGAATAGTACCCAATACCCGACCTGCCTGATGCAGGTTTTCTAGGGTTTTCCTTGCATCTATTTAGGTGAAACACCAGGTAGGATCTGGGGGCCCTAGTCAATTCCCTTCTTATGCTATTAAAGGGGAGGTGCCTGTTTTAGGATCACCCTCATGTAACCTGTTAACACAAAAAGAAGGATCATGTAAGTCACAGAAATATGAAGGAATTAAAATTTTCGGCGCACTACAACACTACAAATAATTTTAAGTCAGAAGTATATTACAGCTTATGAAATAATAGTCTCGATATACATGAATACTTGTAATATTCAATTTTACTACTAAAATTCAGGCTTCAGAACTACTTCTTTAATGTTACCGTTAATACATAACTAATTCACTTCTTTCTTTGTAATTTTCGTGGTCGTACATGACAAGTTGATGGTGAAACGTGTTCGAGATAGACAGTACCTTTTTATTTGTTTCTTTTATCCGTTTTTTAGTATCCTTCCTTATTTCATTTAATTTTTCCTTCTTTGATTACTTAATTATTTGCATTTTGTGTACGAGTTAGAAGTTTTTATTGAAGTGTGATTGTACGTGTTTGTAGCACTGTATTTCACCAGACGGACGATCCTCAGGGCGGGTTTATGCTGGCTGATGGATCCTGGACTGGGTTGATGGGGTCTCTGAATCGCTGCGACGCCGAGGTGGGCGTCTCTTTACTTGCCATGAACTCTCAAAGAGCAAGAGCTGTGAAATTTCTCTACCCTTTGCTGCAAACGAGGTGAGATTCATATATGCTGCACATTTCCTCTGAAATCCTTAAAAATTCTCGCTCTTTCTACGAACACACAGTCATCTTATTTCACAAGAAGTCCAATTAAAGAGCCTTACAATGTGGTTATTGTGAAGATGTTGATACAATTTTCTAAATATAATAATTCTTGAAAGATAATTAATAAGTAATGGCTAAGGCGCCTCCAAGATTTTATTTTTGGTAAATATATAATTCTCTATCAAGGAATAAATGTAAAGGTTAGACACAGAAACTTCGACTTTAAGTTTAACTATTTACAGCTTTTACGAAATTAGTTTCTGCGTTAGTAGTGATTCGATTTTTAAAAAAAGTGTTCGTAAATTGTACGAATGACATCACAATATATAAATTTCATCAATTTTACAATTCACTATTGAAACTAGCTCTATAAAGTGTCTCACAAGCATCCTAAATGTTGAACTGTTTCTCAATTCGATTAATACATAATACATCTGTTAGCGATATGCAGCATTATAATGTTTTGTTTCCAAAATAATGTATGCTTCACAATCTAGATATGTTTTGTATTGTTATTACGATACTTACATAATACTAATATAAGACCTATATTTCTTTTACGTACTAGCTGGGTGCCTGACATTGCCGGGTACTTATGTATTTTAGCCCGGTTCAGTATTTAGTTCGACACGAATTAAATGTTTATGGACTCTGTGTGACGTCGCCAACTATTCAGCTACAATCGTATTCTACATGATTGTATTCAACCCTAAGTAATGAAAAATACAATCTCTAGCCACAATTTTTTTAAACAACTAGGCAAGTACATAACTATTCAGCTATAATTAATTTTGGGGCAGTTATGATCGTTTGGCTAAATCTATATGGCGCACTCAACCTCGCTTTTGAATAAGCATGCTACTGCTTTATCACAAAACAATACAACTGTAGTTAATTGAGTCACATGTAAATTTCCGTATTTTAAAAAAAATGTATAACATCTTAATTTTGTTTTAAATGACTTGGTAAGTTTATGATGTGGTAAAATTGTGTTCTAAAATATTTGTTACAGTAAAAAATATTATTCTCATGTAATGTTGTTAGTTATTTGTAATTCTGACTTGAAAATATTTTCAGATTTCGAAAATTGAAAAATCCTCATAATCAACCGAGGTTATCGAAAATTCTCTCATATATAATTGACAACGAATCTGTTAAGTGATTAGTATTAAAAACCCTTACCTATGTTTTTTTTATCGCCCTTGGATATTTTCTGAAGTTTGTATTCCAAGTCGAGTCTGAGCGTATCAGAAAGTAAACATAGCCGCCATCTTGCGCGAATGCAATATTTCCCAGTGTTCCTCGTTTCAATGCTCGGTGGTGTCATAAACTTTCACGTGTTGACACATACGTACCGGTTTCTCACACAGGCAAAATTTTCCTTGTGTTTATATAAAAATGCGTGTACTAATTTTTGTCGCATTCTATGAGTTTAAATTAGTATGAAGAATTACAAACAAATATAATTCGGATTTAATTATGTATATATTTCGTTCCACGATAATAGCATTATAATACTACCATTTTATTGGGATCTTAACATTTCAAAATTTAAATTCCTCTAATCTCTGAACACTGCATCTTAGTAAATTTTTCCATTGCATTGCATAGTTTATTAATGGGTCCCGTATTAGATAATGTGTATATTTCTGAAACAGAGGGGTGGCGAGCATTTTTAAGACAGAATAGTTGATGTTTATGGCAAATATTTCCATAAAATTATATGTTTAATACATATTTACTTGAAAAGGAAACGAAAATAATAATTATAATTAATTGGTCTTTAAATGGTCGAATAATATTTAACCCACGATAAATATTGTAGGTTTTACGCTGTAGTTCAACAAGAGGCAACTCCTTCTGTGGGTTGGAAGCTGTACTTGTCACCCTTCAGCGGGAAGCTGTGGTTCCTCGTACTTCTGAATCTCCTGGGTACGACGCTCCTGTTGACGGTTCTGCAGAGGTATGGCCAATCCTTGGGCACTGAAGACCGTAGACGGAGCTTCGGTGTTGGAGACTCTCTCATATGCGTCTTCGGCATTTTGTGTCAACAAGGTAATAATGCTTTCTGTTTTATACAAGAGTATTCTAAGTATATAGATGATATATTCTGTTTTACAAGATAAATGCGTTAGAAACTGGGGAAGAGATTTACGTATTACAGAACATTGTTGAAAAGAAGTAGGTGTATTCAACTTTAGCATGAAATCTTGTAATTTAATATGTATGATATTTCAAAAGTTAAGAAGTAAGTCATTTGGTCGATAATTCAAAATGTTGGGTGCTTAACCTTTCTTGTCGGGAAGACAGAGATTTGTTGAATATGACTTCGGAAGAGGCGTTGTTTTTATTTTGGAACAAAATTTTGCTCGTCGTTCCTTATTTAACTGAAGTTTACGAACAAATGAAATATTCCATTTCGTTTATAAATTAATTTGTCGTAATCGGTTAAATAAATATTTTGTTTTGAAATATGAACGCAATTTTTGCAACAGTTCATAGAATTCAAGGCCATCGCTGTATTATTAAATTGAGCACGCTGTATCCTGATTTGAAATTTATCCACTTTCAAGAAAAGGTCTGTCTTCGTTAGCACTACAATTGCTTACTTATATAATTTATAATTATTCAAATTGGTTATATATTATGAAGCATTTAGCTTTTGGCCAAATGTGAACACTTTCTGGTAAAATACGTCTGCAGAACTGTAATAAAGTTTACAGATAATTTGAGCTCTGAAGCATTGATTCTTGGTAATCCAAATTTTTAAGCTTAACGCGATATTTTTCATTTAACTTAGAGACGTTGTATCAACAATATAGATAAATAGTCTAATCAGGGTTTGGCTGAATGTAGAAAATCTACGCCTTCATGAGTGTTTGGTATTTTGAATGTTATTGTTTCCCAGATGTCCAACAGTTTCTGTGCTGTTCGAAACTTTGGAGAAGTCTCCACTTAAACTTTTTAATTATCTTGTTATCAATTTGTTCTTCTAGATAATGCTTTACTTCCCTTTCATCTCTCTGGCTTTTTGTTTCTCCATTTTATGTTTTTATTTGTTCCCATTTGTTTATCTACTTTTCTCCTGTGTTCCCTTTCGGATTTTCTTCATTTTTATTCAGACAATAAAATACCCAAAGAATATTTACAAACAAAATTGCCTACAAATTTCAAACTAAGTCAGGCAAACAGCGTTTAAGGAAACTTTCGAACATTAATATATTTTGTGATTATGATTAGTACCATTTTATTTCGATCAAGTTCGTGTGTAATGTTGTAGGTTAAGAATTTATTGTTCCAAAATCTCTATATGGAAACATTTGATTTAAAATTGTTTTCAATAATTCGATAAAAATATCAAAAATATGCTTTCAATCCTACGCAAACCCATATAAGAAATATTGAGGATACTACTTTGTATCCTAGAATTTAAATATACGGTTTTAATTCGCGGATGTATCGATTATTTCTTGTATGATTATGTCCAATTAAAATCAAACGGCGGCGATTTTAAAAAAATAAATTTATCCCAAAGTATTTGGATATTATCTATATGAAAGTATGCATTCTAGGAATCCTATTTCATATGATGTTAATGGGAAGATATAGTGATTTGTATCAGTATTTTACTGATTATTTTTTTAAGTAAAATAGCTTCATAATTTTAACGACAGTTACAATCTGATAAATAATTACCGTGCCGAGTCAAGGATGTCAGTATTGGTGCAGCTTGAGCTATAATTTTAGATGCTGAACAATACACCTTGTGTGTGCGACAACCAGCTCAAGAGACTTTTTGACTCTTTCGATTTATTATGTGGATTTGATTCTTAATAACAAAAATTACATTTAATTTCAATAATAAGGTTAATATTTATATAATTTCTAAAATATGATCTTTATAGTTAACCTATATATTCAAAGGAACAAATACCAGGCAATGAAATTAATGTCGCTAGAGCAAAATAAATAATAACTCAATGTTGCGTGGTGGTAATACCACGTAACAGAGGCATATTTTGGAAGGCGTCATACATACTTTTCTGTCATTGAATATTGGTGACTAAATCCCTTGGACAAATTTTCTATTGGCTGCATAGCGTGTTGCGTCCTCCGGTCTCCTTGAATTGGGACCTTTGAGCAGTTTTCTTCTCTAGACCAGAATTTCCTGGTTCATCGGCAACGCACCATCCTCCTCTTAGGATTTTAAATTCTCGCTATAGTATATAGTGGTTACAGTTTACTATACTCGTTGTAGTAGAAACGTATTAGTTGAACTGCTTCCACTAATAAATTGTTCAACTGAATATCTGTTGGAGAAACACTTCTCCGCAACTAACTCTCTTTTTTGAAGAGCAAGTCATACTGAAGAATACCGTATAAAGGCAAATTGTAAAATCATACTGAAGAATGGCTTTCTTGTTCTAGCTCCAGCCCAGAGGTAAACTATTTTCACCCCTTATTCATCTCCAATATTGCCAGGTTAGCAGATATATTTGGAACTTGCCCTTCCCCTGCCCATAATGTGTCTCTCCTGGTGGTAACTCGCTATGTCGTTTTCCCGGAATTTTTCTCCTCCCTGCTCAACACACAAGGTCACAGTAAAATTTTTTTTCCTGTTATGTCGATATTTTTCCATTGTTTCCAGTGGAGCTCCTCTAGAATTTTGGCGCGTATCACAGCTTCGTATTGTGCACTTCCTGCGCAATGCCAAGAAATAGCTTTTAAGAATTTCACTCGGCAGCAAGAGTTTTTCAATATTTTGAAATCTATAATTCAGTACTTTGAGGAAGAGGACAACTATATAGCATTATTTAGTTATTTACTATATTGAGAAACTTTGATACTTTCCGATAGTGCCCATAAAATTAAAAAGTCAATAGGTATTTAAATAACAAAGCTAGAGATGTGTTTTAAATAATACGTAATGCGAAATGTACATAAGTATTCTCATTCAATTATAAAAAATGATTTTTTATAATTTTATATTAAATTAAGGTTCCATTGGATAATTTTTGAAAATTTGCCATGAATTGCGCGTTACGGCAGGCGAATATGCGCTCATGTGCTACAGAACATAAATACATTAAGGAAGAACTATTTTCAATATTTTTACGAGTTATTATAATAATTTAATTCAATACTAGGATATTTTTCTTGTATTTACAACGTTTAAAATTACCTGCATTGCTCCTGTTAATGCAGCTAGCGGGCAATCTCTGTGCTTAATCATTTTCAGCACAGAATATCTGTCTGGAATGAGAAATGCTTATCATAGTATTCCACGAATTTTACTAATTTTTCCAAGGGATAAATTTGAGGTGATACACCTTGACGCCTCATTTTCTTCGAGCGACACATGTCTTTCTTTAAAACGTATAAAGCACTTAAATCCTCGTTCACGACTTAAAAAAATTATCACCGTAAGCTGGTTTCATAGACTGGAATGTCTTCGTAGCTGTTTTATCTAGTAAAGCGTGAAATAGAATCACTGCTCTTTGCCCCATTGTGATTTGGTGACAAACTGCGGTCGTATATTCACTACTTAACACTGTCTGCTCTCAACGGACTGACCAAACGCACATATATTGTTTACAGATGTTAGTTTGGCTGACACGGCTGCACTGACATCGCTTATACGTCAGGAAGAAATTCAGTCTCGTATCTTTTCGGATGCACTGTGGCGTGCTATGCGAAGAGGCACCGAATCAAGCCGTATAAGAGGCGAAGTGAAATTTTAGACATTCAGAAAATAAAAGTTTTCTTTTAATGTAGTTTATAGTTTCGAAGTAGAAATAATATTTTTACAATTTAGGTCGAATTAAAAAAATCACAATACAGGTTTATTTTTAATAAAAACCGTTAATGAGCGGTATTTTGATGACTTTCATTGTACTGAGAACATCTAACATTAAGAAACCTGCATTCAATACTGCCATCATACGTGAATTGTTCTTAAGATTATCTTTATTTAAAATATGTACGAATTAATAATGATTTTGTTAGAAATGTGCTGAATTATTCTATTTTTAAAAATTAAACTCTATTGCGTTATGTAGAAAGAATTAGAAATGTAACATTTTTTGGGTGAAGTATTTATTAACACTACCACTGTTGCAGTATTATTATTTCACTTAGTCAAAATAGTTCCTAAAAAGGTATTATAGTTTCAAGAAAAGAAAAGTTTTGCGTGTAATATTTTATTCTCCTTATGTACTTTAAAGCTCATGTAATGGGAGCCCGTAATTATAATTTTACGATTTAGGTAACAAGAATTTACGACTAGAAACCATTGAAAATATTCTGTTAATGACTATTTCTCTCCAGTGTAATAACAGTCGGGGTATAAACGTTACCGAGTCTTTGTGTGGGTGAAGTTGGAAACTACCATATGTAAGGCGTACTTGTGCCAGCTAACATACCTGTGGCTCTCGTTTTTTCTGCGATAAGGACGGTGTTGCTGGTTGCTCAAAAGTTATGACACATGTCTCAGATGGCACAATGCCAGGACAACTCAGCCGCCCGGCTATTTTGCCTCGAGAGAATACCATCTCAGCCAAATAAAGTTGCCCTTTTTCCCTGCTGTACAATATTTTATGAAGAGTTATGGAGTCACAAACAAATGGAAGGCAATTCAATGACAACTAGATAAATGATGAGAATATTATCAGCAACAAGGTATTAGTATGAATTAACTCTCTACTACGAAGCTCGGCTGGTTGAAGATTGAAGAAAATTTCATCCAGAAATATGAAATGTAGAAATGATGTAAATACACAGATAATTTTTTATTTCATTTAACTACGAGAGTTAGTTATGATATTAACAGCATGCCATGCCATTATTGAAGCATGCTGGAAGTTCAGTCAGAACTTATAATAATGCCTACAGTTTGAAGTTGGCTAATTAAATAGCTCAAATAAGTTTATATATGATAACGAATGGTTCAAAATTTCTTTGGTAAGTAATTATTATTTATTCCTCATGACAGACTTTCACATGAAGCAGTTTGTTGTTGTTGTTGTGTTATTCAGTCCTAAGACTGGCCTGATGGAACCCTCCAACTGTGAATTAATACCTTTTACTCAATTTAAAGTGTTTAAATTTCGGTGTGCTCATGAATTCAGAATTTTAACAAAATGGTTCTTTAAACTGCTATAGTAGGAAAGTTTAGTAAAAAAATAATTATACCCTTATCGACGAAGACTGCGGCTGATAGATGCGAACAGCAGAGGACAAAGCATCTGATGCATGTAAAATATTAACGAAAATTGTATATACGAGGCTGGAACGACAAATGGAATGCAGGTTAGGAAAAGACCAATTTGGTTTTAGGAAGAATGAAGGGACAAGAGGAGCATTGACTTTGCGTATATTTTTAGAAGACAGTATAATAAAAAACGCCTACGTTCATGGCATCTGTAGATTTAGAAGAAGCGTTTGAAAATGTGAACTGGGCACACCATGAAGGTTTTTTAAGAGAACAGAAATGAAATATCGAAAACGAACGCTGATCTATAACCTCTACAGTCAGCAATAATTAGAATTGAAGGGCAAGAAACGAAAGCAGAAATCAAGAAAGGAGTAAGAAAATGATGTTGTCTGTCACCCATGATGTTTAATTTATATACACAACAGGCGATGAGGAAAGTTAAAACGGATTGTGGAAAAGGAATCATACTGTAAGTAGCAGAAATAAAATTCCTACGCTTTTCCCATAGAAGAAGACAAGGAAACCATAATTAATGGCATGATAGGAGCCCTGAAGGAAGAGTTCAATATGAGGAATAATAGAGGAAAAACAAGGTAATGGAGCGTAGTATGGGAAACAACAGAATATCAAACGGTGCTAGATTTAGAAGGGATATATTTTACTTGGCAGCATAATAACTAGGGATGGTAGAAGTATAATAGACATAAAGAGTAGGATAGCACAGGCATGGAAGGCTTTCGCAAAAAAAAGAGGAATTTACTTACGGGTAATACAAGTGTGAATATTAATAAATAATCGATAAAAATGGGTGTATAAAGTGTGAAGTTATATGGGTGAGAAACGTGGACGGTAGGAGTTGCAGAAAGGAAAAGAATAGAAGCCTTTGAAATATGGTGCTATAAAAGAATGTTGAAAATCAGATGAGTGGATAGAATCACTAACGAGGAAGTTCTCAACTTAATAGGGGCAGGGTGAACAGTATGGAGAACGTTGACCAAGATAAGGGATAGATTAATATGCCACGTTTTAAGACATGAAGCTCTTGTAAAATTAGAATTAGAGGGAAGTTTGTGGGGTAAGAAGGCCGAAGATGGAATGCTAAGCAGATCCAGGATTGGAACCCAGGACCTCCCGCTTTTCCATCTAGCGTGAGTCGACGTCCCAATGACCGATTCAATATGCTTCAAGAGTTGTAAACCTAAGCTAGGCTTACCTACAATTTAATAATCACGTTAATTCATGATCCTATTTGAAGGAATTCAGTGATAAATGGCCTGTATGTAAATTGATAATTGGTGCATGGAATTTAAGTCTAAGGGAGAATAAATGTGGGAGGTCAGGTCTGGGTCCGGTCGATATATTTCCATTATTGTCTTCTAAAATTCGTTTATTTCTGGACGACGTACGATAACTGCTACTATACATTACATTTTGGTCATAGTTCAATTAATTCTAAGATTAATTTTATCTTTTTAATTTTTTATGCATATTTAAGTATGCCAATGAAAATTGAGTTTAAACCTTGCATTTATTAAATAAAAGTTATATAATAAAGAGTTTTCTACACTGGAGGTATTATTACAATTTCTATGTTATTTGTTAAACTTCAGAAAAGTACGAAAGGGAATGAAAAAATTGAATGATTGTGTGTTAATTGAGATGACACTTGATACGTACAACACATTTAGAGATGAATAGAAAATTCGTTATCTGCAGGTCGTAGATTGTAATATATTTTCTAACATACGTTCACTGTTGAAGTGCTCGTTCTTCCATAAACGTACGAAGGATGAAAGTTGTACTTCCCCAGTTAGAAACGCTTTAGTTTGAAAACTCGCCGAATACACAAATACCTCAATTTTGCTTTAGCGTGGCAGCTGCCCTCAACTTCCAAACGGAATAATTACACGAACCCATTCCTTCTCTTAACTAAAACAATTCATGCTTCGCAGACTCATGCAGATGTTGTTCACAACTTTTACACAACGAAAGGCCACAAACGTATTCTACGACCTGTTTGATGTTAACAGATGTTCGTTGAACTTTTTACCTGTTTCTGTCCTCCGGCAAATCTAAAATAGCGATTTTTTTAATATGGTAAAATTATTCTTATCTAAATTATTAATAACTTAACTGCTCTTAAAACAAGAAACTGTTCAAAGCAGATTTTTTCTTTGATCTACAAGTCGCTGTTTAATTTTAATGCTTTATTTTGAAATGGTCCGTCGACCATGCTTCAATAAGTCTGTTATTAATAAGTCACCTTTCTTCTCTATCTCCTGCAAAAAACAAGACTGTCGTTCATAGTTCTTCACCTTCCCTTTAAAGTAGGTTCATATTAATTTTCTTTTATATTTCCCACCCTGTTAAAACTTTTTCATGTTAGCAAAAGATTTTATTTCAAAGTGGGTAGGGATTTTTCCTTCTCCAGTTGTCAACCTTACGTTTTCTTGGTTGTTCCTTTTATTACTAATGATGTTATTTTGGAACGAGGGACTCCCGGGAAGAATCTATCTTATCCAGAGTCTACTGATGAGAGGATAGAATAAGAACCACAATCTTGCCTGTGGAGTATGACACTGTCCCTACTAGCTGGTGATCAGAAACAACCAATGACAGAAATCAGCGGGAAACATCTGCATTAAAGATTATCATGATATCCCGGGTCTACGTGGTTCTCTATATCTTAGCTGATTACTTCTTCCTTTAAGAGAAATTTGCTATCCATTCGTTTCTCTGGACGGAGACTGATCATAACAATAAACCGACATTCTTAAAGTTACAGAACAGAATTTTAGAGGCAATATTAGGCTGGGTAATTAGAAATGACCACGCTGAAACTAAATACACTTTGACTAGGCGAAGGAAGAACCATATTATTTGGCAGGCAATTATAGGATTACGACGATATCATTCATTAAATGTGTTCAATGTGCACAGAGATTAATCATTGATAATCTGTACGGATTTACTGTTAAGTCAGAATTTAATTGATGATTGTCTACGAGACAATAATAATCTGAAACGGCCACTTGTCATGTTTAAATTGCCTCATTATAGCACTGATTAATACATTTTGATTTCTCATGTACATACATGACGTGAAGTCTAAACTCAACTACATCAATATTTTTTAACATAATGTACTCTTTTGGGTCTATCTTAAGTTATAAAACTTTTTGCAGCGTATAAAATTAATTGCCTATACTATATAATCAGATTACATTAACTTAGGTGTATAGCTTTATGCATGATAAACTTGCGAATGAAATAGTTCCAAGTGACGTGGTGATTGCTTCTGATCTTGATTCGATTGTGTTACTTTGTCTTAGTTGTATACGTACTATAGCTACATATAAGCAGTTTTATGGGGAGGGGGGCAGATACATAAAATCACAATAAATGAAACTATAAGAAATATATACAATTATTCTTAATAAATAATCTGGATGTGTCGGCAGTATCTAAATTATAAAACAGTATGTGAAGAATATTAGTTGAAGATAAATTTGGAAAAGGACAGTATGAATATAAGAATAATATTTTCTGTCTTGAAAGGAAAAACATTCCTTTATAGTTAACTATTACTTCATTACACTAGGGACAGTTCAGATTGAGTCTCTATTTTCTTTCCGTTGGAGGACTTACTCTAAGAACTGTTGAAGGTAAATGTTTTCAGTCAGTTTAAGCACGTTTTTTTACAGCGAACAAATAATTTAAATTTAAATAAATATCGTGAAGAAATGTCCACGGCGATTCAAGGGGCGGGTTCTCGTAACTTTTTTTTTTCACGCCGAGGACTGACAATGGACGTCGGGGACGTGGGGAGGCGTAGCAGCTGTGACGACAATGACAGCGAGGGCCAGAACAGACCTCGACGCTCCTTGTCAAACGGAAATTGTTATTTCCTTGAGGACAAATGCAGGAAGTTGGAACCTCTAAAAACTGATGCTTGCAAAACTGAGATAAATAAGTGAATAGATGGAAATTTGTGTACTGTGTCTGAAGAACAAAGGTCGCTAGCACGTTTGATTAAAGAGAGAGTAACTGAGTGGAAGCAGTGGGCTCCAGAATGATTAAGTTTGAAGTTTCTCTATATGCGGCAGGGTGAAGAACAATTACAGAGTTGAACTAGAGGGCGGATATAGAGCGGAATTGAAGAAGTTTGAGGTTTTTACAAATGTGAAGACAGGAAGGATATTTGATGATGAATAACTGGAATGTGTAAAGTGACGCTGCCACTATATAGATGCACCGCGTAGTCAACGTGACTCATGACTGGTACACATACTTGACGTATAGTAGCCAAACGTCACCGAACGATGGTGAGACCCACACAAAATATTTAACTAGAATTTTTAAACACTATGGGATCCAGTAGATTTTTATTTAAAAGTGTCTCTGCTACTAGCCTCAAATCTCATTATGGCAGTGTTCACAAAAGAAGACCAACCCACGTGGTTTTCTGCCTTTTTACTTGAAAAACCCAACTTTCCCCTGAGAAACTCTTACTTTTTTAAAACTATCTATTTGTACATCTTATATTTACAGATAAATTTTGCTTTAAAATCAAATAATGAGTAGAATATTAAAATACACAAGTAGAAAGGAAGAAAGTAAAAAGTACATAATATCTAGTGTACTATATTCTTAAGTAGTATGGGACCGCAGCAGGGTACCACTTGAAAAAGGCCCCTGAAAAAACAATATGTTCTTTTTAATTCTCAGCAATTTTTAAAATTTTTAACATCATATACATTTAAATAATTTAAGTTATATTAGTTTCCGTCGAAAAACAATAAAGACACATAAATTATTTCTATTTCTACCTTTTCAATGAAAAAAAATTGTAAAACTGATGAAAGTTTATGATAAAAAATATGTTTTCCAAAATTACAGCACGACCTACGTTAACCGAAATAAAGCGGTTGAAGCCGTTTCATTTAAGCTGGGAACGTGTAATGCGACATGAAAAGCTTAAACTTGTGCTCAGTGAATTCTTTTAAATGAAAACATTCATTACACTTGCCTTTACCTTTAATTTGCACTGTGTATGTATTTGCTGTTATCAAGTGTTATTAAAATCTTAAAATATTCTAAATTATATTTTAATTGCTTTAAATGTTTATATAATTACCTAATATGTTGTAGCAGTCATTTTACTAGTCTAATGCAACCCTCCATACAAACCTATTCTGCGCAAGCCTTTCCGTTCTACATAACTACATCCTCCATAATCAGCTTATCATATTTCATCCGTGTCCTCCCTCTTCAGTTATTACCTCATACACTTCCCTGTAATTCTAATTTTACAATACCGTCATATCTCAAAGCGTAGCCTATTAATCTACTCCTTCTTTTGGTCAAAATCCTCCATATTTTTCTCTCTTCTCTTACTCTATTAGAACTTCTTGGTTACTTATTCTATCCACCTATCTGATTTTCAGAATTCTTCTATAGTCCAAAGCTTCTATTGTTTTCCTTTCTGCAATTCCTACCGTCCACATTTCACACACGTATAACGCCACACAACATACGAACATTTTTAGTAATTTCATAATATTAATCCTTATATATATATATATATATATATTCAAAATAACTTGATTTAATAAAAAGCATATGTTCATTAAAAATTTAAGGGACACGGAGACTGAAATTTGAAATTCCTGAAAATTAATTGTTAATAAGCTGAAACTTTAACAATTTGTTAATAATACACATCTGTAGCAATATACAAACTTGTTTTTGTTGAGATATTTTTAAAATTTGGCAGCTTTGATAATGTCCCTTGCGTTACGCACTTGAATATATTTTAGCTTTTTATTACATTTCTATGTAGGGCTGACTATTATCATCAATTGCCAGTTTTTTTTAAAAAATTGAAAAAACTGTGGGGAGAAAATAATTTTTTTTACTCATAGCTCCATACGGTTACTTATAATTTGGCACTTTTCACCCAAACTACATTAACATTTAAAACAATAATACTAGCATTTGAAGGTATTAGCAAGTCGATTATGTACAAAAATAATGTAGACAATATCTTAATTTTTGTTACGCATAGAAGGTTTTATGATAATAGAAATCACGAAGCTGAAAAAAACACATTTTTCTAAAAAACAGTAATAATTTATTAAATTATAATCAAACATATTAATTAAAACTGTCCTGCGATATGTTACTCCTTCCTTCTTTTGTTTGGCAGTTTTATTTTTCAGTTTAATGATTATATAGGCATTCTAATATGAAAAATTAGAAAAATGGCATTTTTTTTTCAGATTTTGACCGAAATTTCAGTCCCCGTGTCCCTTAAAAGTTGCTGAGAATTGAGAAGACCCTTTTAATGGTTTTTATCAGTGGGCTTATTTAAGTGGATTCACTGTTTTATCTTTCAGACTGAGCCTATCTTTGCGAACCCTGCATTATAAGGTCAATATTCGTTCACCCAGACTGTTAGTCTGAATGATCGATGAGGCTGACAGTCCTGGCGTCAGTCACGTAGTACATGTTTTACTATAGTAATAATAATTTATGGATAATGTTACTGTCGCTAAACATTTTAATAAATTTCTATTTACAGTAACCAACTTTCGCTCTGCCTGTCGGATATTTTCACGGATAACAGATGGTTTCTCGCTAAGTCATGTAATTTCATAAATGTCTGGGAAAATTGTCCTGGCTCTTGAACCTACTTATCCTGACGTTCTTTCAAACTCATGCAGTGTGAAACATACAAGCAGCAATATTAATTCAAATGATTACGGCCAAGTCAAACACGATCCTTTTTTCCGCAGATCGGTGCGGTCGCAGAATAAATTGACGAGAATGAATGTGTAGTACGTGTTGTGGACGTTGTTCAATTTCTGAACAATTTGCCCATATATTTTCCCGAAGTGCCAGAAGACTGACAAAAAATTTCAGCTATTAATAAAAAGCTTCTTCTCATTCAAGGGCGAATGGAAGACTGATGTGAAAATTTCTAAATATCTAGAGTTATGACATTATTTGCAAATACTGACAGCCTGAATGAACGAGTGGAGTACCTATAAGAGCAGGATGTCCCGAGATAAATATTTAAATTGTTGTACGTGACTGAAGTTTGACTTTTATAAAAATAGTTTTAGATTCGAGGCTACTTAGTATTGATTAAAGTGTAATTTTTAAACAATTTAGTTAATGATCGAGTTTACTATTTCCCTTTCTTAATAATATTTATACATGCAGTATTCATATAGAAAATAAAGCTCTATATTACAGATTACTCTCTAGGAAGAAGTATTTGTGAGTGTAAAATTTTCAACTGATGGCAATAGAAAGAAATAAAGTATATATGAAGCTAAGTGGGCGACGAATTGGTTTTAATTAGTTTGGTGCGTGCAGGTCTCGTGGAGCAGCTTCACTCGTCGCCGTGTCGCCAGGCAGCGCTGGCGTTGCTGTACGGCGTAATGGTCGTGAGCGCCGCCTATTCTGCGAAATTGGTGTCATCTCTGGCGGTGCAGCGCCGAGAAATGCCCTTCTCTCAACTCACGGACCTCCTGGACCACTCATACTATCACGTGGGATTGGTGAAACACTCTCAAGCGTACTGGCTATTTTCGGTATGGAATTCATTCTCCATCAGAAATCGTCCAGTTCTCGTTACGCTTGAGAAATTCGTAAGAGGTCGACTCAAAGCTTAGAGGAAAATACTACGATGTATTTTTTTTACCTAAAAACAGCTGTATTGTTCGTAAACGCGTCTTCTTTGTTGTACAATCATCAGCTAATGACTTCATATACTATAGCTTTTTAAAAATCGTAGTTATATTTTGTATTATATTTCCCTAAATGAATTAGTCAAACGTAATCAAAAAAGTATAAAAAATGATGACAATACAATGAATTGGGTTGTTATAGTATGAAGGCATACATAATGATAATCGAATCGCTCCAAAAATGCCCTTGAAATAATGAGGTGCAAAGCTATTTCTATTTTAAACACTGACAAATTGTTACATAAGAAAGTTTGGTTAATTTTTTAATAATTTTTTCCATTTCTGACTTGTGGCAACTCTTGATGTTTTATTTATAGATGTAAAGTATTATTTAAATTTAATATATTATTATACTTAATTGATAAGTAGAAGTTGTAGTTAAATTATGTTTACAAAGTACCTAAATTAGTTATTTGTACTATTTATACTTTCGAAATGGCTTGCAATATATTATTTTTATTACATTAGGCATATTTATAATTAGATTTATTAGTTCCTATTAGTCACGTTTTGAGGAAATATGACAAGTCAATTATTTATTATTTATAAAAATGAATAGAATAATGTATTGACAAAGACGATAGAGATTTAGCACTATAAACATATTGAAATATAAATAATTTAAATAGTAAATATAATATATGAAATAGGATCGTTGTGTGAATATTGTTAATAATATTAACAGCAAACCAAAATAAGAGAGAACATATTATTACAGCACATTACGAAAAACGACAGAATCAAAAAGATTAAAAGACAGAATCAAAAAGATTAAACGTAATGATAATAATTATGATTTGTAAATTAAACTTCGCAAGTAGCACCTAATTTGGCTAATTACACTAAACTTTGATCAATACCATTTCAAAATGAACATTTCACTAAAATGTTATTGTCTCCGGAAGAATGAAAATTACAAGGAAATGGCCACTGAAGATCTTGTTGCGATCAACACGAAATAAATAATTGCGAAATATCAGTTTGGCATAGAAAAAATATTTATAATCGTATTACAAAAGTTAACCAGTATTTTATAGAGAACTAATATGCTTCTGTCCATTTCACCTCGTATGGCCATTAAGTTTCCTCCTCCCCTGCATTTCAAGTAGCACCCATTGGTTGGTATTTACACAATTGCAGAAAATGGGAAAAGTTTCATTAACCAGATGTGAACGAGTGTCTTCACATATTTTTTGCATTAGATCCACAATTACCTGTTTCTAATTATCTACATGTAGCTTCTGACTTGACGAAAGCAAATTTTTCTGGAAACAGGAACGGATTTAATTTATTTAAGAGACCCCTTCCGTATTGTGTGAGTAAAGTTCGCTCTCATTGCCCGAGGAAGGATGTAGCGAGGACCATCACGCACACACAAAAACACTTCGCAGGCCTTCAGAATTTTTCTCGCGTAATTTTAATGTATTACAGTACTTTCATAATTAAAATATAATATATACCTTTATTATAACAATTGTTAAAAATGACCTCCTCCAGTTACGTTTACTTGTCACAACCACCGTCTTGAAACCACGTAAGCGACCTTACTACCACGGTTACGTCTGTCTTCAAGAGGTATTTGTTATATGGGCTGCAAAAAATTGCGAGTCATCGTTTAGGAGTGGCGGCAAAAAGAATGGTCCAACTACAACATCTCCGACGATACACGCTGACAGAAATTGTCTCTTGGGTGGCAGGAGGTGTATTTTTCGAATTCTATTTCTCATTTATCTGTTATTAAATTGCGCAGTAACGAAGAGTCTCTTACAGAAATGCCAAGAGGAAAAAAGGTTTCTATTGACTCCTTTACGTTTGAGCACTTATTTCAGTTACACCCTTCTATAACATATTACGTCAATTACATTTGATACACAGAAGCAACTGTATACGATCGATAAGATGTAGATTAATATTGGGAAAAATCTTTAAAATAAGTTCACTTATGTTTAGAAAATTTTGATTGTCTTCTGCAATGCATCTTTTTGATTAAATGTATGCATTTATCGTCAACGTGAGTAGTCCATATCAAAGAATCGAAAAATTTGGAAGAAACGAATCTCTGTGCTTAATATTAACTAGGTTTATTTATGACGAACGTTGCATATTGTTTACAGTCTTCGGAGGACCCTGTTCTGCAAAAGTTGTACCGTCGTCTTTTGAAGGACGATAACAACCTTCAATTACTACTGTCTTCGGATGCGTCCGCCATCGAACGAGTGTGTGTGGACAAGTCCTTCGTCCTGGTTTCCGCAGGAGTCGGCTTGTTCTCTAGGTGGGCTCAGGCTCAGTGTCCAGTGCTCACCATTCCTCTAGACATCTCCAGGGTCACGGTGTCCATTGCAGTCAACAGGAAGAGTCCCTTCATCAATTTCTTCAATTACAAGTAAGACGTGCACTAAATTAATACTATAGGAAATTTCAAACCAGCCAATTACTCGGAAATTCTTAACTTGAGAAGCAAATTTCCAGGGTTTCAAATTATCATTACTTCTGAATTCATTTCCTGTTAGTATATATATTTACCTCAGTTGGAAACGTTTGTTGTAGTACAAATATTTCGATAGCAATATTATGGCGGGAAAAGTTTTCAGTCAAGTCGTACCCAGAGCGTAATCGAATGGAGGTAGATTTTGCGAGAAAATTTATAAAGCTATATTCCAGCAAATATTGAAATTGAAGTTAGACAATACCTTAAATTTATCTTCAGTCTTGTTTCATGGGTAAAGAATTTGATATCTAAGTGCAAACGTGAACACAACCACTAATTTAGATGACAAGTGTTCAGGACGCTCAAAAAACGCCAGGAATAAAATAGTGTATATCAATAATGCTGTATTTAAAGATTCACTATTGAAGATATCCAATATTCTTGAGATTAAAAGGTTATAAGTTGATCGTCTGCACAACAGTTCCGTAATATATTTAGACATTAAAAATGTATGCGTGATGGATGCTGTGTTTTGACCGATGACGAACTGCTTCAGTACGTACCTCCAGATTTAGTTCCAAAGGGTTTTTTATTAATGACGAATCTGGAAGGATTTGTTGCTGCCGAGGGTTGATTTTTTAGTTGAGACGAACTTCTATTTTGCGGAGAATTATAATCGTTTTATACTAAAGATAGAAACAATTATATTATTAATCTAATTAGATTGTTTGCTCTATAACTTGATTTACTATATTTCATAGAATACGATTCCATTTTACAACGTAATTTTCAAGGAATTTTTCAGGACGCCCAGAAACCACCAGGAATAAAATAGTGTATATCAATAATGCTGTATTGAAATATCGACTATTGAAGATATCCAATATTCTTGAGATTAAAAGGTTATAAGTTGATCGTCTGCACAACAGTTCCGTAAATTCAGTAAATTTTACCTTTTTCCGTTAAATATTTTCTGCTTAAGATTTGAGCTTAGTTGGCGTAGAACGTATTGAAGCATTACATATTTAACTACACGTATTAACGAATAGTTCATATAATTAATATAAATAATAAGCATTCTGAATTTACAAACAGTACTACGCGTTTGATATAATTAATGATTTTCTAATTGGAAGAGATAAAATATCAAATACTTAAAATAAATAGTTAAGAATATAATGAGTTCTTATTTTAGTTTTATTCCCACCGTCATGCATTATTTTAATATAGTTAAAGGAAATTTTATGAATACGGTTGTACTTCAATATAGAAAGGATTTTTAGGTAATTTTTATAACATACACCTGGTACTGATGATTGAGAAATAACTGTTGTAACAAAATTAATTTATAAAAATATGCCCTCGCTAAGGAAATATTATTTAGTGAAAAATAAATTCCTCGTTTAGATACTTGAGACTGAAAATATGCAAGATTTGTCAGTTTTAGTGTGAATAAGGAAATTAAAATGAAACAATTTATTATTCACTATGAAGTAAATGAGAAAATACATTCTTTTAATGGTTAGTGTATATGTACATTACTGTAACGTTCTTTTACCATTTAATACGCCTGAATAATTTCAATGAAAACCATTCTTTAATCTAATGTCTCATTCTCCCACAGTCATGGTATTTCTGTATCACTGTTGTTAGAATTGAGGCGGATATATATTCCTTTCACAATTCGCCACATTACTTCCTTTGTGGTCACATCAAAAGCTTCATTTACGTGACACGACTGACCGACGGAGAACCTTTAGCCGAAAAATAATTGCAGCGGAAGTTGAGGTCCGGAAATCCTTTACTTCTTTGAGAGAATAAAAGATAAAGAGCTTGAACGTTCGTTTGATGACATAGTTACTGTAATGCCCGCAATTGTCTTCATTTTATGTTTCCTTGCCGATGTAAAATTACATCCTGATAAGTTTTATTACATCCAACTTTAATAATACTTTTGTTTTGTTACAATAATTATAAGTTAAATAATATGACTGTAGATTGGATCGCACAATCTCAGACAAAAATTGCCATACGTTTGTAATGCATTAATGTCATTCCAAGGAATCGTATCAATTATAAATATAAACGCTTTCGGACCACTGGGGTATATTGGAAAAGTAAACGTTCAATTGAAAGATTAATAATATTTTGAACACACTATGAAAGTTTCTAAAGTGGGAGGAAATTGAATTCGTTGATGCTATAACTCAGACGTATGTCGGATTTTGGATGGAATTATGCCTTTGTGCACGCTTTCGCATATTGCGAATTAACTGACGGACGGAAGGTGAGGCAACTTGTACCTTTGTCTGAGAGGTTCAGACTATCAAGTTATATAAGATAATACTCCTTCCAGAATAGACAAGAAACGTAGGCACATCTCTATTTTAAAATGCAAATGTAATATGGACCTAAAGATGTTATTTTGTCATTAAAGGTATTCGTGAACTAACAAAATTAAAAATTTGGGATTATATCGTTTATATTTGTTACATTATAATAGTATTTTTAATATATTTACTAATTTTCCATAAAAACTTATTAAATGACTAAGAGTAAAGTTCAATATACTTTTTTATATTGTAACCGTGTATATTTTTGCTATATAACGTAGTCCCCATAACTTTGCCTCTTTCAAATAATTAAATTCAACGAAAAAAAGAGGAATTAGCAACTGAAGTTGTATATTTTTTTGGGGTTAACAGGATCATGAAACAGACAACCGCCATATTTAGCCAGTCAGTATGAAAACGTATAAACCAATATATTGTTTTCACTTGTTGTTGTAGTAATCAGTCCCAACACAGGTCTGATGCAACACTCCATTCCATCCCATCTTGTGCAAGTCTTTTTATTTTCGCATAACTGCAACATCCTCCCAAATCTGCTTAGCGCATTCTATCTTTGTCTTCCCTCCTCTGTTCTTGTCCCACACACTTCCCTCTAATTCTAATTTTACAAGACCCTCAAGTCTTAAAACGTGGTCTATTAATCCCTTCTCTTGGTCCATATTGTTCGCTCTTCCCCTATTCTGTTTAGAACTTCCTCGTTAGTGATTATATCCACCCATCTGATTATAGGCATTCTCTTATAGCACCACATTTCAAAGGATTCTATTTTTTCCTTTCTGCAACTCCTATCGTCCATGTTTCACACCCATATAACGTCACACTTCATACGCCCATTTTTAACATTGATTTCTTAATATTCATACTTATATTACCCGTAAGTAAATTAATTTTTTTTGCTATCACCTTCCTTACCTGTGCTATCCTACTCTTTATGTCTACTTAATTCTACCATTCCTAGTTATTAAGCTGCCAAATAGCAGAATTCTTTAGCTTACTTCAAAACATACCTTCCCAATCTAACACCCTTTGTTATTCCACTGTTTCCCATACTACACTCCATTACCATGGGTTTCCTCTATTATCCATAATATTGAACTCTTCCTCCAGAACCACGTTCATGCCATTTATTATGGTTTCCAAGTCTTCTTCTGGCTCCCCTAATACTACAATATCATCGGAAAAGTGTAGGGTTTTTATTTATTATCCTTGCAGTATGATATATTCCGTTTTGACTTTCTTCATCGCCTGTTATATATATACAAGTTAAACAGCAGAGGTGACAGACTGCATCCTTGTCTTCTTTCCTTGGCATCCAATTCATTTTTATTTCTTCTGCTATTGATGCTATACTATTGGTATGAGCTATTTTTTCAATTTTTTTCGTCGGTTGCTCTAATAATTTGTTCCTTCAGTTTGCTTATTTAATTTATACAATACACAGAGTACATAAGAACTCAGCCATCTGAAATGTCAAAAATATGATGCATGTATTGTTGCGTCAAATACCATCGATAATTCAAACAGTCAGGATAAAAATTTGGGATTATATGAATTTTATTTTAGCAGTTATAAAAGTATATATATAAAAATTTGGGTTGAAGAAAAAATATTTTTTTTTTGGGTAACAGGCTACATGAGGGTGATCCTGAAACAGGCAACTCCCCTTTAATAGCATAGGAAGGGAATTGAAAAGGGGGGATGCGGAAGGTAGAGCAAGGTATCCAAGGGTTAACTAGGGCCCCCGGGCTATGGTTTAAGGATCCTACCCGGTGTTTCACCTAAAGAGATGCAGGGAAAACCCTAGAAAACCTGCATCAGGTAGGTCGGGCATTGGGTACTATTCTCACGCCCTTCCGAATGACTGGAGACGAGTCTGCTGTGGGGATGCAGCATTCCCTTCTCCGTGTCTCACCCAGTTTCAGGAGGCAGTTAATTTCTGGACCTCTAAAACAGCGCCACTTACCGGATCCAACTGCAGAGAAGAACCATCCATGTGACCTTATAAATACAACATTAAAAAATTCATCAAAATTGGTCAAGCCGTTTATACGAACACTGGCACACTGGAATATTCTATGTATATATAAGATAAATTAATACGGAAAAGTGGGATTGAAATATTTTAGATGAATGCAAATTTATTAACGGGTGGACTAAGAAATTGTGTAGTAGTCTAATAGAATTGCAATCTAGTTTAAGTGATTTTCTTCACCTTTTTTGGGTAAATGTTTATGACTGAATGCAATTATATATTCTCTACCAAATTATGTAATAAATTTATTTCTTAGATCTATCAGATAAGACATTAATCTTTTAATAAGAAATTTCTTACAGTAACATTTAATTTAAAAAAATTTCAACTTCCTAATAACATTTCACGATCAAATCTTACATAATGATATTAAATAGAAATAATTGAATTATTGAGTTAATATTTACCTCCGCTCCTTATATAACTTTATTTTTTCTAAATTTTATTATAGATTTATTTTGATGCTCCAATTTTGGTTACACAAATCATAAAAACTAACATCTGAATTGATATTACAATTATATGTTAAAAATCTTATGGGCTGAAAGAAACTCATGCAAAAATGAGGTCTGTTGATGACAAACTCACTAATCTATAGTACTGCATTCATCAGAGAGAAATAATTAATAAATAATTACACAGGATAAATGGTGAATGCTTTGAGCTGGGTACCAATAAACAAAAATGAAACAAGTCCGATTATGTGTGACGTGATCTTACGTCACATTCGTTGATAATTCCACAGGAAACTACCGTGTAAAGTGTTTATTAGACATCCGTGAATTTTTCATATTAACGTTAAGTAAATATGTTATACTCGTAATTATTATGATGTATTTGTTATAAGCCTTCAGGTTTTGAGTAACGCCGGAATCCTCAGTCGTTTGGGACGTCCAAATTACGAGGTTCAAGAACATCATGAATTCGTGACTCCTCCTGAAGGCAGCAACACTGTGGACCTAGGAGATGTGGCACCACTGCTGGCTGTTGTCGTTACGGGCGTCGGATTAGCCTTATTCACTCTCATACTAGAGATGGTTTATAATCAGCTTAAACTGTGCAGAGAATATTTGGATTTAACTTAAAGAATTCAGAAGAACATGTGTAGTTTTTAAGATCTTCTTTAGACGGTATAATTGTATCAAATATGGAAATATATTATGTAATTTTTAATATTATAATCTGCTTGTCCTACCTGAATGTTTCCAACTGGATAATGGATTACTTAGAATTTCTAAAAGTGTAACTTTCTGTTCAGGAGAAGAATGGTTTATTTAAAAAAATAGTTCATGTTTACGGAACATTTCTGAGGGAACTATTGAATGCTGCTTGATATGTAACTATTAATTGTTGCTATGGACGATTTCGTATGCTTTATTGTATTACGGATGACATTGATGGATTGAGCAGACAATTTAGATGAAAATAATCTTACAGATATATGTACCTCGGGGAACATAATTATTTTTCTTACTGTTAACTTGCTTGGAAGAAAAATAACTATATTCACATATTTCAACCCATATTATTCAAAACCAAGTCATTGTGAAAAATTGGTAAAAATCGGCTTTCGGTAAGTTGGTTTCAAACCGATAACAAGATGTAAAACAGACAGATGAAAGACGTCATATTTCTCAGTGTTAAAAAATGAAACATAATAGTTTTAAACCAAGTAACACCTGATTGCAAGAAATGGAGCTTGATTTATAGTCATAAATATGATCCTAGCAATTTAACCGCATTTAACGTTACAAGTACAAATTAATTCTAATCGTCTTGAAGATGGACCGAAGTTACATGATGATGACTTAGAGGTAGTAAGAATTAACAATGCCCTTTTTGGAGCTGTTTCTAAGGTTCCACATAATTAAAAGTTAGTTTACTGAGATCATACGTTTTTAGAATTACTATACACTTTATGTTAGAGCATCAAAATGTACCGGTTTTATTACAATTCTGAAAAAAAATAAAAGTTCTTCGTCGTTTTCAGTTGCTGATTGTACACGGACGGTTGTAATCGGTATACAGGAAGGATAACGTGCATGTAGGCATAATAGGTTTAAATGAGGATGGGTCAATTCACAGGACCATACGCGTGTGCTGTATGAAACATTTTTACAAAAATCCGATTCGAACAATATTGTCTCAGGTTTACGTCGGGCAGAGTTTGGATTACAATGAATATTGGATTAGACCGTGCACATTACCTTTGACGCTACAGGTTCTAAACTCACTAACAAGCCTAAAAGACCTCCAAGGTCAACAAGGGCTGAGGATGGAGTTAGTAAAGTTGGAGCTTCTGCCCTACTTAGCAAAGCATTAGACGTTAGTTGGACGTGCAATGTTATTCACAAGAAATTCCTTAGAATATTCCCTTTTAAGATTGCATCACTTCAGTAATTTAAATAGGTTGATCTCAGTCAACGCCGCGCTTTTGTTCGAAGCCTTGTTTAATCATTTAGTAAATTTTTAACATAATTCAACTCTTTTTCATTAAAATAGACAGCTTAAAAACCAAAATTTTCGGTACTCGACCCAAATCAAAACATCTAAAGCCTCTTCACTTTTAAAAGTGACAGTAGTGTAGACTTTTCGATTATTGACCTCTTTTTCTAAAAACAAAAGTCGGTGAATCCCCGTTATATACACAACATATTTAAACGACTTTTATTTCCTAAATTGCTAGGTATAGTATTTTACAACAGCAAGACACGATTTAATTCGCCACATGTCAGACGCATACCGAATTTTTGGAAGTCTTAAAAACAAAATATTTTCTTGAAACTTATTTCTAATTGAAACGTCAGGTTTAAAACAACAAACTAGTCAGACACGTCAGTCCAAGTGAAAGAGAATATTCTGGATGGACTGCTCCTCGAGAAATGTGCCGTGGATAAAAATGATTCCAAGTAAAAATTTGAATTGCGTTTTAAAAAATGGAAAATAATTTCATATTATTTAAAAAAATAATTTCCAAGTTTTTAAAATTTTTTAATGCTAATATAATTTTTGCTTCAGATTGATGTATTTCTTTAAATAATTATCTCAAGTACATTATCTTCGAAGTCCTTCATGTAATGTGTACTAAATGATAATACTATTTAAATTTAACGATTTATCTATAAAAAGTGTACGTTTGTATACTTTTATTTGTTTTGTAATTTTAGTGGTCATAAAATGACGTTATTTCTGTTTATGAGTGTGTTGTGGTATTAACAAAACATTCAGCAAGCCATTTAATTTTACAAAACCTCTATAAATGAAAGTATAGAGTTATACGATATTTATGGAAATTGTAATCTAGTGCGATATAAATTAGAATACTGTCATGAAACTTTTTTCGATTATATTAAAATGACAATACAAGAATAACTAGAAACGCCGAGGCAATATATTAATGCCAGAGAAAATGAAAGGTATTAAAACATCTAAATATCTTTAACTATACGCTTCGGATTACTTCTAGGTGAACTGTCCCGTTCTTTTGGGAATAATAATTTACAGACGTACTTAATCACAAGATTATTTTTGTACTTCTTGAAGAGCAATCCATCTTGCGCTCTTCGTACAGAAAGCTTTTTGTCGTATTACACTGCAGAAATTTTCATTAACTTACAACGCACCGTGAACCTTTCCAGTACAGACCAAAAGAGAGGCGCAATAAGTTGTAGCTAAGACTAATTGAAACAGTGTTTTTAACTTTCTAGGTTTAACTGAAGATAAAAAGTCAAGAATTGTTGAATTAAGTTGTATCCAAGCATGAGAATATATTGTTCGGTGTATAGTGAAAATACTCCAATTTTGGTTAAAAAATGTTTTACTTATACACAAAAACTACTCTCCGTCAAAATTTTATAAATGATTTTTACTAGTTTAACTCATAAGAATAGAGAACCATGCTTTTAAGAATTCAGTATGAACTTCTGGTACCATCACTAAATTTATCAACAGTAATATATATATATATAAGTTGTAGTTAATACTAACAGTAATATTAATCTACTTTTTATAACATGGCATTATATTTAATAAAATCTAAAATTCTATTGATTGGAAATAATAAAAAAATGACTCATTAACATTACAAGTTAATAAAATGCCAGTCTTCGTATATTGGGATAATGTAGCGTCCAAAAAGTATGAGATTAATTCGATACTTTCGTTGTCATTTAGAAGAAAAGATCCTTTTAGCTTCAAAAACTGATAAAATGTATCTAAAGATTACGTACACGTTCCTAATTATTTGAAACGGAAGCGAATTGTTCGACATTTTGAACAGTACATGTTACGCAGAAATTGGCCATGATGACTAACGTATTATCATGAAACACTCAGAGCACTTTTATTTAGATTTTTGAATCATCTTGAACACAGGCAGAAAAATTATTACAAATGTGAATTTTAAATTATAATGAATGTTTAACGCTTACTTTCAATGCAGCAGATTTCTATTTTACAAAATAATCGACATTAATTAATTAATTATTATGACAATTAAATATATAATAAATGATTTAATTAGCCTTTTTGTCAGTATTTTTATAATTTAAATATAAAATATTACTACGTTTCGTCCCTCATTTGATACTTTTCAGGTATAAATTTAGCTGCAAATGGAACCTCACTCCATGTCTTCAATGTTATACGAAAGTTATACCAATTGGAACGTGGATATTTTATGTAATTTCGGTATTTTCTGTTCACTATAATTCGTTAGTTAGTTTAAGAGTAAAATTTTACTGACTTATTTTATGCTTATTCACTAGGTATTAAATTATTGTTTTCATGTCTATTTTTTAAATTGTCTCTTATGGAGTTATTGTCTATAACTTGAACTTGGCTCACGGGCACATAATAAATATAATTTTATTATATACTCAGTCAGACGAAAGAGGAATAGTTGTAACTGAGAAACTATTTCTGTAGGGTGTCTTCTGTGTTTGACCTTAACGTGCTAAAAAAATACAACTTTTGTCTATTTCTATAGACAGCTGCAGTAGGCAGATAAATATAATTGCGTATTTACGCTACGCCAACATCGTTTTTTTTAAGTTTTCATTTTATATACTGTAACGAATAATTAAAATAAAATCCATGATCTGTAAATATTATATTATGTTTCAAGTAATCTTTCTCAGAGGATTCTTGAATTTTGTTTCATCTTATTCATATTTAACATTATATATTGTTAAAAACATTAATTATTGAGAGTATATAACGGTATGTTATGTAACAAATAAAAGTATTCGAATCCATCAAATCCATCAACTATTTGAACCGAGTAACCTTATCTGAGCTAAGAGGTAAGGCTAAAATTAACGGCAACAGACAGATTTCCTTTAATAATCGTATAGTTAGCAACAAATAATTATCCAAAAAAATTCAGTCCAATGAAAAGTAGACAAAATAATAAGGATTGAAATGGTTTGATAGGAAAAATGAATATGACTGCGGTGAAGTGACAAAACTATTGTCAAAAAATCACCTGTATTGGGTAAGAGTCTAATAAAAATGTAACGGAAGTGGAGAATTTTATTTCCGTAGGTAGCTTCTTGAAAATATAATAATTCTCCTTTCTTTTTTAGGGGACGGAGGGGGGCAGCGCGGGTAGACACAACAGGCCACTCCTCTTTAATATCATAGGAAGGGAATTTTAAAGGGGGGAAGCGTTAGGGAGATGAATACAGCCAAGGGTTCTATTATAATTCAGTAATTGACAATTAATTTGGATAGCAATCATTACATCTATAAGAAAACAAATGCAAATTTTCTGTGCGCGGTGGGAATGTTCAATAAATTTATTGGTATTTATGTGAGCGTGGGATTGCCTCGACAAATACAACGATCACTTAAATGAGCATACAAAGGCCTTACTATTGAGCTTCGTAAACTAATTGAGCATCTTACTGCGGTCCACAGTAGAAATCAACTAGAAAGTAATGGGCGGTTTCCCAGGGGACAACAAGATTGAGAGAAGGTTTCTGCTGCGAGAGCAAATTGTTTCCCCGGTTCGTGAAACGAGAACAAGGTAGTGAAATGAGGAAGAGTAAAAGCCGGGGCTATGCATTCAGCCCTGGCTTTCGATAAGTTCCTGGCATTTTACGAGAAAAGATTGATGGCGCCTTCGTCAGAAAAGCTATTCTCTGAATCCTACGATATGTCATACTAGTCTAACATTCAAGAAAATCAATTATTCAGTCCACAGGACGTATTGAGTACGTTTTTAAGGCTGTTTATAATACTTGAAAATACAAGGAGGAACAATAATTCCCAATTCAGTTGTTACATACTAAAATTTGATTGTTACTTATTAACGAAGTTTTGGAAAAATTACGATGACATAGATAAAACGTTTATGAAAAGTTATGAAATCATCAGATAAACTTTGTGAACCCGTGAATTTTAGATACATACATACTTATTTTGTAAAATGACCAAACATATTAATTGCAGAAATCGTGTGCATGAACTAAAAGTTGAGAGAAAAAGATCTACGATCACTTTACCAGAATTTTTTCCATTTATAATTTATTATTAATATTTCATTTTAGAGAAACAATTTCCGATCTCACGCTTGGTTAAGTATTAGGAAATACAACAGTACGGAAATAGAATAACGGAATAAATGCAACTTGGGTAAGCCATATTTTGAAAATCAAAATTTCAAAAACACATACAATAATACGGGAAACGCCTACTTAAGTTTAAAAAATAAAACGTAGGGTGTTAAAACAAGGATAAGGAGCATATTATAAATCGTCAACTTGATAGATTGAGTGTTTTTTTTATTTTCTCATTTGTGACTCTTAATTTTATTTACAGTATTCATATTTTTGATGCAGAAACAATAAAAAAACTACTTGATATAGAGTGTATCAGTTAACAATTGTTTTGCAAAATAATTTTGGATTTTTTATGTGAAGTTAAATTACAAAATGATTGGTCATATTTATTGTTAAATTCAGAGGTTGTTATATGATATATAGTAATGATTGAAAGTTGGGGAGAAATTTTTAAAATTAAAAAATTCTTCTATTTCTGACTTTCGGCCGTTATTTGTATTTTATTTATAATATCATGTCCTAGTAATTTAATTATTTATTGTTTTATTTTCAATATTTTTAATTTAAAATTGTTAGATTAACTGTTTAATGATATCAGTTTTATCCTCCCAATTTTCAACATTGATAGGTTTAACAGTCTATATTGTTGTTAAATAATTAAATCCTCTAAAATTTAGGCAAGAGCTTCAAACAAGAATGATATTTTTGGTTAACAGGTTACACGAGGGTGAACCAGAAAGAGTCAACTCCCCTTTAATAGCATAGGAAGGGAATAGAAAAGGGGGTTGTGGAAGGTAGAGCAAGGCAACCAAGGGTTGATTAAGTTTAAAGATTCTGCCTGGTGTTGAATTCAATTTTATTATAAATTATTACTATACAGCAGCCGATTGAAAAAATATTAAGATGGAAATATAGGAAAGATTTAAATAAAGCGTGGGTACTAGATTTTGGTCGAATTATTTACATTCTTAAAATATATTAATTAGAATCTTCAATAATTTATGCCAACAAGCATTTTGTCATGTATTCAAATAGAAATAAAGATTAACGAATAAAATGGACAGTATTCTGTGTTATTAGTTTTCCAGGTTATGTAAATGCTCCGAAATGGCTGATACCACATTTACAATTAATACAATGACACGCTGTGATTGATTAATCATGAATTAATAAGTAGCATCTGAATGACATTTCGATTGGTTTGATTATCTCACGTGCTTAATAACATTCCAGTATACCGCGTTCGTAGCAGCGCCATTGTGACCAAGGAATGTGGTTTTAGAACGCGAGGAATGGCTATTCGGTTCAAGACGATTGTTTATCTGGTTGAATATTTGAATGATCAAAATAATTAAATTCAATAGGAGGAAAATAAAAACTAGTATTATCTCAACCTGCTCATTAAACGAGGCTTAGTAACTAAAATATTTACCGGACAAAGATGTTGTTTTTCACAAATGTTGTGAATTTAATTAGCATTATAACTCATTTCGAATTGTTACAACTTTGTCTTACTAGTTGGCCTATCTAATGAAGTTCTCTAACAATGGATGAAAACAAAAGTCTGCAAAGCAGTCAGCAGAAAAACTGGCGCGCGGTCTTTGTTGATCTGGAATCCGGCCATGTTTTGTAGCAAACGTCGTGCTGAAAGGAAACCGAGCAAGGAATTTCAGAGACCCACAAGAACGTCGCCAAAGTCTCAGGCTGCTACAGAATAACACGTCGGGATTTCAAGTGCTGTTCTATTCCGATTACAAAACACAATACACTTCCTTCAAACAAGGCTCCAAGAGAAAGTATAGATTTCTTATACTCAGATCAGTAAGAGTATATTTTGATTAGATGAATTGCATATTTTAATTTGAACTGACAATGGCTCCTATAAACTAAGTTATAATCAATTGATCATTTACGAAGGTGTCACAAAAACTTGACACAGTTACTTTTGAATATATATCGCATTGAAAGGAACACTAAAATATTTATTATATAATAATTATCAATCTATAACCGTAAAAAATATAATTCTGAAAAAAGATAAAAAATCCTATTATCCAAAAATAAAACATCTTTAACGTAACCTAACGTCATAGAATCAACATATATGTTGTTGTTGTATTCAGTCCTACTGGTCTGATGCAACCCTCCATGCTAACATATCCTGCGCACGTCTTTCCATTTCTACATAGCTACTACATCCCACATCCTCCCTAATCTGCTTAGCGGTTTCCATCCTTCGCCTCCCTCATCTGTTCTTACCCTCTCATGCTAATTTTACAAGACCCTCATGTCTCTAAAGGTGACCTATTAATCTGTCCCTTCTCTTGGTCAATGTCCTCCATATTGTTCGCTCTTTTCCGATGCTCCTTAGAACTCCTCCTTAGTAACTCTATCCACCCATATGATTTTAAGCATTCTCTTATTGCACTACATTTCACAGACTTCTATTCTTTTCCTTTCCGCAACCCCTATGGTCCACGTTTCGCACGCATATAACGCCACGCTTCATACGAACAATCTTAGCAACGATTTCCTAATATCCTACTCTTTATGTCTACTATACTTCTACCATCCCTACTTATTATGCTGCCAAGTAGCATAATTCTTTAACTTCCGTCAAAATATCCCTTCACAATCGAACACTTTTTTTTATTCCCATACTACACTCCATCACCTTTGTTTTCCCTCTATTAATCCTCATAATTGAACTTTTTCTCCAGGACTACGTTCTTGCCATTTATTATGGTTTTCAGTTCTTCTCCTGACTTCACAAATACTACTACAATATCATCGGCAAAGCGTAGGGTTTTTATTTATTCTCCTTGCAATATGATTCCATATTCCGTTTCTTCATCGCCTGTTCTATTTATAAGCTAAACAGCATGAAGGACAGACTACATCCTTGTCTTACTCCTTTATTTTTCTCTGCTTTATTTTCCTGGTCTTCAATTGTATTTACATCTGCCTTCTGTAGAGGTTATGGATAAGCCTGTCCTCTCCAACATCCTTAATTGAGTGCGGTAGTAAATACTGCACGAATTGATTTAACCAAAACTTTCGAGTTGTCATTCCTTAAATTGTCATTATCTATCTCGGTCATACATCAGGCTACAAGAATATCTGGGTTAGAAGAATTTTTTATATTTCAAGAATATTATAGGTATAGTAAGATGGAAGGGAAAGTGAAGATTAGTATCTGTATGTTACACTCAAAATTCAAATTATTTAAATACTATCTGTGATTAACAATGCATGCTTAGTTGGAAATATATAAACTGAAAAAATTATTAGTTTTCTTAAGGACGTTTTCAAAAAGGTCTCGAGATTATTCGAGCGGGAAATATTTCTTACATTTTACAGTTTTGTTTTAAAAATAAATTATTTTGGTGAGCTTAGAATTTGTAATTAAAATACTTTAGCTCAAACGAAGGAAGATCACCAATATTTCAATTACTGTCAATTTTAACGATAAAAAGAAAACACCTGCCCAAATTATAGCCTTTGTTTTATACCGGACATAACATTATTCATTATCGGTGTAGCTGCTATAATTATAAGTACGTCAAATTCCGTCTGCAGGGATGTTTTTAATAAATAAATTTGGATTATATTTGGAGGCAAAAATATTTTAACACACACATTCCAAAAATTACAGTTGTATTTATTATATATTAGAACCTATCATATTCCATTCAAAAACGTTTGAATTTCAAGATAATACAAATAAACTACAGTAAAAACTATTTTTTTAATTTTTCGCATTCGAGGTTTCAGTTTCTTAACAATATTTGATGAAGTATTTGGAATTCCAGGGCTAACAACCATACTAAAGAACAATCATTGTTTGTAGGCCGGGAACAACGGAGTATGAAGAGATCATGAACTGGGAAAATATTACACTGGCTATATAAAAAAATATGTTATATTTTAAGGGAAAGCTAAGAAACCTAAGAAAGACAAGTTCATTACTCTACTCTAAAAATTAGAAGCTTTTCCAAAATGCAACCCACTCAACACCTGAGCTATCCGTGGCAAAGAAGGATGTTATTGGATGTCATATGGCAAAACCACACTCCTTTCAATCTGTTCTTCAACGGTCAACACTCTTGAAGTTATTGATTCGCCTAAACTTTAGCCGGATTCGTTTATTAATATTATTATGCAAATAACTCGTCCGCGTGACGTTTCTTTCAAATTTTGATTGTAGCGGCTGCGCAGATTGTGGAACAGCTGGTAATACAGGGAGTGATGCGGAAGTGCGTGGAGTAGTGTTGGCTGATGGGAGCTACGGGTGTAAAAACGAACTTTTAAAAATGAAAATGTATCAATTGATCGTTTAACAAATGTTTATTTTTTGTTGAACGACGAGTTCATGAATCTAAACGTGAATATATATTGAATCGGATGATTAGTAGAATAAATATTTCTTAAATTACGAGGAGCTTTGTGCTGTAGCATTGAAGGATTTATATATATCTATAACGATGAGATAAAGTAAGACAAAATTATTTAACTGAGGACTAAAATCTAGTAATGAATTAATTTATTCATGCCATTCATGCCACGAGTGACCGTTTGTCTGTGTACAGATACTCATACCTGAGTGGGAGTCTCACGGATTTCATGGATGTGGATAAGCCAAGACTGTGGTTAGTGCAATTTAGTCACTGACGCCCTACAAATTTCAACTTTTAAAAATTGTCATCAAACTGAGAGGGGATAAGATCAATTATTACAATATTTATGTCAACAGTCAGGCATAATAATTAATGTAATCCTTACAAAATTGAAACCCGAAGGTTGGAACTAATTAAAACATTACACCGCGATTGGATTGACTTTCTTATCATTAGTTACACTGTAATTTTGTTAGCCGTAACTATTGTCATTGCTGACGTGCTGTGGTGAAACACAGTAGCTGCCCCGGGTTCTAATCCTGGCACGGGCATGGATGTTTGTGATCATCATGGTCAGGAAAATTGAAATAAAGACGGAAGGAGAGTTGCTACTCTGACCCCTCTAAAATTTTAATATTTAAAAAATATATATATCTGTCGTCGGCAAAATGGCTGATGGTCTGACAAGTCGTTTATAAATATTAGAAAAAGTAATGGTTCCTTGAGGAAATCAACAATGCACCGATCCATAATTAGCTGCCCAATCCTCATTTCTTGTGATTTGTCGTTTGAAATTTTTTTTATTCCACATATGCCCATCGGTAAAACAAAATTAATTAAATTGTACATAATAAATAATTGTATTCCTATGAGAAACGTTTTATTATATAAAATACAATAAATTTACGCGCTTTTATGCTATTATTTTTAATGGCTTCCGGTAATATTAGCAGCGTAACATTCTATTGCTTTTCAATATATTTCGTTCCTCTTCGTTGCAAACAGGTGTTGTGGTTGCAACAGGGCCACCATAATATTCAGTTTCTATCGTAGAAACTAAAACGTTAGACATAAATATTGTTATCGTTAACCAAAGCAGAAAAAATTTTAATTTATTTTCAATCACGTTTCACTTTCTTCGTAGCCACTTTGGAAGTGAGAATCATAAAATTAGGAACAATGTTGAGCATTGGATACCGTATGTATATCGAGAAAAAAACACATCATGGAACTGTTTAAATATGATTAGCATTACACTTTAAGTTGTTTAGTAACTATCTGATGTTTCCATTAATTTATTTTTAATATTTTAAATTTGATTTCTTTGAATTCTCATTTTTTTATGATTCTGTTCACTTTTAGGTTAAATATTATAGATGTCGTATACTCCATGTGACGAGTTTAATACTTTCAACTAATGTTGCGTATTCGTATAACAATTAATCGTTATCTAAATCAATGGTAGTGAATATTGGATATATATTTAAAGATAATTTCACTTATTGTTGCCGAACACATTACGTTTATTATAGCATTTAATATCATACTATAAATATAATTCCTTCACATCACGCATTCAGGCCTCTCCGCCAAAGAGTTTCCGCTCGCTCATTAGTGATTAAAAACAAATCAACTCTTCTTCTTATTTTACGCTAATACCAAAAAAAAATATTTTTAGGTAAAAGGGGTCGTTACAAGATTATACAGTGGGAAAAATTTGAATACACACAAAAAATTAAACAAACATAAAGATTCTAAATTTTAAAATAGTAATCTCAAATAATTTCATTTATACTATATGTATATAATGGCGAAAAGAAACAATGAACATAAACTGGTACTAAAAATTATAGTGCATACGATTTTAATATTTCCCCAAGCGAATAATTAATGACCGAAATTTTTATCAACACAATGCACAAGAAAAATTTGTAACTCAAATATATAAGCATGAACTTAAGGACGCTCGGTCATCGATAAAAAGTTTTAAAATGCGATGTAGTAGAACATGTTGACAAATAGTTGTTGTAAGGTTTGCAGCCATTAAAATTCCAGTATTTTTCTTTAAATTAAAGTAATAGTTTGCCTATACAAGTAATTATGTATTGTTAATGAAATTACAAGTAAAATTGAGGAAGGTGTACTGTTGAAATGATTATCAAATAGTGAAATGATAAAACGAGAATAAATTACAACATGCTATACAGCTTTGACATCCATGATACTGCCGAATAACTTTGTTTTGATGATATACTTTTGTAATCTGTAGAATACATCAGGAAAAGTACAGAAGCCCTCCTTTTCATACGCGGATAGCAAGGCAGATGAATTGTTTTGAATAAAAGATTCTGGGTTAATCAACCGTTCGAACACGACGTTTTGGCGGCGAAATTCATATCCGCCATTATCAGGTGCATAGCGCCTACTTCACCTGGTTGTAATCGAGAATCTTTTGTAAGTCATTAGACTGGAAAAATATACGTCATTTGAAGTAACAGACAGATTTAAAAGTGTTAAGAGCTATTTTAATTTAAAAATGATATTAATAAGCTGATTTTGAATCGAAATTATTTAACAGACTTTTAAATATTAATGCATTGGCCAGTAATTAACCAAAATTTTACACTTGCTTAACACAATCAATTACAAATTATGTTTACTTTGAATGACAATAAATAATCACATTTTAATTTAAATTTTTGAGAAGAGATTTTCTTGCAGATTTTTAAATATGTTGCTAAATAAAAAATTATATTTCTAAGAAACATGAATTATTTATAAATCTCTCTTTTAAGTAAAAACAAGATTCAAGTATATAACTCATTTACTTGCCATATAATTTGCAAAAATTAACATACATTATTCACCTACTTAAAATACCGAGAATATTCATGATCCCCTTAATGTACCGGTTGTATTACTCATTTTCTTAGCATTTACTTTATGGTGCCGGGACTTTATTTAACTATCCTTGATAAAGTATTATATTTAACTTTTAGAGATATTTTTTTCGATTCTCTTAAATCAGTGTGCTTATTTAATGCTGTAGTAGAGTACTTGAGTCGGTTAAGTTACTGTCCGTCACCATTCCAGTAAATTTTAAGTTAACGGCTCTACATTTATTGCACGAAAGAATACAGTATCACGAGATTTTCAGAAGCAGACAGGCAACGGGATGTAAGACTGGAAATGATGGAGCCTGTATTTCATGTGAAGTACCAAGAATATTTTTCATTCTCCTCATTCGCCAGGACTTCTTTAGACTCTCTGAAGGTGTCGTACTGATAAATTGCACCAGGAAAATTTTTGAATCACCAGTAATTATCCCGGCTAATTTGAAGCTAACACAAATCGATATGTCGTGGTAAGTCCATAAAGTGGTTAACGGTTCGAAAACAGTAACGGGTCCGATTGATTCATTATTCTGGAATAATTTTTAAACATTTAAAAACGGCCGATATTTGAGTTGAAGAAATATTTTTAATTTTTTCCCTGTGCATGTTGCAGTTGTCACACTAGTTATGATGAAATTAACAGTCATTCATCTCATAGATTAGGGAGCGTGAAAAGGTAATGTTTAAAATTTGCCACTCTTGGCGCCGGATTCCTCGAAGCGACTATTGTCGATACCGGGATAATGACACGTTGTACAAGATATTGCCGATTTCTACACTGTTTTGGGATAGTAAAAAATACCCGGGCAACTCTGAACAACCAGCTAGTATTTTAAATAAATCATAAACACTAACAAGCTTAATTATATTAGGTTGAAACAAGCCGATTACACATAATGTAGTAAACTATTTAAAATTCCTGTATCATGCCGGATTATAACTACGGGTTACACAGCGTAGAAAAAATTTACAAACGCTTTACATTTTCGTCTTTCAACTGAACGCATACATCAGAAAAGTAAAATATTGTTTTATTTACTATATTATAGCATTTACTTGTTCTATCGTCCAAAGGGAAAATAGACGCAACTTGAAGAAATATTCGAAGAGGAAATAACATCAGGAGAGTGAATGGGAAGCCAATTCTGGATAAAGAAAAAAAGCAGAAACATGAATGAAATATCTAGAAGAGCTCTATCACGGTGGAAATCTAGATCTGTCAGAAATAGAAGAAGTAGAGGTGGATGATGAGTTAGGGGACAAAATTTTAAGGTCAGAGTTTGATAGGGCGCTGACAGACGAGTTTGGTAAAGCGCCAGGAATTGATAATATTACAGCACAGTTGATAAGAGTATCGGGCGAAGAAGCAGTATCATGGCTGCTCGGGATGGTTTGCGAAATATACGAAACAGGAAGAATACCAGAAGATTTTAGTAAAAACATAATTGTAGCCATACCGAAGAAGGCTGGGGCTGATAGATGCGAACAGCACAGTTTAGTATCCCATGCATGGAAAATATTAACTAAAATAATATATAGGAGAATGGAACGTCAAATAAAATACTAGTTAGGAGAAGATGAGTTTGGTTTTAGGAAGAATATATGGACAAGAGAAGCAATATTGACTTTGCGATTAATTTTAGAAGACAGGATACGAGAAAACCGGCCTACGTTCACGGCATTTGTAGATTTAGAAAAAGCGTTTGACAATGTGAAATGGAACGCACTATTAAGGATTTTGAAGAGCACTGGAATAAAATATCGAGAAAGGAGGCTAATACATAACCTCTACAGAAGACAGACAGCAGTAATTAGAATAGAAGACCAAGAAAAGAAAGCGGTATATATACTGTAAAATTAGCATTAGAGGGAAGTGTGTGCGGTAAGAACAGAAGAGGGAGGAAAAGGATGGAAGTCGCTAAGTGGGTTATGCTGGTTATGAAAAGGCTTGCGCAAGGTAGGTTAGCATGGAGGGTTGCATCAGACCCGTCTTAGGACTGAATACCACAACAACCGTTACAAAATATAATAACGTCATTGTCATGATACAGAATTGACACCCCTTATTTAGTATTCGGATAAGTTTATTACGTATGGAACGAAGTGCTAGGGAACAATCGCGGTTTTTATTTGTAAGCAGGTCCCTGCAGTATACACGTCCTTGCATACAGTGGCTGGTTGTACATGTCAGCCCAAGGCCCATTAATATTGCCTAAATAATTTGTTGGTTTCGCCAGATCTCGTTGCTGTGCGTAATTGCTAACGCGATAGTCTAATTATTATTTCATACATCGCAGACATAATTTACGTACCGTATCAGGGAATTTTTAGGATTTACAAAGCTATCACCGCACATCAGGGTTTATCAGACTACGATAATTCCCGCATATTGATCGGAGCGAGGAATCTACGCTCGGCGGAGCTTCACACTCTCATCAACCGTTAATAGAAGAATTGGTAGATCAGCAAATGAATGCACTTCCTACCTACTTTTTTCATCAAATGTGAGTTTCAAAAATTTTAACTGTAATATTGCGGTGAAGTAATCCACAATATACAAAAGTAAGAATTAAGCAACTAAAGTTGTTGAAAATATTTCTCAGAACTTTGGTTCAGTAAAAGTCGCTTTTCCTCCAACTAGCTTTCATGGTGCACTGTTATCGAGTAAAGTGTAAAAAACTAGATTTTCAATTATTATCTGCAGTTGGACAAACCAAATAAAACAAATACAAATCAAGTGTGCGGAGCATATCCAAACAATATCAACTGCAGTTGCAAAACACAGGTGTTCTGCCGAAGAAGGCAGCAGGTCCAAAACTACAGGACAAATTATCCAGCTTCTTCATTAAACGAATATTTTCGTCGCTCGCTGTACGTGCCTCGTTATAATCCTCATTAGAAGCGACGTTAAATCATGACCAGCGTTTACTCTATCATTGTTACAACCTGCTCAGATAGCAAAACCTACAACTCCAGATTTAAAAAATCGTATGGAAGAACTTTCCAAATTTTTTTAATTCGAGGGAATTGCGTCAGAAGCCGAACTGTGGTGGCTTCTTGGGCAAACATTAAGAGGAATATAGAAACTTTGGAAATAACAGCCATGATGAAGAGACGCATAAACGTTCTATCCAAATGTCGAAACAGCCCTACGCATTTTATTTTCATTGCCGTATTTTCCAACTACCATTGAAAGGCCAGTTATTACTCTTAGATTTGTGAAAACCTGGTTGAAAGGGCTTTGCATGCTCACTATACATTGTAGTGGTAATTCTTTTATAGAAGTTGCTATAAGACGCTTTACAGAAGATCCAAGAAGACAACTGTTGAACTAAACAGTAAATTACGTAAGTACGTAATCTAATGTATGCACATTTCAAATTATGATGAAATATTATCTACTGGAAAATGCCTGTCCACCTTATGCCCACGAAATTTCAGATTCCCCTCCGCCCTCTAGACCATAAGCTGGGTACGACCATGTTGCCAAGGGCCCCCGACCTGTAGTTTAAGAATCCAACCCTGTGATTCACCTGAAAGAGATGCAGGGAAAACCCCAGAAAACCTGGATCAGCAGGTAGGTGCGGCTATTGGGTACTTATCTCATCCTCTTCCGAATGACGGAAGATGAATGTGCTGTGTGGTCGCAGCATTCCCTTCTCCGTGCCTCAACAAGTTTTAGGAGCCAGATGGCCGTCTGGTCCAATGGGATCAGCTGAAAACTCTTACCGCATGCCCAAGGTCAGCGACCACATTACATACACATCCTAAAAGCGATCAAGGTGCCTCGGAATTGAGATCATAAAAAAAGAAAGGGAACGAGAGTCTGGGGAGAAATATCTGAGAGAGAAAGCTCTCCGGAAAATGAATTATCTTTGGGTAAGGGTCAAGGGCAAGGAGAGAAGTAAGCATAGAGTTATAAAGGAACGTTTCGAAGAGGAAGCAAAATGCTGTTGGACGTCAGGGAAGTTCACTCTGCGATAGTCTGAACACTTACTGAATACACGAAAATCGTCATTATTTTATTTATTTATTTTATTTCTGATGTTTAAATTGTTTTTTCACTCAATTTCTGTTCATTATTTCTTTCCCCTTCGTCGATATTTTTACTCAGATAGTGACTTACACTATTAAAACACTTTAAAGCTTTCTTTTCTGTTCCTACATGAATGCGTGTATATTCTGTATACAAACTTAAAAACGTAGATTTGTTTTATAAATTCTTAAGGTATTGTTTTTATTTAACGCTCCGGGAGAGAGAATATTTATGTTCGATAACATAATTTAGCACTAATATTGAGGTAAACCCCCAATCAGCGTAGGCCGTCGTGTGTCTATTAATATGTTACTGGTCCAAAAAAGTTAAAGACGTGATGTGCAAGAAAGTAGCTTCGAATTAATTCCTTTTCCGATCAAATATAAATATGGCCAATATGCGGGGAATTTCGGTCAGCCAGCTAGCTTAGAATATTAAGAGAAGAAATAAATAGTTGAAATTGGTGTAACAATAATTGTTTTTGCGGTCTAAAATTAAGTCTTGTTCCTTTCTATGGTGCTGAAGTCAACACTCGGTAAATTGGTTTTGGGGAAAAGTCGAGAAATTAACTAGTAAAACATAAAATATTTTGCCCGTCAATTCGACTTTTATTATTTTATTACAGCAAATTAAACATCTTTAAATGTGAAGATGGGTTGACATTGACACTTTACGGTAAGGAACAGAAGTGACGTGTTAGAAACTAGATGCAGGTGTCACAGCGACCGTTGACAGCCCATTTTGATGGAAGGTCACATAATAGAGAAGGATAGGATATTAATAGTCTTTTTTATTTATAGTTTTCTTGTTAAGATTTTTAATGAATAGGTGCGAAAGAATAGTATTGGACGTATACAGAATGCAAAATACTTACAAATTGTATTTTTTTATTTAAAAAAACCATAACGTCTCACTTTTTAAACTTGTTTTTTTGAGAATAAATTAATATTTATAACTTTTAAAAATTACCGTTATTACGTGACTTCTCCTGGTGTCATATTTCCTCCAATATAATATATTTACATGGGTTTAACTGGACCTCGTTGAATTAATTAACTAAATGGAGTAAGGAATTTTTCTAAGATTTTAATTCTACTTTTGGATCACTTTCTTGATTAGACTTACTGACCTCTATCAATACTTTCTTTTATTTGCCAATGCGAAGTCAATTTCATCCCAGAGCTTCAGCAGTCGCCTCCAGGTTTTTCTTGATCCATTTTCCGTGTCAGTGCTTCCGCAAGAAAGAAGTTCGTAGATCGAAGAGAATAATAGGAATTTCACATACTTCTTTTAATAACTTTCAGAGTAAATAATACACTTCGTACATATACAAATATCAACTCCAATTTCTAAAGTTATTAAAAATTAGTTTATGCGATACCAATTATGAAAGATTAAATCATAAATATTTTATTAGTACAGAGTGCGTGGCTCTCAAATACATTCAAACTAACTCTTCGTTTTCTGAGACATTAGTAAGTTAATGTTGACAAATGTGAAATTTATGAATCACATTAAAGCGTGATAATAGAAAATTATAGCCTCAGTTTTACCAACATATGAAAATAGTTTACGCCTTTTCTTTAAAGTTGTCGAGAAAAACAGAAAATTATAATTATAATTATTATGATATATTGTCATTACGTTTTACCTGATTTAGAAATAGAATTATGTACTATACAATCGTTTAATGTGATTGATGATTTTGAACACACCTAGAAGTTTAAGATTACTTTGAACAAAAATCTCAATTATTCACGTATAGCCTACGGAATTCAACATCGCATTTCAAAGTATACAAATACGTGCTACGGACATTGTTCCATGAAACTATAACGTCTCAAAACGTAACTGATTTTCATTACAAAACGTCTGTACGTGTATACTGTTTATACTTATTAGTTACAATCAGAACAAACTTCTAGAAAGAATTGAATATAAAATTTGGTTGAAAGACGTCGATAAAGAAATGGTTGAACGTATTGTGTCACTTTTTGTCGCCAGACGTTATGAAAAGTCTATGCTGCTGATTTTGCATCACTACGATCTTTTGTAGCAGGTTTAGAACTCGTGTTAGACTTGTATAATGTTTCTGTAATGTGAACAGATTATATTGTTTGTATTTACTTTGTAGTAACTTAATAATTAGCTGCTTGTTTGAAATTCTATAATTGATACATTTACGTAACGAGACGATTTTCTTTTCCTTCCCGTGAAGTCAATGTTTTTGCTCTGGCCATGTTAAGAACGAATGATGTAGAAATTTTTAAAAATAATTTTGACGGCGCTAAGAGACTGTACAATTGTGCACGGAACTATACCAAAATTTTTAAATCGGACTGTTGTAAGAAATATATGGCGATTGAAATACTTCATCATTTTTAACTTCGCTTTATTATTAGTACGCAAACACGTATCGGGCTTTTCGAAGTTGGCCGTTATTTGCCAAATGTGTCCAAAATTTAGTGATCAGTTGTATTAAATCCATTGTAATGGTTATTTATTTATTAATTTTTGTTTATAGTTCACCAACTGCAAATATATTAGCGATTGTACGCGATTAGGGGAACTTATATCCATGTTGGGTTATCATGGTATGGTTTCAACAACAAAAACGCATAAGACCATGCCGGGGTTCGAACCCGGGACCACAGGAGGTCGGCAAATGGTTATTATTTTAGTGAAAATCATGAATAAAAACATGGTCGAGGCTGATTTACTGAAATTTTACATATTCATTGATGCACATTTATGGGGCTAAGTTCCTGTGGGAGCTTTAGAAATGTTGGAATTTCGTGTCGGTCTTATGGCCGTAATATAAGATAATTACAGGAACACATTCTTTATTTAGATATGATACGTTATAAGGAAATTAATTATAGGTGTCACAGACTTACGCGAACCGAAACACCTGTGACGGATTTTCACGCCGCCGCTAGTCAACATTTCCTATCAGCCAGTAATATTTTAGTGTGTTTCTATTAGGGTGCTCTAATGTCTACTTGACGGCCCATGTCATCGGCATGAATTTTAATGGTTGAAACACTAGAGGAGGCGGCGAGGACTCGGAGTGGAGATCAGAACGGGCCGAGACGTTAAACTACTACTAAGTTGGCGGCGGACCTCCAAAATTTAGGAAATCTGAGGTGCTTTTGCGGAGAACAGCATAGATAGCAGCTGTCATCAGGAAAACGGGCAGTCATCACGGCCTGTGACACCGGAAATTTGGAATTCCCGCAAACTTCGAGATACAGCCAACATAAAAGCAGCCGAGTGTGGGTCAAAAATCCGTAAGCTTGAAACTTACTTAACACTACACGTCTGTGAATTAATTTAATACCATAAACGCATATGCATACTGACTCCCCTAAGCTCGAATCTTGCTTGTCTGTTGCAGTAATCAGACCACAATTCCGAAGTACGACCCACGAGAAAAAGCTTATGCCAGGTTTTAATGAATTAAATTCTATTTTGTGTTTAGTTAAAATAAAGTATTTTAAATGTAAAACAGTACATTCAATTTATTACAAGCCCTGTTACTTAGGTTACTTGATTAATTTCAAGGAATAATTTGACTTGGGGTCTTATCTGAGCAATCATGGGCTGATTACTACAAAACTGTTCACAGAAACACATTATCACAATAAAATAGTGATTATAATCATGAAAATAGCTATGTGCGGCAAGTTTATCAGAATTGTTTTATGTTTATTAGGTCCTCCGTATAATATTTAATGTCACCAAAAAATGAAATCATTATAATTATTATTTACTTAGCTGCTATTGGGCATTTGCCCGGTGGCAGCTATATACAAAGAGAACACAAATTCAATTACACAATTCACACTAAGGAAGAATTTTTAAGTGTAGATTTTGATCTGAAAGAGAAAAGAAAGGAGTCACACAGAAATCACTCCACTGCACTTCACTATTATCACTTCACTGAATCTAAAAAAATGCTACTCACTTAAGTTTTCTTAGCCTATTCCTAAAATGATTTACGCTGCCCGAAAAAGTCGTTGGTATTTCTGGAGGCAAGGAATTCCAATCGCGTATTGACTTATTTACAAATGAAAATTTTCCTACGTCTGTGCGTTGCCCTTGTTCTTTAATTTTGAACGAGTGATCATTTTTAGAAATATAATTCGGCGCCGTAAGATGGTTTTTATTTCTTTCCAGGCCGGTTCACCCTTATAAGCTTTATATATTGCGCACAACCTCACATGTTTCCTTCTATTACTGAGACATTCTAAATTCTCGTGAGGATTGTTCGCGAATCGACCCTCAAACATCTTTTCAGCCAGTTTTTGTATTTTTTCCAACGCTAGAGTGTGTTCATTTCGATATGGATCCCAGCACGTTACCCCATATTCTAAAATTGGCCTGACTAGCGTTTTGTAAGCAGAAATCTTGGCTTTTCTCGTGATTTTCCTCAAGAATCAGCAGTAGCACCCTCCACCCTTTACCTGCCAGGGACCTCGCTCACCTCATTACCCCAATTTAAATCTTTACTAATCGTGATCCCAAGATATTTACAGTTATTTGACTCCGTTACAACTTCGTTCCCCATTTTATATCGAGTGGGAGGGACATTTCTCTTTTTTGTACAGGATATGATAACAAAATGTTAGTCAAAAATTAATGTCAGCGAAACTTCCTGTTATGATTTTCTTTAAACAAACGTATACCGATGGGAATTTCCTGAAACCAAGTTTTATGCGTTAGAATACCTTCAGAAATTATATTTAGGTCATTCCGCTAAGTGGACTATGTAGGTGTTATATAAAAGTATGAACCGCTTAATTCACGTTCTTTCAAGAAATTAAAGATACGAACAAGTTTGAAACTGCATACACGTGCTTCCAGTGTGGAAAGGCCAAAGATAAATCTGGTTATAACAAGGTCTCCGATTTGTGGCACTTACCCATGGATCAATGACATAATCTATATGGAGCGATGCCAATTCAAAGGGAATGTGTTGCGTGGAACGTGAACCAATTAACACGAATTCAACAAGTACCAAAGATTTTTTCTACTCGACGGTTACATTGTCAAATGTAAATGTTAAAAAGTAAAAAAATTATTAAATATATTGAACCAAAATTACTACTCCGCAGTTCTATATTTATAAAATTATAGTTCTTTGAGAGTGTGTATAATGTTTAAATAGTGTTACATTTAAACATATTTATGAACATATTGAACAATATGTAATTTATCTCTATTATATATAGACACGTTAATAGCTTTCCGACCACTAAAAATTGTCTTTTAATATAACTGAGAACAAACGAATCAATGATACTTTGAACGAACTATTGGAACCTATTTTTACATGGCTGAATGGACCTGTCTTATTAGTTAAATTCATACCGTTTCCGTGTCTCACGCTCTACTATATTTTACATTTACAATTATATTTTTTTAACAATTTAATTTAGATGTATTTAGAACGTTTGGTTATAAACTCGTGTCTCCGGGTTGAAGGAGACGTATATTATTTCTGCCTGCTCCAGTAATTGTATTATTGAACATTCCTGTATGAACACAACTTTACTAAAATTAAAAACAAAGTTTTCTCTACAATTTTTTAGACTTCGTCGCCTCCTGGTTTTATATAAGCACTGTAATTCTTCTAGTTATGAGATCTGCATAATTACTGAGACAACGCTTTTTAAAATGATATTTTCTGTACAGAATAATATTCAGTAATACAATAAGTAAAGGTGAAAAAGTTGAACAATATTCTAGTATTAAAATATTGTCAAAAATGGTCACGAAATTTGTCCGTGTTAATATGCTAATAATAATTAAGCAAATTTTTTTATTTATTAATATAGAAAGAATTAATTTGATGAATTCAGGTAACGACAGATTTGCGTTTTGATATTGAAATTACGTTTTTAAAACGAATATTTATTTGAACTATTGCTTACATTGGTTTTGACTTAATTAGATTTACGTGGCATATCCACATATTTATGAATCTTGAACGTTGAATTAACATAAAACATTGCTGCCAATCCTAACATGTTTGTTTTGGCTTCCAATTTTCTAAATACTGCAGCCTCCTATGTTGGACCCTTTGCATTGCGTCAAATCATTTGATCAACGTTTGCCCATCGGGAATGAAGATTCAGCAGCAAGTACACTCTGATTCAGAATAAGCTACTGCTGTTGATAATGGAAGAAATAAATGTGTCTATTATTTCACCTAGATGTTAATCCTTCTATGAAAGCTTTATATGTATCTTTATGGCGAACTCATATAAATCTAAACTATCAGCAATTGTATGTCTAACGATTCCCCATGTTTACAATCAAAAATAATTGTTTTCTTTAACAGAAGCATCGGTAAAAATTAATAAGAAGCCAACGCGCATACTAAAAAAGGTATAATGTATTTGATGGCAGTGAAGCATTGTTGAACGGGTTCTAACCGTCATATCAGCACTAAAACTTAGTAATAATTACTTGGCAATTGACAACAAAATTAGCAATTATACTACATCTGCGGTTTGACGAGATTATTTGTCTCATATATATTATTCAAAATATTTTAATTTAAAATTTGGTTATCTACAATCTACTCATAGCACATATAGAGTAATGTAATAACCCTTTCCCTAAATTAAAAATTATTTTAACTTTAAATATGTCCGGCTCGTTGGTATGAGAAACAAACCGTTGATGACGTCATAATGTGTCAAAAAAAGATACGTTAAGAAAATTTCTACTTTTTCCATGAGGCTTTAATATCGTGGTTTTTCTTGCAATCAAATAATTTAGTAAATCTGTAAATGAATAAAGTTTACATACCTTGAAACAATATATTGAACAAAATTTCAGTTTTCTGCGCCGCAATACACAAGTTTACGAATTCACAATTTATGGCAATTTATGAAACAATAATAATACAATCTTACTACTCATTAGTCTACAATCAAAATAATTCTCTCTGCATATCTGTCCTTAAAAAATAGTTTCTTTAATAATATTTTCCATTCAACATGCAAAATATTATCATCTCCAGCTAACAGGATATATCCAGGGATGATATCTCCTCTCCTTCCTTGAGCTGAGCAGAGATATGTTTACTTATTTTGTAGTCTTTGTAGTCATACTACAGTAATAAATAAATGTTTCGCCAGGATTGCTGCATGGCACGAGTAGGCACCGTCCGTTGACGTCCGTGCGATCTTCCAGCCAAATTCTTATCAAATTTCTTACTGCAGATTGCTTGGTGTAGAGGTTGGCGGTGACTTCTTTGAGTTTTTTTTAACTTGCTATTTTTACTTTTAGTGGAATGAGTCTTTATGACGTCTGTGATGAATGAGATTCTAAGGTTGAGATGAAGAGTTTGGGTACTGCTATTGTACGCAGTGACTTTGATTGAAAAGACTCAAATATATTGGTATTTGAAGGCTTACTGCATCCCCATAGCTCGAGACCGTAAGACCATACAGGTATTGATATGGATTTGTATAGCAGCTTTTGATTTTAAAAACTGAGCTGTGATTTACGTCCAAGTAGCCAACACATAGCTTTTCTCTTTAGATTCAGCTGCTGTTTCTTGACTTTTCTATGAGCTTCAGTTTTTATTGAAATAATTCATAATCACATTGTGGTCTATGTAATAATAAACTTATTAATTATTTCCATGTGCAACACAACTGAGAACACAGCTACTTTTAATTAACGGAAAAGTAAAGTAAGTATACGACAAAAGGTGAAAATAAAATAAATTTTATTGACCATAGATTTACAAAAACAGTCACATTTATGTGGGAAAGCAAAGGTTTTCCCCCTTCCTGCTGTTAATTTCATATAGTTTAGCAGGAGGACACGAACGAGGAAAAACTTGATGTCCACTTAAAAAACATGATTCATGTTTAGTGGGAGCTAATGACAGCATGTAAATAGAGAACGTCCTTAACAGGTATAACCAGTTCTTTATCAAGTACGAGTACGCAGCTCCTGCTTGCGGTACCGTTCTTAGGTGGATTTTCAAGTTTCCAAATCTACTCCCCGCTATCAAGTACTTGCGGCATCGTTCTGGGATGTTAATTTCAGGTTATTTGTTTGAGCACCTGTCTTAAGTGGATGTGGTGGGACACGTGTTGATAAATTTTACTCAAAAGCGAGACCATCACAGCTAAGGCTCTTTAAATATCACGGAACCTTTTACTTCGTGGTGCAATTCTGGACAAATTATCTGAAGATTAGGATTTGAGCATATTCTGACTTACAGGGATATTCTAACATTCGAAGTATTCGTTATCAATTATCTCAAAATTATGAAGAAATAACTAGAGGGAACTACTCTGTACTCACTTCACTCACCAACTACCGGTCGAGTGCTAAGGACCAATTTATTTCATTTATCCTTTACTGAGGATATTGGCAAAGTCAAAAATACTATTATAAACATACAATACATAATGAGACAAAAATATTATAAAGTACATAGACTATATAAAATAGAGAATTATACTTTCAATGTACTGAATATAAAAATATACAAGTAAAGTTGAGATATAATATTTTGTACTATACAATATCGTCCTCAAGTAATCATACACCTTCGATTGCTCTATAATAATTTTACTGGTATCGGGTCTCAACGGTGACATTTTTAGAACGGAGGTCTAGTCCATTACAAGGGTTGACATGAAGGAAAAATAAAAATTGTACTGTATCAGACGGACATCACAGAAAGAAAATATTATATCAATTTTAGACGTATTACCTGCCAATTTCTACATAACTAATAAGCTTTAGGTTCACTACGATTTCCGAATTGATTTTCAGGACCATGAAGGTTGAGTTTCAGAATACGTTACAAATAGCTTGTAGTCACTAATATTGTCAATCGTTTCTTGAAAGATAAATTGCATTTTTCTTAATAGTGCATTAATAATTCATACAGTAAGAGACTGTGTATGTCACCCACGGTTTCTGGAAATACGGCCGTGGAACTCGCCGTTGGTAACGAGCAAATTTCTTTTTCTTTTTACGTGTATTTCAATTTTTAAATTTATGTAAAAACTGTTGTTAGCATTTCAAAAGGTTTGGACAAGGACTTGGAAGTTTATGTGTAATATTTTAAAGTTACTATTAGCATAACTCATTTTTTTGTTTACTGAATAGAGTATTAAAATGTTCATTGCAGTTCTCCGTCCACTTGAACTCCTAAAAATGTTGCATATAATTAGAATATCTTCAGCTCGCAAACTCAACAGTACTGCTGACGAAAATTGAATGAGGTTTAGTTTTCTACAAGTTGAGAATAAATTTGTTAACACAGAACCAGGCTGACCAAACAACGGTCATTCCCTGCATCCGTGAACAGAAAGATATCGTTTTCCTACCTGCGAACAAAGGAAATGCCACAGTAATTATGTCACGGGATACTTACTTCAATAAAACGGGGAAGTAATTGGAGGATCCTGCGTACAGGAAGCTGAAGCGGGACCCGACGCAGTCTGTCAATCCAAGAATAAATGTTTTACTCAACGCCCGAGCTTGCCGAAAGAGACTTCCAAGAAACTTCCACAACAGGCAGCAGCGCCTCCAAGAATCTACGGCCCCTCACCCTCTGCCACATACAACCTGGCAAAATTTCTCACCAAGAATCTAATTCCCTTTGTGGGAAGCTGTATGCACAATGTGAAAACCTCGACAGAATTTGTGCAATCGCTTAAATCTTTGGAAATGTGACCACAGAACCTCATGGTCAGTTTCGATGTGGTTCCCTTGTTCACACAGGTACCCATCTAAGAAACAATGGACTACTAGTGAATATTTTCAAGCATGTACTCATAACAACGTACTTCCCGTTCGAAGGCGAATTCTACGAGCAAGTAGACGGGGGAGCCATGGACTCACCCTTATCACAGGCTATTGCCAATTTATATATAGAAGCCTCTGGACAGTGCACCGCTTAAACCCCTATGTGGACGATACATTTATTGTCTGGTCTCTTGGAAGGTTAGAGTTGGATAGTTTTATAGCACACCTGAACTCGATAAACGACAACATTAGGTTCACAATGGAAGTAGAGAAAGACGGGAGCCTACCCTTACTCGACTCTATGATTTACAAGAAGCCGGAAGGAAAACTCGGGCATAACTGTGCAGAAAGCCTACCCGTACTGACCTATTTTTAAATACCCACAGTTTTCATCATCCAGCCCAAAAACTTACAGTGCTCCCTCCCTACCTTAATGCACAGAGCACGGGTAGTTTCCGACCCGGAAAACCTCTCGACTGAACTGGCCCACCTGAAGGCTACACAAGTCAGGGTTAATAAAGCTGGCAGAATCTAAAGGAGGAAAAGCACAGAGGTTGCTGCAACAAAGAGTATTTTAAATAGAGAGGCTTGCCTACAGGCGGCAGCGTGACGGTCATCCCCTCTCCTGTAGGTGTAACTCGCACGTTCAGTGTAAAAACAGCGCTTTTTGAGTCCGCTAACATCTTTCTTAAAGCAGCAAAAGATAAATTAAAGTGTATTATTTATTTACACCATATATTAGTATTTTCAAATATATAAGGTACAAATATTAATTTAAATGGGAATATTAAAAATTGAGCATGTTTCGAAATCAATATTACGAGTTCTATGCGAAGTAATATCAGTGTATTCCTCAATTAAATATTAAAAATATATTCATAAATGTTGGAGGAGAATGTAAATTGGTTTTTCTTGGCTCTACGTTCTGGTAAAAAGGTATTTTCTAAATGCTAGGGACCGATTGTACTTTAAAAATGAAACAGAATCTCATTAAGTTATTAAAATGTAATCATTTTAGTTAATCATAAAACATTGAAATATATTATGTAAACATTTTGATAAAAAACTAATTATAAAAATTAAAATTACAAAAATATATTTTTAAAACTTTTAATTTTGATTGAAAATAAATATTTAATATATTTTAAATTATTTCTTTCTGTGTTTTGAAAATATTATGGTTTTATTCAATTTTTATAAAATAATCATAACTGACGATTAAACAAATTTTGAGATTGGCAGGAACTTTGCACCGAAAGCTTAAATAAACATTATAATTGAATATTTTGACTCAACAATGACGCTAATTTCTAAAACTGCATCTTGTATTTTATAAGCTATTAACAGTCACACACCACAAAAAAATATATTTGCAGGAGTTTACAGGGAAAATTACGAATTTATGTCATGTTTCAGAAAAAGAAGCTAAAAATAATTATTTATTTCAACCCGACAGCGTATCTTCTTTGTAGTGTGGCGTCGCCTCTCTGCCTGCTTTTCTGTAGGGCGGCTTCTTTCAACGTCGAAAGTTGCCCTCCATATACGTCCGGGACCTAGCGTCGGTTTCCTTCCGTCTTCTTCAAGTTCTCAGAGCCGAATAATCATTCATACAGCTCGCTTCCGTGTGCAAATGCCTCTAAGTCGACATTTAATATTCGATTTTGCTTTAAACCCCGAAATCCCATTGGCTGAGGTAACCACGTGGTATTTAAAATTTCGTTGCTTTAGTGGGTCCCGATTCCCACGAAAGCTGTTTGCAAAAATTTCGCAGGTCATATTCGTGCGTGCCCAAAAGCCATTCGTGGGAATTACAGGCGACACCAAGCCCCAACACCATTCGTGGGAATTACAGGTGGCACTCGACCTGTCGGCGCCAATTCCAACTTTCCAATCCTTGCTAACTTTACATTAAGAAATAATAAAATACGAAGTATCACGCTACACCCCTATGAAGCAACGTCCTATAAAATTTAAGTGGAATTATGCTCATGTGGCTTGACAACCTAAGAAATACATATAGTGTGAATAAAACCACAGAAAAGTTGTCTCAATGTATTTATTCTCAGAACGTTTCGGCCATAGCCATTATCAACTGTAATTATAATACATATACAAGATTATTTATAACACGAAGGATATATTTTTACAATTGGCAACACCACATTATTCCATTTTCACATCTTTTACCTGGATTTTTCCTCTAAATCAAGTGATAAACAAAAGGAGTGAAATATTATGTTTTCATATATATATATATATATATATATATATATATATATATATATGAAAACATAAATCAAGTGATAAACAAAAGGAGTGAAATAGGTAATGTGGGGACACATTACAGCAATTTTATGCAACTATTAAATAGACTTTATAAATATTAAGAGTAAATGTAAACTATATTAATATAATTATTATAAGTTGACTAGCGTAGTAGCTGCGCTGACTAATGTAGTAGGTACCGGTAAAAGTTCAGATGACGACACGTGGTTCAGTTCGGAAGACAACCACAAGCGTAATGGTTGTATGATAGTATAAGCAAAGAGCAGTCTGTTGTTTAACTTATATATAGAACAGGCGGTGAAGAAAGTTAAAACGGACTATCGAAATGAGAAGATATAAAAACCCTACGCTTTGCCGACGATATTGCAGTATTCAGTCAGAAGAAGACTTGGTAACCATAATAAATGGCATGATTGTGGACCTGGAGAAAGAGTTCAATATGAGGATTAATAGAGAGGAAACCAAGGTAATGGAGTGTAGTATGGGAAACAGTGGAATAACAAAGGGTGTTTGATTGAGAAGCGATTAAGGAATTCTGCTACTTAAGAAGCATACTAGATAGAGATGGTAGACGTACAGTAGGGTAGCACAGGGAAGGAAGGCTTTTACAAAAAAGAGGAGTTACTTACAGCTAATATAAGTATGAATATTAGGAAATCATTAAAAGTGTTCGTTTGGAGTGTAGCGTTATATGGGTGCGAAACGTGGACGACAGGAGTTGCGGAGTAAAAAGGATAGACGCCTTTGAAATGTGGTGCTATAAAAGAATGCTGAAAATCAGATGGGTACATAGAATTACTAATGAGGAAGTTATAAACAGAATAGGGGAAGAGCAAACAATATGGAGAACGTTGAGGGCGGTGTGTGTGGGGTGGGTATAGAAGAAGGAGGCAAAGGATGGAATACGCTATGCACATTAGGGAAGATGTGCAATATGCGGAAATGCAAAGGCTTACGCTAAATAGGTTAGATGGAGGCTTACATCAGACCAGTCTTACGACCATTGCGTTGATTATGCACATTTCATCTTTTTATTAAAACCAGTTGCGATACTCAAACCGCTGATAACAAAATTACAACACATTCCTCACCAAAACCACCTAAAGAAAAGTCAAATCAAACTAAATATTTAATCGTTTAGTTTAGCATTCCACAATGTTACGGCAGCCACTTAATTAACAAGAACTTGTTCACCCAACATGAAAGCTTCCGTCTGGTTTCCTGTTCTATGAATCTTAAATACCTGCAATGTTGCACCTGAGTAAACAGTTCTTAGTAAATTGCTTCTCAGAAGAGAACGATATGTACATTTTTTCATTAAACGTTATTACTAACTTTTTGCAGTGCACAAAAATTGTTAATTTTGCTTTCCACCTTTTTGTTTATAAAGCACAGGATATTGATACTGAATGAATATGTTTTACTGTCTTTTAAATCACTAGACGTTTACTTCGTTCCCCGTTTTTATGATTTCTAATTACAACTGTAACCGGTGTTGATATTTAACATTGTCGGTCTAGTAACTTCCATTCGGTACTTCCAGTAAATTCAAGAGTTTTCTATTGCTTACCATACAAACACTTAGAATCACAACGAAAAATATGAAATATTTTAAGAGCAGATAATGTGTATTGTAATGAAGACAAAGTTTTTGATGTATTTTATGGGGTTACCTGGATGGTTCTTAGCTACATATGAATCCAAATTTTCAGTCTGACCGTTTGAATAATCTGTGGCAGTTTACTCACTCATCAATAGATGCGCAAGTTCACAGCGTCGTAGCTTGGCATTGTTTAACATTTCGAACTACTTTTTTATATGGGGGTTTTCAATAAGGGCGGTCAACGTTGAAATGAAATAAAACAAGCTGCGTGTGAGGTATTAACGAAATTAATTTTTATTTGAAGGGGCATATATGGGTCATTCAAATAAAAATATAATTTCGTTAATACACCACACATAGATTGTTTAATTCCATTTCAACAACGACTCGCCCTATATATTGTGAGTAGCGCAATTGCGTGTATACACAATTAACGATTAATTCGACATTGAAAAAATGAAGTGTGCAAATATTATATGTAGTTTCTCTCTCATAGTCCTGTTATCTCAAGGTTTCTGAATTACTTTCAACGCGTGGGATATGAAGGTTGAATTTATGAAGGTCGGTGGTCAAATCTGAATTTGTAGGTCGGAGCTCTCGGATTGGACAGAAAGAAGCAGCAGTTTTAAGGAGCGACTTTCACTTCTTCCAGTTTTTGTAACTAAACAGTACGTTTGACGGAAATTGAAGGTGAAGCGCATAGCAAGAAACGCAAACTGTATTTGTCGAAAGTTAAAGAATTTTAAATGTACGACAGACGCAGAGAAAAATTTTCCCATCTGTACTCTTGAAGAACCGACTACAAGTTACAGACCGCCTGAAGCAGAAAACTGCTACGTTGTAAATTCTAAGCTCAGACAAGTTTTTGTGCTTCGGAAAAAATACCTTACGTCACTTTTGGACAAGTTCTTCTTTATAAATACCACAGAATAGTTGACTTCCCAATATTAAAAGCAGCCACACATGACATACGATTGACATCTCATTTATGTCATGGTATTAAGGTTTCAAAATTATACTGAAAACGATGAATACTTTCTATTTGTATTTTTTTGTGAGATTAATGCAAACATAAAAAATATATCAGATTTTATCACCATGAATTAATATAAAAATTGCGATACAAGCAGCGTTGGTGGATAATTCGACCAATCACAATACGAAAAGGTCGAAATTAGCTGCACTTTGGCAAACTGAATGGTCGGCACCTCCAGAAGTCTACCGCCGGCCCATAAATAGACAAAAATTGTCCCGACACATGACGACGACGGAGTGGATTTCGCAGAAAACGACCTGGTTGGTAAACCGAGAAATCATACATAGTTAACTGTATTATATTTTCACTAAAATTAATATATCACATAATTTGGCCCCCAGCAGTTGAATTTATTACATTTCAAACTTGTAAAGTATTATTATTTTTTGGTCTATTACGAAGTTCCTGAAATCAGTCATGTACTTATGATATCTTGTCAAAAAAAATTTACAGCATCAGTAGTTTCAGTTGTTTTTATGCACAAAAATATTATTATTGAAATTTCGATAAAAGTATTTCATTGTATAAAAAGATAACCTGAGGTTTGATAATATTCCATTACGAGCGGTGGCGCTTATATTTTTCTTGGTTTCTATTTATTTTTTCCTAAGGTAAGTAAGTTCACTTTAACGGAGCCCCAAAGTTCGATATTGGATTATAAGAAATTTTATACGGCGCCAATTATTTTTTATTCTGAAAAACACCAAAATATTAACTCCAGATTTTAATTCAGATTCAAAGCATGAGAATAGATAATAGAAGCTGGGTGTGGTCACTTATCCATAACTCCGCGAAACACGTCTTTCCCCTACAATAAACCGCGAACTACTGTCCAGTACGCCTCCCTTTCCGTTAGCCCAACGACAATACGTCTCCCCGGCAACAATGCAATTTGGGGCAGTATTGCGACACTCGTCCAACAAGTAGCCACCTGCAAGCTACATCACCGGGTTGCGTTGCTTTTTGCTGGGGCTGTTACTTTATGTGTTACAATATATATGTATGTGTGTGTTCTAACGTGATGGGGGTTCGGAAAACCAAACGCGTGCAGTTTCCAGCAACCCGCACAGAAGACACCAATCATTTCCACATTGGTACATAGATTCCGTGTGGTATCGGACCCCGAACGCAAACGTCGATACCCGATATAATCCCGAGAACACTTCATTCAAACAAATTAATGTTGAAATTCCCAGAGATAGTCATTGCTAAATCTCTTTACCGTTGGTCTAACTATTCTCAGAATTTCTGTTAAATTGATAGGCAGGTACGAGCTCTGCAACATATTTAATTGCTTAATCATTCCTTTATCATCTGAACCATCCAAATATAATACCACAAAAACGGCTTACTTCGTTCCATTCCAACATCGACCCGCCCTTATTAAAAACCCCTATAGAATTGTATTATTTTCTACATTAATAAAAGAGCTCTGTAAATAAAATTGAACGATCCGAAATATTTAAACATATTCACTCTCAACAATAAATGATGATTACGATGACTCAATTAGTAACACATTAATTTTTATAACGCCGAATAGTTCAACATTTATGCATGTTAAATATGGCCAAACAAACATGAATAATTTATGAATGAAATCTGTGGAAGTTGGTCAGAGAATGTATACAATAAGGGAGAAAAATAAAAGCACTAACAATGAAATAATCAAGATGTAATTTAGAATTTTTTTAAAAAAAGTCTGCAATTGAAGTTATTAAATATAAAAAATTATCATCAAACAAACTTAGTAGAGTAAAACTAATTTAATTTTAGGTCACAATTGAAATGGAATATTGCAAATCGTGAAATTAGATTTTGCTAGATATTTGAAAGGTCGTGGCTCAAATTATGAGAGCCAAGGAAGATAGGAAAGATTCGGAGGTAAAGTGTCAGTCACAAGTCACGGAGTAAAAACAAAAATGATAAAAACTTTCTGGTTTGTTTTGAATGCAAGAAACGAGCGCAGGAGTCGTAATACTTGAGCAGTTAACCAGACTTTCTCTCTGCACTAATGACGGACAGCTTCGTAATGATTCCAAGAAGTAGCTAGAGGCGTGCCTCATATAATGTGGCCAAAGGAAACAAGATAACGAAATTAATCATTGGTAGACTTTTAAGAAAAGACTCAAATTAAAACATTAAGTTATAGTTACATTATTGTCGACGTCGCTGACTAATTGTTTAGAATCATATCCGATAAAATTACTATTGTTTTAATAAGTAAAAGTTGTGACCACATACAGACTTTATTTTTAGCAATTTCCAAACAGGAAAACGAACAACTTTTTAGTGCTTATTTGAATCTTCGTCAGGTTATTATGCCGTGGAGAAACATAGATAAACTACCTCGTGTTAACAAGAAAAAAAACATTTTAGATAATTTTTTAGTATTTATATACAAAAGGAGATACGCAAGTTACAACACTCACCTAATTATCAATATTCAAGTGTCAATTTTAAATAAACTATATTTATAAACCAAACCACAAGTTTTACAATATTTTGTGGTAAAACCAAGAGGTTTTGACCCGTCCCCTGAAAGACTGGCTGTTACCTTGGAATATATTTTAAAAACAAGTGTTGGAGCCTCTGTGACTATTTAAACACTTTAGATTGAAAGACTTAATTCCGAAATTAATTTATACCTGAATGATATAGTAAGTTATTAGAAATTTATTGGTTCATATAATATAAACTGTTCGAAAATATAACCAATAAAGTGTGCTGTTGTTGTGGTATTCTGTCCTAAAACTGGTCTGATGCAACCCTCCTATCTTGCTCAAGCCTTTTCATTTCCGCATAACTACAATATCCAACATCCTCCCTAATCTGCTTAGTGGATTCCATCCTTGACCTCCCCTTCTATTCTTAACTCACACACTTCCCTCTAATGCTAATTTTACAATACCCTCATGTCTTAAAACGTGGCCTATTAATCTACCCGTTCTCTTAGTCAGCGTCCTTCATATTGTTCACTCTTCCGCTTTCCTGTTTAGAACTTCCTCGTTAGTGATTATATCCACCCATAATATTTTCAGCATTTTTCTATAACCCTAACTTTTCAAATGGCCCTATTATTTTCCTTTCCGCAACTCCTATTGTCCACGTTTCGCACATATAAAACGCCACACTCCATATCAAGATTATTAGCAACGAATTGCTAATATTGACACTTGATATAAGAAAGCCGTTCTTGCCTGTGCTATCCTACTCTGTATGCCTACTAACTTCTAGCATTCCTAGTTATTAGGCTTCCCAAGTAGCAGAATTCCTTAACTTTTTCACAATATCCCTTCCCAATCTAACACCCTTTGTTATTCCACTGTTTCCCATACTACAGTTATTTCAGTCTTTCCTCTATTAATCCACATATTGAACTCATTCTCCAGGACCACGTTCATGCCATTTATTATGGTTTCCAAGTATTCTTCTGACTATCCTAACACAACAGTATCGTCGGTAATGCGTAGGGTTTTTATTTCTTCTCCTTGCATTATGATTCCATTTCCATATTCCGCTTTAATGTTAAAGTATTCTATATACAAGTAAAACAGAATTGGTGATAGACTGCATCGTGGTCTTACTGATTCTTGATTTCTGCTTTATTTCCTTACCCTTCAATTCTAATTACTGATGACTGCCTTCTGTAGAGGTTATGGATAACTCTTATTTCTCGATGTTATTTTCCTTTCCTCTTTAAAATCCTTAATATTCTGTTCCAGTTCACATCATCAAACGCTTTTTCTAAATTTAGAAATGCCATGAACGAAGGTCAGGTCTTGTTTCGTAAGGATGAATAAGTGACCACGCCCTATTGACTTATAATTTTCATGCTCTGAAAATTAATTAAAACTCTAAATTGAATCTTTTGGTGTTTATATGGCAAAAAAATACCTGGCGCCCTAAAAGTTATTAAATTCCAATATCGAGGAAGAGTTGGCCGGAAACGACGGATCTGCTACAATAAAGTATTGTAAGTACTGCTTAATTTAATAGTATCATTTTTCTTCACTTGATAATAACCTGTCGAAAATAAAAATAAGTACCAAAAGGTTGCTTTTTTCCTCTTTCGAAATTGTTAACAAAAAATTCTGAAAGTGATAAAAAAATTTACTTTTTATTACAAAAATCAGTCGTGAAAATACAATTTTTGAACTACTTTTTTTATCTGGTGGCTGTGAGAAGACGAATTACTTCCTAATCTATTTTTAAGTATAGTTTTTTTTAAAGAATGGATATATATAGGACCAATTTTTAAATCACAGAAAAGGTGTATTTTATAAATAGGTGCCCTTAAACCTGAAGATAGACGTCGCCGCCAGCTCGTATGACTGAATCTCGTGGTAAGTTAGTGTGTGAGTGAATGTAAATGTGGGAGAGTGAGAGGGAAGCACGCGTGCCGCCAAAAAATATTAAACAGTATCATTAAGTTTAAAATTAATTGCATTGTATATGTAATTTTGTTGATTACAAAATAAATACAATGGACTTTAAAGCAGTTATTTTAGCTATTTATTTTCCCTCATAGATCACAACACATCCGCCCTTATTTTCTTTAGTTGATACAGATTAAAGTACCAAAAAACTTTACAGTTAAATTTATTTTTTGGTAGGTATTTTTTTACTCCCATGTGTACAGAAGTTATAATTGTACAGCGTTTAAGCAAATTTAAAACTTTTAATAAATAAAAAGACGGGCAATATGTCAGCATATAAATTTATTACTATTTAATCGACAGCAGGCGCTGCGGGAGTTTCTCGTAGACGCTTCAGCCCAGAGTGACTGCGGGGCTTACCTGATCATGTCGGGGATACCTCGCACTCTCTCTGGGTACTTTTTATCAAAGTTCTCATATGCCGAGACACCTTCACCTATTTTAGGAGGTATATGTACTGGGGTCAAAGACCTTGGGCATATGGCAAGAGTTGTCCGCTGATCCCATTGGATCAGTCGGCCAATTGCCTCCTGAAATTAGTGGAGACACGGAGAAGGGAATGCTGCGTTCCCACAGCAAACTCGTCTCCCGTCATTCGGAAGGGCGTGAGAATAGTACCCAATGCCCGACCTACCTGATGCAGGTTTTCTAGGGTTTTCCCTGCATCTCTTTAGGTGAAACACCGGGTAGGATCCTTAAACCATAGCCCGGGGGCCCTAGTTAACCCTGGGCTACCTTGCTCTACCTTCCGCATTCCCCCTTTTTCAATTCCCTTCCTATGCTATTAAAGGGGAGTTGCCTGTTTCAGTATCACCCTCATGTAGCCTGTTACCCAAAATAAAAAAAATTCGTTGGGGTGTGTTTAAATTACTGGTTTCCATCACCGTAGAAGCTGAAATAAGCAGATAAATCAAAACCATATTACTTGCTTAAAAATGTACAACGATTGTTTGATGTTATAAGTATTAAGTTGCCCAGTTACTAAGATATCAGGGATTTTTAATGTAATTTCACCTCGACGACTGATATCATATTTATATACTGAATTTAATTGGAACATTAGAGTCTGTCGAGGAAACCACATATCTATAATGCATGATCTTCATAACCATGCTACAGCCGCCGCTACACAATAATTCACGCCCTGTTGTGGTGGTATTCAGTCCTAAGACTGGTCTGATGCAACTATCTCCTTTGAAAATATCTTGAATTTACTGACAATATTTAATTATTTTAGAAATGATCTTCTCCCAGGCTCATTCAGTAATGATATATAGGACGAGTTTAAATTGAGCAAAGTGCTCGTGTGTTTATTTCTATATTATTATATAATCACGTATAAATATTAGTAGTGCTGATTCAAGATTTTAATTGTAATCATCACTAAATGACTTTCCAAGCCTCATGGAGAATAGCATATATTATTTAGTAAGTTGAATTTTGAAAGTGTTTTCTTTTCCGTTCATTTTGTTTAGTCAGAATCTGCATTTTCTGGTTTGGGAAACGATATTATACATTTTATTCGGTCTTATAATTTTACTAATCGACCATTTGAAAATTTCAATTACAATATTTTTGAATTTATTTTAATTTTTATAATGGAAGAAACACTTACGCCAATTTCCATACAAAGGGTCCATAAAGTGTTATTTATTTTTGCTTTTTAAAACAAAGATTTTTTGTCCGATTAAACGCTGGGGTAAATTCATTTTCTTATGAGTAAACCTACAATGGACCCTGGACGATAAATTAAATATATTGGGCATAAAATAGGCCGCCATATATAACAAAAATTTAGTGTTGCAAAGAGAAACGTCGTTAAGGTAACATGAATAACGCAACCAATCCTGCTGTATTGAGCAGAAATATGGGCAGAAGCACTCCAAAAGGAATGCTATTGGAAGAGATTAGGTAGGATTCAGAGAATGGGGGCAATCCGGATTACATGTGCATACCGCACAGTTTCCGAAGCAGTGATCGCTGGAACCACTCCCATTGACCTGCTCGCCCTAGAACGCCAGGAAGCCTGGCAATGGGCAAAGAAGCAGCTAAACAAGCGGCCCGAAGCAAAAGAATGGACGCCTGGCAAAGCCGATGGGCAGAGGTCAAAGCTGGAATGTGAACAAAGAGACTGATCCCACAAATAGATAAATGGGTTCAACGCCAGCATGGAGAAGTCTCATACTACATGACACACCACCTGTCCGGGCACGGATATTTTCGAGCATACCTGAATAAAATGCAAAAGGTGCAGAACTCAATCTGCATCTACTGCAAAGAAAATGACGACGCTCACCACACGTTTTTTCCACTGCAATAGATAAGCACTGGACAAAAAGATGCTCGAAAATGAACTCGGACACATTACTCCCGAGAACATCGTCACAAAGATGCTAGAAAGCCCGGCCAACTGGGAAAAAGTCTCACTATACGCGGAGTTAATACTCAGGAGAAAGAAAACAGATTTGGACAAATATATTGACTGACTTATTTATATGATTCATACAGTAGACTAAGGAAAGGAAGGCCTATCAGGCGAAGAGGAGGCACCATCCTGATGAAATGCCAACGCAGTTCTGGGATAGATTCAATGTCTAGGACACAGGGTTTGCAGATTAGTGGGTGCGAGCCCCACACTACAGTAGGAGTGCGGACCGTCCTCGGTGTCTGTTACACATTTCTGCATTTCACCCTCGGAAAAAAAGGTAACATGAATGTAGTAGACGTTATTGTACTTTGTTGTAAGCTCAATCATTAAACGTATTGTATTGACGAATGTTTATCGAATAAGAAAATTCTATCGTTTTCAAGTGTTGAGAACTAACCTGTATTTGCTAAAATTTACACATTCATAAAAAACACTATTTTAGAATTATAAATTTAAATATTTCCGGACATAGAAACTAGGTGCCGTATATTAAGATTTTTGAAATACATAAGCAACTGATTGTCACTACACACTGTAACTATGGGAATCATTTTGACTTTGTTGCGAACACATGCTTACTAAATTATTAGGAGAGAAACCTTATTTCATTTAAATTAAATAATTTGGTGAAAATAATTTTTTCGGGCTCCGGGACCCCCGGTGAAGGTCAACTAACAACTGCAGGTACAAAGGGCCGAAGAAGTTAGAATTTAAGAGGTCGCCTGTAAAAAGCCGCTAGCCAGTTGGGTATTGTAAATCCTTGAGAGACATAAGCTTCATTATCAACATTATGACACGTATGAACATTTTCACTTAAAAGTTCAATGGTGCGTGAGGTTTCACGACGTTTAAGCTAAAATCGTGGATAATTTGGATGTAGAAAGGAGATCAAAAGTTGGTGGCAAATATTGAGGAAGGCAGTTGTTGTTGAGAGGTTGTTAATGAAATTTCAGACTGAGCAGTTGATGATAAGTGCCGGTCCAGATTTGATAAGTGATGATGGCTGCCGAGACTTCAGTGACGATCCGTGGACTGCAGGTATTAATGGGCACCGCCAGTCCTCAAGTCTCCTGAAGCGATTACTTCAGGTCCGGATAAATGCCTTCAAAGGCTTCCTGGGTGTCGTCGGTAACGTACTAAGAAAACTATAATTCTCTCAAAGCCGTCAACAAAATTTCAGAGTGGTCATCGTCAGGAACAATTAGTGTTCAAAATATCCCTTGGGAAAATAAATCAGTTTGTTTTGTTATTATTTAATTCTACATTCAATACCTAAAGTGTATATTGTTTTAAAGCGCATGAAGGTAAGATTGCATTTATTATTTTTTGTTAAATATAGTATGAAATTTTAAAATTCCTTATTATTTATTCACCGTCCTCTATTGATTTAAAGTAAAATCAAAATATCCATTAAAAACATTACATCTTTGAAATATATAAGTAATCTTTAAAGGCTGCTAGCACCAATATTTGTAATTTTTTCTGCATTATTTCGTATTAGGGGATAAATTAACTAACACTACAACAAGACAATAGATGACTTGTTCCTAATTTGTAACAGCTTTCTACGTTCGTCCCAATTGAAGTTAATATTACTGACGTTTCAGTGTCTCGACCAATTTTCTTTCTGTAATTGAGTTTGATTAAAATATTTTGTCCAGTGTTGTTAAATGTAATTAATACATATTTTATGAAAGTATGGTATCATTTACGTATTTATGAGTGCCTGTGTGTGAATTGATGTTCGATCAGTTTGTTATTAGCTGTATTGTATTTTTTTTCTCTTTAGAAATCGCAGCTTCTGCCCCAATGCCAGGGTCCCTAGGGAGAGCCACGTCACGTCCCTGATGTATTAAGCAGCATCGAGATGAGATGGCTTAATTCTTCATATCACAAGCAGGGGCGACGGAGATAAGTTGATAATTACAAAATACAGATAATTGTAAACAAGTCTACGTGAATATTACCTTACTACACATCATTTTCAGGAACAATGGTAAAAGTGTCGCATACATATATTTTCTAATGAAAGTTTATCGGAAAACCTCAATTCTGCGTTTCTTGTTTTTACATCGAAAAATGTGTTAATAGTCTTTGAAGCTTTATCTATGTGTGCACCACAATGTTTTATTGCATTATTTCGTATTAATGAATAAATTAACTACCAATACAACAAGACAACACCTACTCCGTTTCTCTAATTTGTTATGATCTTAATCGATAAAACCATTTTAAGTCACAACATTTATTTTGTAATAATTGGAGGAATTACAAAATTCGGCAAAGAAATAGATTACGGCAGTTTTTCAATGTATTATATTCTAATGCGGATTTTAAATATCTGCTTCAGTAAAAAAATATCATTTGAACTCTTTTGACCGCATTCACATATATTCGTTTTATGAAAATATTATCTGACTTCTTTCATCATAAATTATAAAATACTTCATTGAAATGCCAGATTGGAACACTATTATGAAATAAATTGGAAGATATAGTGTTTAATAGCCTCAACTAAAAATAGTCAATTATAAACACGTTTATTTAACAATGGCTGTCCATAAATGTAAGAACTGCAAGTATAACAATTTATTTCGACACATAGTCGCCTATTAGTGTAAATGTAACACTGAAAACTGACACATTTCCTTTAAACGTGATAAAATGAAAGCCTTACTTTTCTACAAAATCCACGATGTCGCAAACTGAGCTTATAATCATTTCATTAAGTGTTTCTGACTTGTGATATCATGAATTTGAAAAGGAAATTTCTATGATGTATAATTAAATGCGATAATGTTAAGAAGGGTAAACAAATTAAATTCAAACAAAAGAAAGCGCAATAATTTTGCACCATTAAAAATTTACCGAAAGCTTACATAAAATCAGTGCAATGTGATTACGTTGTTCCAAACAATTCGCAGAACTCTGATTCGTTTGCTACATGAGGGTATCTACATGGTGGCAACGCCCCTTTCTTAGCATTGTAAGGGATTTGAAAGAGGTTTGCGGAAGTGAGAGGAAGGCAACCAAGGATTAAATAGGGTCCGTGGTCAATAGTTTAAGAATCCTACCCGAAGAAGATGTAGGCCGAAACGAGGAAAACCTGCATCAGGTAGGTCGAGCTATTAAGGTATCTGTCTCACGCCGTTCCGAATGTGAGGAGAAGTACACAGATGCTAAAATATCTCAACAGCAACCTCATCTGTTTATGTGTTCATTATGTCATTCATGAACCTGAATACATTTCAGATATTGAATTAACGCCCATATTTACATGCAGTATATAATTTTGAAGTTAAAATAAAGCATACGATGTTTCTTACAAAATATTTTCTGGACGTCAACAGGTGACCACGTTACATTAGGCAGTTCCAAATGCACGACTTGGAAGAAATGCCGTAAAAACGTTTTACTTATGGACTGCCTGTAAATTAGGTCATAAATTTTAATATCTGATCGCAGAAGCAAACAGGAATAACTAGTTCATGAATATTTTTATGTAGACTGACATAGTTACACGTAAGTGAATTATTTTGTGTGACAAATGATGGTTGGTCACAGTCTCAGGCACAGTCAAGATTCCTATACAAGTGGTGATATTATCCTTCTCTAGCAATCTACCATTTAATAAATACCTTGGTTGTGAAGCTAAAACACAACAAAACATTTACATTTCGCTTAATACTTATTTCCGTTCCAGACTTTTATGAAATACATCTCGTTTTGCCAAGCGATATTTGTAATATTTTGTTGCGTGGTTTAGATTTAAAGCAGAGTTGGCTGTCATGGTCTCTGTAGCCCGGCTATCAGATTTGAACTTAGTCCACTTATGCAACATAATTTCAAATTTTAAAAAGTTTTCTGTTGCTTAGACAAACACCGTAGAAGCTCGCGGGGCACTTGCACAAGCACATAAAACTACTTATGCTTGGATAATGAATATAAAATTTGCAGCACCAACAATGCAGGATCTGTTTTCATAGCGCGTTCTTGATAATATTTTCTGAAGAAAACGGGATCAAGTCGATTGTTTCGTAACAGACTACTTGAGTAAACTCCGTGGGTTTACTGAAATAGTGGACAGAAATGAGTGTTTTAACAGGGCAGCTGGCCAATTGATCCAACGGGATCAGCGGATGCCCAAGGTACATGACATGCGCATCCCAAAAGAGATAAAGGTGCCTCGGCATTTGAAAAGCCTGTCAATAAAAATAAATTAAATATAGGTATTGGCCTTGTGGAAACCTTAAAAACCAGGGAGAGAAGGAAGAATCTCCGTATGTAGCTCACATCGTTATAGATGCAAGGATATTCGGCTATTTTTTAGTATTAATATTCGTCTCACAGTACTCCGAGAATTGAATAAACGTAGACTAAAAAACACTATTAACTAAAATTGAATTCAAAGATTTATTATAATTCATTCTCACAAAATTTCTATGTGCGCGTCAATTGAGATTTTATAAAAAACTTTATAATTTCTTTTGATATTAAGTGAACGTATGTCCTTTGCTTACATAATTTTATATAAATTATTTAATAATAATCCTTGAGAACTCTACTTTAAAAGTAGTTCAATCAGATCATATTTAAATCCTTGGAATGAATTTTTACACGTATTTCACCAGTGTTACAAACCCGAACTTCATGGGTTTTCTCTTATAAGTATGTATTATTACAACAATGGGACTATTTTGTTTTTATTTCACTCAGTTTGTTATCATGAAGATAAAATATCTCAACACTTGCCACTCGTATGAATCCCAAATTTTATCAAAGATTGTAATTTTGGTATTAGTTTTATTCATATGAATATCGTAATATATACAGAATCAATATTTTACTGTCACAATTTCGATAGAGTATATTAGTTTCCTTCCAAACTAACCGGGAGTATACGTGTAATTATAAAAATTATATTCATCCATGGCTTAGGTTACGCAATTTACTCTCGTAAAACTTAAAATAGAGCCTGGAAAGAGTACTTGAGCATTGAATGGACACGAATACTTTCAAGGTTGCATTCTAATCGTTAGGTAACTAAAATATATGCACGAAGGCAAGTCTTATATAATGAAGAATATAAAGCAATTCCGTCGACGAGTTTGCAAATTAAGTTAATTTTTTCCTCATAGTGTTGTACTACACGTGGAGAATCCACTTTCTATACAAATCTGGACGTGTCCGTTACAACGAGTCGAAGAGGACAAAAAATAATAGCCTAAAATAATAGACTGGTTTCAAGCTTTCATGAGTACTGGTTATTTATAATATTTGTAGTCCTTTCTCAGAACGCTTTGTTTTCCGTAAAGTGGATTAGTTATCCTTTGTAAGGTTCTTAGATTTATTACTCAGTGAACGTTCAAAATTACGACAATTTGAAAATAACCTTCTTAGTGTACTAATATAATTAAATAATTCTGGGATTAAATTATATTTCCTTGTGATATACCTCTTCCATCCATTGGGTAGGAGTCATAATCCCGATTTTTCATGTTAACTGTATTCCACAGATATTTCATTTTCATGGTTAAATTTGAGCAGCATAAGAAGATATTATTATTATTATTATTATTATAGTTGATTTTACCTTATGAGTTATAGTTTGGGTTCTGTTGTCATGAGGTTAAAATTTCATCAGCATAACTTTTATTTTATTAAACGATTTGAATGAAAAATTGAAAGTATTTATGTCCCATCAAAGCTTAAGTAATCTTTTAGATTGGTTATGTTAAGTTTTACGAGAATATGCTGCATAACTAAAAGCTATGGTTAGCATTGTTTTTTCACTTGACAAGTGCGTCCCGGTTTATTTGGAATAGACTAAAATATACTTAAATTGTGATACTGAGGTATTATATGATGCGAGATTAACTTGACAATTTAACTAATATGGCCAATATATTGTCTGACAATGATCCAGCACTGAAATTTCGTGTGACAGACTAATGTTGAGATATATAAGTTGAAATTATCCGTTAGGAGACCATTACAATCAACATGCGAGTAAATAAAGTTCCTGTCGAAGTAACACTGTTTCGATAAAAACAGTATGTTACAATTGTGAAAACCTTTTATAACAGAAACCAACCTTAAGCTACGAAAGGAGTTGTGCTAGATAAAGAACTGGACGCTTGATGATTCGAAGAATGTGATGTGACCCAACGAATAATCGTTTACATCGTTTACTACGGCGGACTTTATGTAACGAGAACTCCAAAAAAAGCCTAGGATCTGGACAGCATGGGGCAAATTCTGTTATGATTTGGTCGGCTATATCGTGGTATTCACATCACTGGCCGGACTAACTACGAATATGTACGTCGATATTAATGATATCACTAGTGATATTAATAACTTCATCATATACAACAGCCGAAAACGTTCAGTCTTGGTTTAAGGAACATCAGAATACCATCGAACATCTTCTCTTGTCAGCTCAATCGCCAGACTTCAACATAATTGAACCGTTATGGGGTGCTTTATTGCAGAGTGTGAGAAGCAGTTTTCCGACTGCAACATCAATGAAGCCATTGGTGTATATTTTGATACATGAATGAGATAACATTACGTTGGAAACTATTCAGACTAAAAATATATTCCGCGAAGAATTTCAGTTGTCTAGAAGCAAATTGTGACTCAACAACTTATTAAAAAACGATTATTGTGTATATGTCAGGTTTCATATTATTTCGTCATACAGATTAAATTTTGACAAAATGTATATACTCCAAGGAGTATAAATGAGACGGAATAATCACACTTCTTCAGTTAATTTTTCCAAATATTCTGTCACAATTTTCTGTGTAGTAAAAGTATTAATCCGGAAAAATAGGAAGAAACGTCATGGAACTGAAATAGAATAACTCGGTCGAATAAGATTATTTTGTGCAAATGCTTCGATTAGAGAGGAAAGTGCCTGGTGCGAATATTTGTCATTTCAGTTAATAATTCGGAAGTCTCTGATGATTGTAGAGGGACAATATTTAACCTATTTTACAATCGGGCTCATATTTAGAAACTGGTAAATATATATCTTTCTTTCTCAAATCCATAGGAACACCAGCCACGGGATCACCAGATATAGTCAATGGTATATGTTGATGTGAATTCTCTACAATGAATAACTCGAATAAATGCTCATAACATTTATTAAATTTGCTAAAATATATACTGCAATAACGATACACAGTCGGCTCGAATCACCGATTAGTCAGCGAATGAAATCAACTAGCCGGTATGTAACCAGAATCTCTCTGCCAGCGACCAATCACACTCTACGTTTTTCGTCAGAGAAGCAAGTAGTATGAGAAACTAATTATATAATATCTGTGAACACTGAGAGGAAATGGAGGGGATCCATAGAGGGCACTGTAGGTTTATTACTCGTTATTCCTGTTTCGGTTAATTAATGACAATTTGCCGTCGACAGAGGAAGTCGTAATACTCGAATGTTGCAAAGCGTTCGATGTGGTGCTTCACAATATTCTAGAGAATTTCAAAATATTAAGATTACTTTTTTCTTAAGGACAGGAAATTTCTTCGGAGGCTCCGCTGGGTGTTATGATACATCCAAATGTTCTTAGCGTACGAAATCCATGTCTTGTAGGTAAACAAACTCTTAATAAAACTTTTGAGGGTCGATTGTATTGACAGGACACATAAAGATTATGGGAAACAAGTATATATTAATGGTCTCTTAGCAAGAAATCAGGAATTGTCGGTATCGAGTAGTATAACGAGTAGTATGAATATAATTTTATTAAATTATTTTATTTTACAACCTATGATATACATGATTGGAGATAAGGGAATTGAAGCAAAACAAAAAGTGTAATTATCTGAATGTTAAGAAGTGAGCTCTTGATTTAAGTAGAGAGTTAATTGTGAAGGAGCCTTTATTTTCTTAATAAAGTTTTGAAGAAAAATTCTGAGAGCGTGAAGGAAATTGCTTCCTAATTCTTGGTTAGACCTATTATGGGGTTACCGTGCCCTATGTTGGGAGTTGTTTAGAGGTGAACTATTGTACATGCAGGATAAAATCTAGCGTAGAGCTTTGTAAAACGTAGCTCAAATATGCCAGTATTTTCGCTCTGTTTAACTCATACACATATAAAACGAACTTGATGTATGTACCAAGTTATGTTGGTCAACGATATCAAACTCTTAAGATTACACAAAAAGAACAGCGTACGGACGTAGTAAAATATCCGTTGCTGAACATAATAATAATTATTAATTGTTCTATTGACTGATCCTTGGACTTGTCCTATAACATTCCTTCTCCAACTTGCCTGCCGTTTCATCAGCCAATATCTCCTGTCAAGTTATCTACTGCTGCATTCTTCTTATATGACGGCATGGATTTCCAGACATGTTTTCTTCTATGATGTCACGCACTAAAAAATGATGGGTTGGAACGATTGGTCAGCTAGATTAATAACGATATCACCTAAGAATAGAAAGAGATTTACGAACTAATTAGATAAATTAGTGTCACAAAATAAATAAATTATCTGATTGAGGTCACTTTATAGTGATATTGTACTGATATTTCAGATTCTACAGTGCAGCCTATGTCATACACCGAAGAGATGATGTAATAAGAAATGTAACAGTGCAGTGATGTCAATAATAAATTTTTGTTGAAAGAATTAAAGAACAGAAGAAATGCATTTAAGCATGTGCACTTCACAGAGATTTTATGATGATAGCCCATTTTTTTTATTTTGTAGTACTGGTTTCGATTCCATGTTGAAATTTTTCTATCATGATCTGATAATGAATGTTGCTACTTATATCTCGCAGTTGTAGTAATGATGTGTTGTAAGTACAACTGACGAATTTCGGATGACATTTTTCAGGCACATAAGCCGAACGTTTAGTCTTCCTATGGGTAGATTTCTCAAGTGAAACATTAATAAGAACTAATAAAGGGGATCGTGAATCTGCATAGCAAAAAAGGTGAAGCAACGGGAAGGGGAGGAGGGAACGAAATGAAACTTGACGTGTTGAGAGGGTATGTGATGTTCTACCTATATACCTATGTCGGGTATATTTAAAGAAGTCCATTGAACAGTGTGACGTTGCTCTGTGCGCTGACTGCTTGATGTGGAGGTACGCTGGAGGCCATCAACATCCCTAGATCTGTCACCTTAGGGGTTTGAGTTACTGATAAGTCAGCACGTACTGGCAATTTTTTTCTAAATTCCACATAACCTCTCAATACGTGAAGATCATTTCGTTCCCTCTTCCTTTCGGGGTGCTAGACTTTTTTGGTCAGGCACTGTGTAAAGGCAGACCAAACATTTAAGACAAGGAGCTTAACAACAAAGCACAGGGATATATATTCTGCTTAATACATATGTATCACTTTTACTAATGTTATTAAGTCTAATATTAATCGTCTTTTAAGATGACTCTGGCGTTATATTTTGGTTCAAGGCCAAAACTTCTGATATTAGGTCAATGAAAATAATGTAACTGACTATGTTTGGTAAAAACATAATGTTCTTCTATTGGAATTTTACAATTATAATGGTGCTCCTTTTTCCTAGTTTTCAAAGCACACTTTGTTTGACCAATATAACTGCATGTGGATATATGAAAATAGCTCGCATGGATAAAAATAAGGAATTATAATTTTTATAAATAATACCTATTTTATTAGAGACTGTAATGCGTAAGTCTCTTCATAAGGAAAAACTCTGAGAATAATACAGGCAGAGTTTTACCGGGGGTTAAATGGATGAATTTATTGAACCTTTCTTTATATAATATTTAATAAAGGAGAAGTTAGCCAATAAAAATTTTTTCACAATAATTAAAGTTTCAGAATTAAAACATGATAAGAAAGAAGTATGGATCCCTCAAGTAATTTTTAAATCACACATATTTTCCGGTTACTGGGATGCTTTGAAAAGTAATATAGGACATGTTATGAAAAGGACGAGTAATTTAAAATTATCTACTTTGTAGAAAATTGAGATATCAATTATCTTTATATTCTTCAGTGAATTTCAGGGTGGGGTAAAATTATTTAAAACTTTCACCATATTATCTAATTTAATGGCTGCAAAATATATCTACTACAATTCGAAAAAATATAAATGTTTAAAGTCTAGAGAGGATAGGTAATTGTTCTTTAAATCTCTCGGAAAGTCTTAGTTTCTTTAAGTTAAAGGAAGTAGAGCGCCTTCCCGGAAAACAGGAGGTCCGGGGTTCGAGTCCCTGGTCCGGTCGACTTTTTTCCATTCTTGTCTTCCATCTTATTTTATTTTCAATGGCCATGGGTGTTAACATACACTGAACTACGTGCATAATATCTAGTCAGTCCTTAGTGCAGCCAAGGCTGTCTATATTTATTTTAACTGTAAATATAGAGGTTCTTGAATTATCGGATAATACTAGTTACACATAAATATTTATGTATGTACATAGCGGATTCCTCGTTAAGGGCGTGTTGCGTGTTGCAGCGACATAAAGTAAAGACTTATGTAACAAATTGTAGATTTATTAACGGAACTAAGAAATGCGACGTGACAGTTGTCGATGGTTTATAAAGCCGGTAAAACGCAACATTTCTTTGGCAGATTGACAATGAAATGCGATTCATTGGATAGATGAGGTAGGCGACGAAGGAAGTCTGTAACTTGTAAAGCTCTTTTCAAGAAATAATTTGGGATTTATATATAGTTGGAGTATTAATAAGGGTTATATAATATATATATATATATATATTACAGATAGCATTATGTATAAGAGCATTTTGACTCAAACTGTTAACGATTTATATACGTATCAATATGTGTATTAAAAGTTATATTTCTGGAGGAGCAATGATTTTATTGAAGAAATGGTACAAAGAAAAAATTATAATGTTAGTTAATAATCGTGGAGATAAATGTTTAAATAGTTAAAATATTTGACACAGTATTAATATTTATTAGCGATTAGCCAAATACAATATTTATAGTAGTTCCATTTTCCCTCTAAAAGTAGTAAGATTTTTCTCTCATTTGAGACAAAACTTTTGCAAAGTTATACATTCTTCTAACAATTTTAGAATTATGCAGTCACATGTGCTAAATTTAAACTTTTACCAAAAACCTAATGAATAATTATTTATTTTAGTCAGCTCAGATATTTTTTCCTAAAAACGTAAATGATCGAATTAATTTCAGTAGTCACTGATAATATGTATAAAATACTTTTATGCACAAATTTCCAGTTGAAGTTGGATGATTTCCTAAAGAAAGTATTATACAATGTGATTATGTTCACCTGATAAAAATTATCTGCCAAATATGTGAAGAATAAAGTATATATTATTTTCAAACAATTCTGTTTTATGCATCTCTGACAATTGGAAACAAATATTAATACAAACATCAGTGTTTATATATAGTTAACTATCGGATTGTCCGCCGTTGTCTGAGCGTCTTATATTACGCATAAAAATGAATTAACTCAAAGTCTTTATCAAACTTAACTATAAACAGTATTCTTAGTTCAAAGAGAGAAGAACTGCTTGAATTGAAGTTTAGCCAAAAACCTGTAACTAAATTTATAAGATAATAATGGAAAAATATCGAGTATATCCAGGAATAGAAGCTGGGACTTTCCACTTATCGGGCAGATTATCTACCGCTGAGCCGCTGAAGGTACACTGCAACGTTCGATGCCCCATCCAACTTACTAATAATAATATTCTCAACATAGGCTAGTAAATCAGTGAAGAATGGACATAGCCCAAATTGATCAAGGGTTAATCAAGTTCACTGGTATAGTATGCGCCCAGTTAGCGGGAAATATGAAAATAGAATATAATAACGTATACATGCAGGTTTCACATAGATGATAGGTAATCCGCTCCAATTCACCAGACTAATTGGAATATAATTATAAATAGAGAAGTTCAATGACTGAACCATAATACTAATTATTTCCGACTTCTTTTATTCCAGCAAGTCTTTTTTCCTACCAATGTGTAATATATGCCTAGTTACTTATTATCGCCTTTCACGATCTATATAGTTTAATTCCATTCGTATTACATTATTTGTCTAGTATGCACTTACATATTTAGCATTATCTGTTACGCTATTATTGCATATATTTCCATGCACACAATCCAGTCACATTAATTTGACTACACGTCAAACTGACGCTGAATAACTCATTTATGCAGCGCTGACCGCTGTGTAGGAAGAGTCAATTAGGTTCTGGATGGTACCGACAGGGATGTGAAGGCATACCGACTCCAGTGCTATGGCCAGCTGCTCTAGGTTCCTTGGTTGCGGGTCCATTCTCGATTGGGTTTCAATTGGGGGAGTTTGAAGGTCAGAGGAGTACTGAAAACTCATCCTTGTCCTCTTCGAATGACACATGTACACTGCGAGCTGTGTGACACGTTGCATTGTCCTGCTGGTAAATGCTAGCTTGCTGGGGAAAAAAGGGTGGACATGATGCCCACAGATGGGTGCATACACTATTCGATCAATTGTACCTTCCAGAAAGATACTATCACCCAGGGAATGCTATGAAATCATTCCCCACGCCATCAAGCATTCTCCTGCGGCCTGGAACCGTTCGGTGATTGTTGCAGGGTTTTTCGTTCAGACGTTTCACACCATATATGCCAACGACCATCTTTCCAATGGAACAGAAAACGTGATTCATCTGAAAAGGCCACCTGTCGCCACTCAATGGACGTCCAGTTGCAGTATTGGCGTGAAAATTCCAGTCTTCGTCGCCGATGAACAGCAGTTAGCATGGGCGCATGAACAGTTGTTGAGATTCTGTTGGTAGTCCCTTGGTTGCTCTACAGTAGCTATCCATCCAAACACATCTCTGCAGCCGTCGTCTATCCACAGTGGTGCACCACAGATGCCTCGACGACAGTTTTGGATATCGCCATCAAACGGTATACTATAACCACGGTGGCACGCGAACACCTTAAAAACTTAGCAGTTTCTGAAATGCTTCCGTCCTTCGCCCGAAAGCCAATGCTCATGCCCTTTTGGACGTCAGATAAAACGCTCCGTTTCTGCATTGTGGCAACTATAGTGGTCACCTTAATGCTACTGGACTGTGTATAAGCTTGTGTATGATACTTTGTAATACATAATAACCTCAAATCCTCTCCGCTCCGGCGTCACCCACGATAAAGTGATCGTTTTTACCGACCTCCTTTGTGGTGTAGTGGCTAGCGTTGCTACCTTACAACCCAGAGGTTGGCATGGGCTTGGATGTTTGAGTCGTCATGGTCGCGAAGACCGGGATTAAGACTGTTGGAGGATCGATACGCTGACCACGTGTCACATCAAATTCGGAATGTGCCAAGCAAGATGACAGTCTGCAGTCGACTCGGTAGGCCCAGGTCCTCAATGGGCTGTAGAGCCTAGGAGGAAGGAAGGAAAGTGATTGTTTAGTAGTCATTACAGACAGATGACAAGATGGTTCCATGCTCCCCGTTCTATACGAAATTTTGGGACTGAATGTTTTTTATTTTATCAAACAGTTCTGAATGAATTCTGAAGATGATTCAAATATCCAATGCAAAACCAATGTCTATGAGAATTATAAACTATTTAACAAGAATGACTATCGGTTTTTTCCTTTTTAATGACGAACTACTTGAAATGAAAGATGAAGAACTAACTAATATTAGCAATAATAACTATTTTTGATATTGGTTATACATGGGATCCGTAAAGTCTATTTAATTACGATTACACAGTAAACGTGTGCATTTATTGATTAAATCCCGCATTAATACTGGCAAAAATATTTGAGTATTTGCAATCCAAATATCAAATCTAGTTTACTACACATTAAAGCTCGCGTAAGTTACATAATATTTCCAGTGTTTCATTCATACTTTTTGAACAATGTGTGCTGCACGAATCGAATTTTTTACCCGCAGAGCTATTTGTTGCGCAAAATAAGTTGTTGAAGTATCAGCATTCATATAACTATAATTACGACATACATCTAAGTTCAACCGTAACTTCTGATACACAGTCGCCTTCCTGTAATCTATCTTTCTAAAGCTATATATTTATATCACTATATATATATTAATGATTGAATATATGATAACGTGCACACAGTCTGGAACGCATGAAGTAATTTCAACCAAACATGGTACACGTATGACTACTAACTAAGAAAAATAATTGCATATTTGATTATGCGAAAAGTACAGATGTTAGTTTTCAATAATGCTGAGATTAACAGTGTCAAGTCTGTGTGCAGTTTAAGTAGATGTCAACGCATATCATACGGGTCATAGAATGGTCCTCGATAGTATAGATGAGTTGTTGGTTTTTGGAAAGCACAAGTGGTATGAACTAACAACCTTATGAAACTTAAATTTGAAGTCACTACACTGTTTTTTTTGTTCGGCAATTAATAGTCAATGCTCTGAGTAAATTTGTTAAAACGGAAAATAATTGTTAACGTTATGCGGTACAACACATTCATTTGAAAGGTTTCAGTAGAAATAATATCGAGGTAGAACTAGATTTTACTGCGGGGAACTGTGATCCAAGAACGTACATCACAGTGATCGACGAAATCCAGAGATATGCAGAATTTTAAGTTTGGCTGCACGTCCAGTACGATTATGTTTTCTTTAGAGTCTTACAGGTTTGGCAAATATATCGATGAAATCTTTGATCTTTGTTAAGCTAAATAAATTTTCAAACTTTAACAGATAAATAATGACCGCGTATTAAAACGGTTCATTTGGCAACTGAGTGAAGCTTTCGATCCTTAACAACAGCTGAAGAAGTACAAGTGACGTAACTAACTGAGGACGAACATGTACTTTAGAGTCTAGTCGATAAAAGTGAAAATTTCTTTTTTAACGGTCTGCAAGGACGAGTATTTTTCAATTTTGTCGTTTAGTCACCATACCTGTGTGACTTATGCTTTGTCACTTCAGGGTGCATTTTTTTCTTGGCCTTACTAACTTGATCTACTCCAAGAATAATAAAGTATTGTTCAAACATTATATGAACTTTTGGTAAAAGATAATGATAATTATGAAGTAGGTGAGCTGTCCTTACAGAGGCCTGTGTACCCAAAATTATGAATATCACAATTTTTTTTCAAATGTACGCTTGTAATTGAGTTCAGGAAATAAAATCCTGCATGGAGCTTTCCTACTGAACAAGTTACAGCGTGTACCGGTCTAGTTATGGTTAAGTAACAAGGACATATCACAGACGAGGTCTTGGAGGCTGTATATAAAGGCGAGTCGTTTCGTATTTTGGACATTATTTCCACAACATGTCTCCGTACAGCATTGTTTGGATCTTCGCCGTCGCCACACTTCCATTTCGTGGAACCTCAGGGCAATGTAAGATTGATTTTTTTTATGAATTATATGGTTCGGTTTCGAAAATTTCTTCATTAACACAGTCTACTACTTCTAATGTGACAATATCAGTTTATATAAACTTGTAAATTACGATAATCTCGCATTAAAATGATTATTACGTTTCTAAATACTAAGATTATGAAATTGGATTACTATTAATCCATATAATATGGTCACGAAGACCGGGATTAAGACTGTTGGAAGATCGATACACTGACCACGTGTCACTTAAACTCGGAATGTGTCATGCAAGATGACAGTCCGCAGTCGACTCGGTAGGTCCAGGCCCTCAATGGGTGTGGAGCCATGGAGAAAGAAATTACTCCATATAATGAGTAATCACCTATAGGGAAGTAATAATTTGATAGTTCCACTATCATGAATAATAAATGTTACACAGAAATTTTAAACATCTTACATATGATTTTTCTTATATCTCAAATAATTTACTTAAAGTTTTATCACATTTTTCTATCTTCATCGCGTAATATAGAATAATTCAATATAAAAATACGTTTTTAATTTAATATAGCTGATATTTTTTTAAACGAAAATGTTATATGCGTATTGGAACTTAGATTATAAATAGCACATGCCAAAGAAACGTGTTTCAATTCATTCTTTTGTTTTTATTTTTCTGTACAATAATTTTACTTCTATTCGTATTAACGGATGATAGAGTTTATTTCGTGTAGGAAATAATCCGTATTGAACTTTATAATAATATTTTTGTGTGAAAGAAAATTCTCAGGAATGAAATGATTTAATATAAATAATTAAACTTTTGAAATTACGGTATAAGTGTAATTACCATCTGTTTATATCGCTTTTGTTAAACTCCAGATTATAGAATGAAATTCGTATTTATTTTAGCGAATTAGAAATTAAAATGATTTAAAATGAATGATAATATTTTGTTCTTACTAATTCTAATTGTGATGACTTATTCATTTGTATGTATAAAAACAACTGTCTGCCTGTCCTTTATGGACTACAACACCATTCATAGGATCGCTACGAAACTTTGGAAAGTTGTTGTGTACACTCCTGCAAAGGTTTCTGGCATATTACATCTAACCTACGATGGTAGATTCTATATATATAAACATATAAAAGTTAAAAACATTCTATGCGATAGGTTTCGTGGCCCATACGTTCATCGAGATCTCGAAAGCGAATGCTGGTTGCCTATAATCTTGATATATAATACTATATATTTAAAAAAATTTAAACATTCTTGTCGTAACTAACCTATCGTTTGCAGAGAGCTAATTCCCTGAGAAATAATAAACTTCTTTGTATCGTCGATACGATGAATACTTAATTTGGTTTTATTTTTAGCGTCAGTTAAATTTTAATAAAATAAAATAAATATAATCGATTCCTATAAATAAAACGGAAGTTTCAATCTGTCTGGAAGTTTGTCTCGAATAGGCCCCGAAACGTCATACAGTCCGCAGTCGACCCGGTAGGTTCAGGCCCTCAATGGGCTGTAAGCCAAAGAAGAACAAGAAGAAGAGGCTTCGAAAGGACCAACTGCGAGTTATAAGGTTTATCCTGAAGATTGAAAAAAATAGATACATAAATCATACTGTACTTTTTATATATTCAATGAATTTAACTTTATCAAAATTCTGTATATGCTGTTTCGTTTTTAGGGAAAAATAAAAAGAGCTATTTGTCCAAGTTCCGCACGCACGAATTCGCGGACTTTAGCTAGTATAATATAATAATACTGATACGCAATGGAATCATTATGTCATTTATTGTGATTGAGTTTGTCGACTGATGTGTTGTATGCAACACAGTTATTACGTAATAAGAAATTTGATTATTTTTAGATGTTAATGAATAAATGTGGAACTTAGTCCTTGCTTAATTATTTTCAATTTCTTAGATCCTGTTTTGGAAACTTGCTTCGTGGACGACGCTAATTTTAAAACATGCATTATCAATGCTGCACAAAAAGCTGTTTTGTCTTTAACAAATGGTAGGTATATAACTCACATTTTATGTAAATAGCTTATTAACTTAAAATATGAATATTCACATTTTCACGTACCTCAACAAGTTTTCGTATTCACAATGTACTTATTAACCGGTCCTATATTTTTCAAATATTATTTATATATTAGTTACACTAATTTTGTCTTCATAATGACACTTAATGAGCCCTCTTGATTTATTTACATTTTAGAGATTTCAGTTCAAAATTACTTTCTTACATTTCCTATTCACACAATGTATCTTGTCTTTCACTTAAGATATCAAATGTCTACTAAACGTCGTCTTAGTAGTGAAATATTCTGGATTATTACGTTCTTGGGAAAAATAAATTATGCTCTTAAATATATATATAATTTATCAGACTTCCTGGTCCGTACGTCAGTGAATGATTATGCTTAGTAATCATGAATGCCATTCATATCGACTTATATTGAATTACATTCTGAATGTTCTCCATCCCAGGTAAAATCTAGTACTGAAATTAGGTGACAGTGCCTATTGTGATCCAGCGGAATGAAATAGTCAATCCAGCAATTAATATATTACAATATAGTATATAAGTACCACACATTAAAATTAATTAATTTGTGCTCGTAAGTACTGATAAAATAGAGTTAAATGTCGGTAACCAACGTCACTAAGTTTCTTTGAGATTGTCTATAATTTCGAGTCCCTGAACAGTCTTGTACTATATTATTTGTACTTACACATATTTTCAAAAGCAACAGAACACTCTTACTACAAAAATGTCATTTAAAAATCACTCCGTGCTTACCGGAAACTGTGTACAACTTATAACAAGCCGTAATCCAGTTTATGAAGGCGTTAATTTAATTCTTTCCCATATCCAGTATTAAGTTCTTGAGCCTATATCATGAAGTTTCTTATACCCGATAAAACAATTTGCGAAAAGAATGTGTTTGTGTAACATCAAGTTTTGTGCGAACATTTTACATACCATCCTTATTTCATCTTATGGTGTTCTCGAAAAACTGTCCGACAGAGCCAAATCTCAGAAAAACTATCCCATTGGTACGTAAACATTTTCTGCTCCTTTGCAAGATATCATACTGTCCTTCACTTTCTTAGTAGCCCAACGAAAAATGAGGTGCCACTCTGCATCTATTTTCTGCGAGAGGTGCGCTCTTGAATCCACATATCAGTGTGCTTATGAATTACGGGACAAGCAGCGTTGACAAACAATCGCAGTGCATTTTACTGTTTACAGTGAGATGCATATGAATAATTGGAAGCACATGAAGTGAGGCAATAGCTGCTATCTAGAAGTATAAATCTGAAATGCCTTGTAATTTTAATTGTACTGTGGTTGTAGTCGGTAGGAGTATTATTCAATTAATTTTAGAGAGCATCGCAGCTCTAGCTGCTTTGGGCTCCAGTGCCTATTTTTTTCCGCCAGTTTAACATAGACCATATCCTTTTATTTTCGCTTTCGTACATATCAAATTTCCATCTTCAGTACCTTAAGTAAATCAGGACACTCTGCTGAATTTACCCGCAAAATTTCATTTAATGAAAACATTTTACAGTTAATAAGTAATGATATTAATGAAACTCTGGAAGACGAAATTGAATCATCTTTTCCTGTGGAGGACGGACGGCTGAGCATGAGTTATTTATTGTACTGATGGAGCGAATGTACTTGAGGAGCACAGTATCTTCTAATAATTGAAATGACGTACTTTCTTTACTGTAGGAGCTCCAGAATTGGGCATACCTCCCATTGACCCTCTACCCCTGCCGTCGCTGTCTACAGAAGCCCGCAGTGCTGGTATTAATATTGGATTTGAGTTGAGAAACGCTCTGCTCAAAGGTCTCTCACGTGCAGTCGTAGAAGCAGCAGAGTAAGTACTTCCCTCAAACGAAATAATAAAATAGCTCTGGGCGTTTTTAGTTTAAACTCTTAAAAACTTCCTTTTCAATTCAAATGCCAGCAAAATACATAGTCTGCCTCAAGAAACAAAAGCAAGGCATTTTTAGTATTTTTTATTGAACTACACAAGTTAAATGTTATACATGAATCTATTTCGCTCTTATATTCCTTTGAACTCAGATTTGTGTATCAAATCTTGCATTGGATCATTCTTAAAATTTTGCTCCATTGGTAGTTGGATAGCAATTAAAACATTTCATGTATACTATTGCGAAGAAAAAATCAATGATGAATACAATACTAATGTAAAATCTATTTCCGAAGTCAATATGGATTGTACGTTTTTAACCGTACCTTGGATACGTTCACTTCCATGTTTTTATAATAATAAAGTATTACTCATCACATAAAATTACTTTAATTAACATTAATCCATCTATCTACAGGGTAGATCCTGAAAGATATCGATTGGTGTTTAAATGCCGTGTGGATGGTCCAGTTGATATCTCTGGACCGTACAGTGTAGAAGGTCGAGCCATGATGATTCCGTTTTCCGGAGACGGAATTTCAAGGATTCTTGCGAGTAAGTAACAGGAAATATGTATCATCTTATAAAAAGAAAGTCCAGAGAAAACCCAAATTTCCTTATCAAGAGTTTTATGTTAATGATACTATTTTACTGTCGTAGATAATGTTGGTGTCGTAATTGACATCCAAGGGCGCCCTGAGCAGAGAAATGGAGCCGTTTTCATGAATGTTGATAACTTTGACGTGAAACTAAGCATAGGAGACTTGAGGATCCAATTGGACAACCTGTTTGGCGGATACCGTCCTATAGGTACGTTCTTTTCCCAACATGTTACTTTACTTAGGTGTTACGTATTGCTAATATCAATTCGTATAACGCGGCTGTTTGTAGGTGATGCAGTGAACTCATACGCCAATGAACACTGGCGTCAAATTCTACCGGAAATGTTGCCTTCTATAGAGCGAAGCCTGGGTCTCTACGGAAAGCAGTTGGCAGCTCAAGTCTTTGACAATATACCTTTTAGTAAAATATTTCCCAGAACACAATATTTTTATAACGTTCGTCCGTCAAGATTCGGGCTTTATTAGACAGAAACATGTAACACTGACTGGGACTGTACAATTATCATCTTTAATTATTTCAAACATACAAATATGTTAGTATCAAGGGTTTTAAATACAAATACAACCAAAGATTTAAGTACCATATAATTTATTGTTGGTTTAAAAACTGTGCCTTACAACAGGATAGCTAAAATATACACTTTAAATTTCATTTTAATGCATTTTATAAATACATTATTATCGAAGGATATTATATCTATTTTTCTTACTTAGAATGTGGTTACATATACAATATACAACACCAGGAAAATGACATAAGGCCGACTTTCCTGTTTCTGAAAAAGTCATTTAAGAATATGGAAAATTTTCATTGGTTTATGTATCGACGTAACAAAACCAAACGTTACTGATCAGTAGTAGAAAAAGTGATGTAATTTGTAAAAAACATATTGTTGAAAAATTGAAACTAATTGTCTTTAATAAAGCATTTGTATTCTGCAATGGAATGATTTGTTTCATTACCTTACAAACTTTTAACCCATATTGGACGCCAGAAAATATCATGTGTCCATCTGCCCAGCAAGAGGAATTCGACAGTTGAACGAGCTATATTTATAGTTATAAACAACGCAATGCATATTGCTCAAAATTAATTATTTAAAACTTAAATAAATTTTATGATTATTAAAATAAGCTATGTTTTACGTTTCTGTGATTAAGAGTAGCTATGTAAAATTATCATAAATTACATTGTTTGGACAATAGTGATTTTCAAGATTAACTGTTTGGAATAATAGCTGAAACGGCTTCATTAAAGTTTAAAATGGACAATGTTTGCTTGTAGTTATGAAAATTAAAATGTAAAATTTGGTAAATGGATCCTTAGACATAATATTTCGAAAAAACCTAAATGATTTCGGAACATGCTCATTGGCTTGAGAAGTCTATTCCCCATGTTTTAACTCAAACATTCCTAAATATATAAAGAATTTTCTATTTTTCATATTTGAATATATTTTTAAGCGAGTAAATATGAACACAGTGTTAAGAACATTGTCACGTTTCTGAAGATCGTGAGATGCAGTAACACACACACACACACCGAGAGGTTATAGACGTTTATTTATCACTAAGTGATGTTTAAAGTCTCGTACTGCGACGAAAGACTGACTCCGATTCGGTATCCAGTACAATTTATACATTCATGGCATATTCCAGAAACAAAAAATGCTAGAAATGAAAGGTAAACAAAGTATATAAAGTAAACAAATAAAAATGGTTGCACGAGTGGGACTCGAACACGAGTGGCAATATTGAAACGTACTGAATACATATTTAACTTATATACACATTAAATTTCTAATCTTTTAATGAAAAGAAAATAGTTCATTTTATTGTTGCTGCTATTGTTGTGACAAAATTCGTGTTTCAGTGGACTCTCCTTGTATTCTATTTAAAAGTTATTTGTTAAATCTTTGGGCAACGGTTACTTTGAAAAAGAACGTTTTTTAAGGATTTCCCTGCACTACCGAGCGGTACTTACTATTAATGAATAATTATATAACACTCGTTAAATAATTTTTGTTTGAATATATTTTCATTTGGAATTTCAATTTTCACAATCGTTCTTGAAATTTGAAGTCCAAACTTTGATATGCGTGCTAATACAGCAAATTATATTATTATTACATAAAGATAATAAAATATTTGCATAAATCAAAAATATTATCGAATAAATTATCTCCTCCCAAAATAATTTGTTGTTGTGGTATTCAGTCCTAAGCCTGGTTTGATGCAACTCTCCATGCTAACCTATCCTGCGCAAACCTTTTCATTTCTTCATAACTAGGACACCCAACATACTCCCTAATCTTCTTAGCGTATTCTATCCTTGGCCTCCCTCTTCTGTTCTTACCACACACACTTCCCTCTAATGCTAATTTTATAACACCCTCTTGTCTTAAAACGTGGCCTCTCTTGGTCAACGTCCTCCATATTGCTCGCTTTTCCCCTATTCTGCTTGTAACTTCCTCGTTACTTACTCCATCCACCCATCTGATTTTCAGCATTCGCCTTTAGCACCTCATTTCAAAGGCTTCCATTCTTTTCCTTTCTGGAGATAGGTGCGAAACGTTGACGGTAGGAATTGCGGAAAGGAAAAGACTAGAAGCCTTTGAAATGCTGTTATAGGAAAATGCTGCAAATCAGGTGGGTGGATAGAATCATTAACGAGGAGGTTCTAAATAGAATAAGTGAAGAGCGAAAAATATGGACGTTGACCAAGAGTAATATAGTTATTTATATAATAATAAGATAGTTATATTAAATATATGTATTTATTATATATTATAAGGGATAGATTAATAGTTCACGTTTTAAGAAAAATTTTAAGTAAAATTAGCATTAGAGGGTAGTGTGCGGGGTACGCTAAGCAGATTAAGGAGGATGTGGGATGCACAGGTTATGCGAAAATGAAAAGGCTTGCGCAAGATAGGGTAGCATGGAGGGTTGCATCAGACCAGTCTTAGGACTGAATACGACAACAAAAACATATAATTTATCTGAATTTATAAATAAAGCATAGGATCAATGAAATAATGATATTCCACACTTTTTAAAAATACAACATAACTAAGACCCATTATTAATCAAAATTTAAAAATAAGTAAGAAAATGGATTAATAAGTAGTTTAGGCGTCATATCTTTAATTACCAAAGTACCTATAAAATTTTAAATAGATTTAATAAATGAAAACTGGTATATAAACGGATTTTATATCTATGAAAAGAAAATGATTATTTATGGAATGTTTACTAATATGTTTAGAACTAGGTTTTTAAAATTAATAGTTTATATGAACCGATAAATGGATAAACAATGTGTGTGATACTATCCGTAAATTTCAGGGATAGTGTTGATTCAGTTTAGAAGATCCATAGAAATAATACTATTTTCATCAAAAGTTTGCACTAAATGTATTGACGAACTTTTTTTAATTATAGAAGAAGAAATTGAAACCCTACTTCAAACCTGCAATAATATAAACCCAAAAATTCAATTGATTCTAGATAGTATCGCAAAATAAATTAAATTATTTAGGTACCGCAATAGAACCTGAAAGCATAACAATCCAATCACATCATGGTAAAAGAAAAAAATTAGAGATCATACAATTTTTAAATAACATTCTAGCCATTCCATGCATTATAAAACAAACGTAGGCAAATTTGTAATTAATGCAGCTCTAAAAGTATCATATTTACAATATTTCATTTTTTTTAAATAAACGAGGTATCAAATAGTAGAAGATATAAAATCCATAAATAAATGGTGCTATAAATCAAAATAGAATAAAAGAAAAGAAACAGCAATAAAAAATAAAGGAAAACCATACAGATATTAAAAACCAAATTGAAATGAGAATTGAAACGTGAAAGAAGTTGGACTATTAAAATAGTTTAAACCACTCAACAAAAGGTAAAACACTACAACTAGTAATAATAAAATAAAGATAAAGGTCAATAAATAAGGCTTTCGGCGGAAATTGCATAAACAAATTATCCACGGAATAAATGCATAAAACAACAAAAAAATTGTTATATTTTTAAATAAAACAACGTGAAGTATCAACATCTAATTAAAAGGACGTGGTTTATCAAATAAATTTTGAATAATGCCATTTAATATTAATTGGCCATACAGGCACAAACATTAAAACCAGGCTAAACAGGTACTAAAACAATGCCATCCAAAACTAATATATATTTAAACCACGCATAATTTATGAAGAAAACGATATTTTCTAACATCTAGAATGAGAATTTCCATTTGGCTTTGGGCTTAACACTTCTGGAACAACTAAAAGCGTTACTTGGAACAACATTCAGCCAAGCTTGCCACAATTACTGGGAGTGAAAGGAGCGTATTCCAGAGAAGTTCACCGCCAATTAGTGCTGTTGAATGAAATCGACCGTCTTCGCATAGAAATAATTCACTGCTGATGGTGTGAGATCATGTATATTATGACGATAAGTAAATTTCGTCCTTTCCAAAAGATAATAGTTTTTCAGAATTCACTGAAAGACGTTAGAAGAGAAAGTCTGTTTAAAAATGTCGCCCAACCTAAAGAAACTGTTTCGAGGACACTGAGAACGTAAAGACGAGTTTTTTTTACTTGTCTTGGCCTGCCAGTGCTGCTTTCCAGATTTCTTTTGTTCGCGAATAGATCATGACCCAACTATTTAAAAAATTAATACGTCATAAATTCACTCTTAATTTTGTAATCTGTTCGAGTAACTGTGCAATGGTACTCTTAACGTTGATTGCAGCAATCCCATTTTATTATACTTCAAACGTGTGAGACCGCAGTATTTTGCTTCATTTAAGTAATATGTAAATAATTATTTTTAATCGTTCTCCGTTTTTAAGCACTTAAATATCATTTTAACCCCACCGACACACTATTGATTAATCTTCCTTAAACTCTACAAAGCATTTGTGATAGAATAGAATTCAGAAAACGATTTTAAAAAACATTCTGCCATGAAATATTGGACACATGGGTGATTATTATAAATTTTATGATAAAATTTAAGCCCATTGTTTCTCTCTAAGATGGGAGGTTGATGTCAACAATTTTAGGGCATTGCTACTTTCCCCGCTGATATTAAATTTGAATCACTAGGCGGATTAGGAATAACAATTTTGGTGACAGAGCTGTTGTTACGTTATAATTTTGTAGCTTTAGCTGATTTAATATGAAATTCACTTGGAGAGGGAGATTGCTTTATACATTATGATGACTGAGATTTAAATATATCTAAATATTAGTTAGAACTTCTCATGTGCGACTGGAAAAGATCTCTTAGCAGAATTTAATTAAAAATGTAATGTTTTATTTATTTTGAAGAACTCTGAGAAGCCTGTGATCGCGACCGCTGACCATAGAAGCCCGCAGTGCTTCAGTTAATATTGGATCTGAGTTGAGCAACTTCCTGTTCAAAGGTCTCGTACGTACAGCGCCAGTACTTTTGCTCATGAGCTCAAACGAACGAGGAACGTTTCACTCAGTATTGTTACAGAGAACATTCTGTCAATAGATCTGCCTTGAGACCGCAGTTAAAAGAAAAAAAATTCTACCTTTCTACCATTATTATGTAAGAGGTATTTACCAACTCGTCTCATAGACTATACTTCGTCATATGTCATTGAAGTAGGAATTCGAAGGAAACTGAAATTCCACCTGTTCTGTGGGTGTAATTTTGAGAGGAACAAAATTTCTACAGTTTATGCGATACTCGTTAATTTATATTAGAGTAATCCGTCAACATAATAAAATATGGAAACGAGCGCAACGCTGTCGTGTAAGTCCTGGTTTAGTCAAACGGAATTCTGTAAATTTTCTAGAAGGTTGTGTGTAAATACCATACAGGAATAGATAAGAGTAACTGATTTAAAACTTATAAGTTATATATAGATTAAAATACCCAGTGTGACATACATTTTCAATAAAAAATGCCACGGGAAATGACTTGGTTCAATTGATCGAATTCGAGATCACCATGATTCACCCGTGGAAAACTCTATTCCATTTGATCAAGTGTTACTCCCCAAAAGAGTTAATATATATAATCACCTGTGGATTAAGTAATATTATATTGCTCATAAAATACTGTAAATATGATTAAAATATTTTTCGACTTTTAAATTTAGATAGAATTCACATATTTTGAATATTGCTAAACTTCCTATTTTTGTGAAAAGGAATGTAATATCTTAAGGTTCTTGCAAGATATATATACAAAACAATAGGAAGCCAATATGTAATTTACTAAAAATGAAGGATGGGTAATATAGAAATTAATTGAAACTGAAACCAGGTTAAATCAGTTTATATTATCACCTTAATAAAGACTTTATACATTATCTATATATAAAAATGAATCGTCGCAAAGTATGTACGCGCATAACTACCAAACAACTGCGCCATATTGAATAAATGTTTTTTTGTATTCATTATTATCAGGACAAGTTTTGTATAAAGGAATTTTTTTAAAAAAAAGCGTACGGAAACGTTTTAAAATCTCATAATATGAAAAATTTCTACGGGAAGGCTACCTTACATCCGCACGTTTGAATCTACAATGTGTATTCAGGTTAATAGACTCTTGATCTATTATGCTCTGAAAGGGCTTAACGGGTTTCAATGATAATTTTAAGGATTGATACATGTATTTTAACTTAAAGTTTCATGTATATTTCATTATCGATATCGTGCAGAGTTAGGAAGGTATTATAGTAAATATTTTTTAATCCATTGAATTTCCACGCAAAAGGCGGCGTAAAAATAAACTGGGAGTTAAAAGCCCTATTAGCCATTACTATACTATTAATCTCCCTTCCTATGTTATTATAAGCGTAATTTTGGCAGCACGAGAGAGGGGGGCGAGCATTCTTATTCCGTCTATTGTTGTAAACATGAGAAAGCGGGACCTTTTCAAAACCAACTGTGAAGATAACATTTTTACATTACAGGTATAAATAGCTATACGTAGCTAAGCTCGAGACAAATTGTATGCAGTATTATTCATTTCTAGAGATCGTTCGACTCCGTCGTCCATGATGTACTAGAGGGAAAGTTGCTTTGGAAATTACATGGCTAATATGGTAACTCCCAAAAATACGTCATGGGATGCAAAAATCGCCATATTTAAGGCCCCTGTCACAATTTCAGTTCTACATGCCGCTGATATAGACAAGATGTACCCCAGGTACAACCTTCAGACTTAAGACTGATCCCAGGTTCAGGTTGGATGTAGAAATTATTCACAGAGCACTACAGTATTGGTGCAAACTTCTGAAGATGTTTTCGAACCGTTACCCTTGCTTAATGTTCGAAAGACTCAAACTCTGTATCAACCATAAAAGTCTCAGATAAATTAAAACCAGAATAATATCTGATACTAGCTATTCGATTGCCTCGAATTAGGTTGATAGCACAACGTAGAATTCCTGACACCCCCCTAAAATTTAATCTATGCTACAACAAAATATTTTAAGTAATTAATCAAACAGAAATATGTAAAGTTTGCAATATGATCGAATACAAAACGCTTCATTCTGAGAGCGAAATATTTTCTTAAATTGAACCGCAAAATATACTCAGGTGTAAAGATAAGGTGAGTATGTTGAATTTGTACTACTTCATACATGCTAAAACTTCAAGCCTTTGCAATGAGCGAGTAAAAGCAGTTTATTAAAATTATTATTAATTTTTTGTAAAATATGATAAATATATACTAAATTCGTAGCGAATGAATTATTTAAATACATTATATACGTCTAGGATCTGTTTTGTAAATTTTATGTTGTTGTTGTTTTAGTAATCAGTTCTAAGACTGATCTGATGCAACCCTCCATGCTAACCTAGCATGCGCAAGCCCTTTCATTACACATCCCTCAGTGTAATCCATTATTGGCCTACTTCTTCTGTACTCACTCCACACGCTTCCTTTTAATGCTAATTTTACAAGACCCTCATGGCTCAAAACGTGGCCTATTAATTTATCCCTTGTCTTGGTCAACGTTCTCCATATTGTTCTCTCTTCCACTAATCTGTTTAGAACTTCCTCGTTAGGCATTCTATCCTCCCATCTGATTTTCAGCATTCTCCAATAGAACCACACTTCAAAGGCTTCTATTCTTTTCCTTTCCGCAAATCCTATCGACTACGTTTCGCACCCATATAACGCCACACTCCATACGAACATTTTTTTAATAATAATTTCCTAATATTCATACTTATATTACCCGTAAGTAAATTTCTCTTTTTTTTTGCGAAAGCCTTCCTTGCCTGTGCTATCCTACTCTATGCCCACTGTACTTCTACCATCCCTAGCTATTATGCGTCCCACTTAGCAGAATTCCTTAACTTCCTTCAAAATATCCCTTCCCAAAGTAACATCCATTCTTATTCCAGTACTTTTAATATATATATATATATCTATAAACTTATAATGTTAAATTTGCAACACTGAAATAATTACTTACATATGACACAATTTTTTGTGAATATTTTTTAAGATTTTACTTACTTTTTCCTATCAGTTATTGACATTTCTTCCCAGAATTATTTTCTATAAAGTCTGCATATTTCATCAAAATCAGTAATATACCATGAAATTGATTAAATACATATCATTGTCACTTATTTTTTCATATTTTAGTTAATATAGTGATTATAATAAATTATTTAATTGAAATTGTCACGGTAGTCAATTTAAGAGTGAAAATGTACATTTTCATTTTATTAACATTTTTTTAGGTACTGACAAATGCTCAGAACTCATTCATATGTAAATGAGCAGTTTAAGGAAAGATTTAGATTTAGTCCTCTAGTGATAAAGTGGGGCGCAAGTGAAAATAATTATTGCATACTTACAACAATGAACTACATAACATGAAAAACAAAAACGACTTAGAGCCCGTAAGGAAGAACACTCCCAACAATCTTAGCATTTTATTTGGTCGGCGTTTGTCCGAGTTGGTTGAGACTGTTCTTCAGCTTTCGCGTTTTAAAGCCTTGCAGAACACGCACTTGCGACAGAATGTATCCAATCCAGAACAGACTCATTCGAATTTGCCCAAGCGTGGAGTGTTTGCTCTCCTTGACTAAGGCTCAAGTCGTTTGTTCTGCTTCAGAGTCTACAGCTTTAGTTACTTTCTACTTTACAGTTCCGTTCCTCGTAATGTGTAACAACTCTCGATCTCAATTTATAATTTTCTTATTCATCACAGTGTCCAATAACTTGAGTTATAATGTGTACAGTACAATGGAGGGTATCTATTGCATATTTCGGTGATAGTAAGGAATAAATATTTCGCTATGGGAAACATAAATTAAAGGATCAGTAAGAGAGCGGAATACAGTACTAATTAAGACGTTGAAGATAACATACAAATGTAGCATAAGTTGACTTTTGTTATATCAATAAGTAATCCCGATATATATGTGACAATTTGACATTTAAATCAAACAAATAATAAAACAGAAAAGTTAACACAAAGGTTCGTCTCTGTTTCGAGTATACATAATTAGCTATTCATGAATTCTACAATTTAATTTATAATACAATTATGTATATATAAATAATGATTTATTACAATTTATTTTCAGTCATATGACGTAACTTCAATTAACAATATAAATTTGGAGCAATTTCTGAAAGAGTATGCTACCGAAACGAGTACTGCTATTGAGTGCAGTTTTTGATTTTGTCGATACTCAATATTAAGTATGAAAAGCGTATTGGTGTATTTTTAATTTAATGATTAAAAATGATTAATAAATGATTTTTACATAATTATGTAGTATATTGAAATTTAACTTTGCAAGAAATAGCATCTAAATACTGTTTTGATTAATCAATTCCTAATTATCTACCCCTGAAGAAGTTTCAAAAAGGAACGAAATTGTTAATTTTCATTAAAATGTTTAGGACGTGTTGTCTGCTTTATTCATTTAAATCCATCTTGGTTTGTAGTATTTACCCCACAATAGTAAGACTTCGTTATGAAGTGCATTGATTTTTATAGCAAACATCTCGAATGGAACTTACAAAATCACTGCTATGAATATTTTAATATAGCTTGAAGAGATACATTTCATCTCTGGGATGTTCAACTACGGAAAGAAATTGCAGAATAATATTTAATGTGTATGTGAGTAACAATGCTCATAGTTTTTAATAAATTACAGTAATATTTGATATCTCTTGTTTCTTTTTCGGCGAAGAAAACGAGGAGCTGTAATAAAATATTCGTGACATATGCGTAAAAAATAATAACCACAATGCTCATTTATAAATGTAACGTCGAAAAAGAAAACCATGAAAAGTATTCTTTTATCAATATTGAAAAAATGGAAAAAATAGACAAAATTGAAAAAAAAATCCTTCTGTTACTTATTCGTCGACCGATCAGGTGCAAAACGTATGTGAATATGAAATAAGATTAATAATTAATGTACGCTTAGATTCGTGAAAATTTCGAACCTGATGAGATCTACGGATATGTAGAAGAAACGATATGCTTTTTTGCCATTTACAATTTATTCTGTGATTAATCGAAAGTTAACTATTATGGTCATGATTAACAGAATACTTTACAAAATTTTTAATACTGCAAATAAATAAATTCAATTCATAAAAAGAGGTGCATAAATTTGAAAGGGTTACAGAAAAATCTCATGTGTTGATAAATTTGTACGTTTAATCTGCATAAGAGTTTGATTTAGGTCATTATGGGTCCAGAGGCTGCAAGCAACTAATAATATGACAGTGTAATATATACTTTATATGCCTAACAACTGTGCAATTTTTGATTATTCAATAATATTTTTCAGAGATTATAGTTTCATAAACAACATATGATCCACACCTTTGTGGTACCGTATACATGAAAATATTAACATGAACAAAATTAAGCATGAAGGTAAATATTAACAATATTCATGTTTATGACGCATGAAAAGTCAGCCCAATTCAAATTTGAATCAGATAAATAAAAGAGGAATTTAATGGAATAGAATTTTCTTTTATTGTATATGAATTTTTATATATAAAATTATAATATGTAAGGAACTATGTTCAAAATTACGCATGTGTTGTGTTTTATAAGATTATTTATACAAAAACTCGTAGTTCTCCGCACTTGTGCAGGTCCCATATTATTTTTGAGTGGCAAATAATTTAAAGATTTCTAAATTCAATGATTTTTTTATTAGAATTATCAATTAATTTATGTTATAATCAGCAGTAATTAGAGTTGAACGACAAGAAAATAAATCAGAAGTCAAGAAAGGAGTAAGGCAACGACGTAGTCTGTTACCCATGTTCTTTAACTTGGCGATATAGGAAATTAAAAATGAATATGGATTGAGAATTAAATCTCAAGGAGAAGTAAGAAAAACGCTAAGCTTTTCTGATCATATTGTGGTATTAGGAGAAACCATAATAAATGGAGGAAGAGTGAAACATTAATAGAGGGAAAAACCAAGGTAATGGAGTTTAGTAGTGGGAAGGGATATTGTGAAGGATGTTAAGGAATTCCGCTACTTGGGCAGCTGAAGTAGAGTAGACTGGCAGAGTTGGATAACATAGGTTAAGAAAGACTTTCGCAAAAAAGAAGTATTTACTTACGTCTAATATAAGTATGAATATTAGAAAACCGTTACAAAAATGTTCGTATGTAGTATGGCGTTATATGGGTGCCAAACGTAGACGGTAGGAATTGCAGAAAGGAAAAGAATAGAATCCTTCGAAATGTGGCGTTGCAGGAGAATGGTGAACACAGATGGGTGGGTAGGGTAACGAACTAGGAAGTTCTAAGCCGAATAAGAGAAGAGAGAACAATATGGAGGATTTTGACCAAGAGAAGGGATAGATTAATACGCCACGTTTTGAGGTCTTGTAAACATGGCATTAGAGAGAAGTGAGTGGGGTAAGCACAAAAGAGGGAGGCTAAGAAGATTACGGAGGATGTGGGATGTCGCAGTTTTGTAGAAATGAAAGGCTTGAACAGAATAGGTTTGAATGGATGGTTGCATCAGACCAGCCTAAGGATTGACAACTGCAACAACATAATCAATAATCAACTGAATAATCAATTTCAGAATGTTTTATCCTATATGTTACCTATACATTATACTCTTCAGGGTTATACAAATTTCAATAAATAAAGAATTTTTCTCCACTACAGTCTTAATTTATAAAATTACCTCAGGTCATATTTGAAAATTGTAAAATTTCGTGTTTTATAATAAGCCTAACGGTACACTATAGTTACATAAACGTTCAACTACCACATGTGTCTTTGACGATATTTCACTAAGTGATTTAAGTTCATTTGTTTTTAAATTCCAACAGTTGGAATTTAAAAACAAATGAACTTAAATCACTTAGTGAAATATCGTCAAAGACACATGTGGTAGTTGAACGTTTATGTAACTATAGTGTACCGTTAGGCTTATTATAAAACACGAAATTTTACAATTTTCAAATATGACCTGAGGTAATTTTATAAATTAAGACTGTAGTGGAGAAAAATTCTTTATTTATTGAAATTTGTATAACCCTGAAGAGTATAATGTATAGGTAACATATAGGATAAAACATTCTGAAATTGATTATTCAGTTGATTATTGATTATGTTGTTGCAGTTGTCAATCCTTAGGCTGGTCTGATGCAACCATCCATTCAAACCTATTCTGCTTTTGTCGATTTGAGTGACATTAGAAGCTTTTCATGTTTTTTACACGAACCATTATAATTCACTATATGCAAACATTTTGCTATAATATTGAAGAAAAACTGATGTTATTCAGACAATAATGATTTTATTTAATAAACTTCATGCGGGGAAATAATACTGTGATAAAATGCTAACCTATGAGTTACTTCTGGTTTACAGACACGATGAATCTGTCGGATGAGAGGTAAAACTACATGAGTTACAAAGTTAAATTTTAAATTGGAATTTGGGGACTATTTGAAAAGTAGAAGTCATGTCAGAAACCTTTGAATAAAAATAGGAAAAATTGAAGAAACACTCTGCAATCAAGCCAGGGCGCTTTCTATTTATATACATCAATCAAAATTATATTCTGGTGTTCAATTCGCACGTAGAGATTTTCTTTTGATTTGTATTATACTGAAGAAGTAATACATCAATTCACTAATAGTTTAAATTAGCAATATATATTATTTATGAATTTGTCAACAGTGTCTAAATTAATTTATTTGAAGCAGGTAGTTATAATTGATATAGCTCAAGGCTAGGAGAATGCAGAAATGCATTCCATGGAATATCTGGCTGTTGGCTTTCTGTCCCCTAGAGGTCGATGTTTTGATGATAGTATGGAGGTAATATTCGACGATGCGCACCTGAAAGGTCTCTCACGAACTTCCGTGGGACCAGCAGAGTGAGTATTAAAGTTCTATAGGAATCGTAACCTTTCACCGGGGCTGTGTACCTTAATGGAGCCGTGCGTACTTTCGTAACTAGAATTGTGCATCTGCTTTCATTGCGCTGTGAACTGTTTTTCTACGAGCATTCTTTTATATTTTGAACCAGTTGATGAGTGAATACAAGACAAGCATAATAGCACAGCATTAACATATAACTATTTTAATCATAAGATAATCTATAATGTAGAGAGTATGTATTTTAAAGTATTAAGAATTACGATTACATTACATAACGAACCTTGTAGTTGTCATTCACATTTGGCGTGAATAAAGATTGTTGCTGCGTAGCGAAGAATCTACAATAACAATTTTCCGAAGAGAGAAAATATTTAATTTACTAGGATGACGGAATTTACTGGTTTACTTGTACAGATTCAATCTACAGCTTAGCACCGGAGATATTACCTAACAAACCGAGGTGTTTTGAGAATAAAGTTCTGAAAAATAGTAGTATATGATTTATCGACGATTCACTTAACTGACAGTAAATTAAAATTTTCGGAACAGAAGAGATGCTTCAAAGTGAAGCTCAGGATGTGAAACTATATGAATTTATAATCTAAAGTCACATTTAGTTCCGAGCGACTGCATATCTGCATGAAATTGAAGGCTACATTTTATTTCACTTACAAACTATTTCAACCTAACTTCATATTTTCATAAATTGTATGCAATTTATTAAACAGTTTGTCTTTTGAAGAACTGTAGTACGTTTTCCAGCATTTCATATGATGTATTTATTTATTAAAGATCTTTCTTTGTTTTCTATGGGAGTCGGTTACTACATGCGCGATTACTATTTTTGCTTTGGGAGAAGCGGGTGTATGATTGTTTTAAGTCTTTTAGAGATGTTGGGTGGGAAATTGGGTTTTGATGTGTTGGTGAGTAATTTGTAGATTCGGGTGATTTTGAAATTCTTCCTTGAATTATCCCATAGTTAATTTTTTTACAACACAGTTATCTGACATTAATATTTACAATAAATAAAAAGACGACAAATAAGTAAACATAAATTTATCACTATTTATTCAAAAGCGACGTTTCGTCTCGTTTTTGAGACTTCCTCAGGCGTAAAATTTAGCAATTCATCATATTTACTCCTCGGCTCCTTCAGCCGAAAAGATTATTGAATTTTAATGTGAAGAATTAGATGAATTACTTGTGAAGCATTTAGTGTCGCGGACCATCTCCAGCCCCTGACGGTTACGGCCGAAATAATTTTTTTATCTATTGTAATTTTTCTTTTTTATATATTAGTAATGTCCACATGCCATCTCTGGTGTTTGTCATACATAGAGGAGGTGTTGCAGTTGATTTTACCAGGGAAACAGTAACCTCGTTCCCCGTGATATTTCAATGGTCTTGTGTTCACACCACTATTATGGTTTTCGATTTTTCTATTACCAATGTAATCAGCTCCGATTCCTGGTTAAAGTTGGTAATCTGATAACTTAAAGTGACTCATTGAATAGGAACCTTTTATCTCACGATAGTTCGTAATTGCCGTGGACTGTTTCACGCGCTTACGTCTGCCGTAATGATTGACGTTCCTGTTGTTTCAAATGCAGGCGTTGCCGATGCCGAATACATAGTTTGAACCGTCTCTGAATATCAGATAGAATGGTGGTCAAAATCAAAGAATAATTCACTTAAATAAGTAGATTACTAGCTTCAAAAGGTTTCCACCACAATTTTTGGGGACATCTGCAGTGTATTACTCAGTCTAGCGTAAATTAACCCTATCATTTATGCCGTATACTTAAGGAAAATAGTAAGCTCAATATCGAAAATTTATTTTGGTCAAGATGAAATATTTTTACCCCTTAAGAAAAAGGTTTATTTTTAATTCCTTTGTACTTAAGTTACCGTGTGCTTTTGTACTACCTCTTGGGTTCCAGGAGTATTTTAGCTGATTTAACGAACCGAGAATACTCTCTTAGTTCACCATGATTATTACACACTTAAAGTGCCGTGCTTATTTTAATGTAAGCCTACCACGAGAATCCTTGACTCGATTATGTCACCGTCAGTTAACATCCTGGTTAATTTGAAGTTAACCCCTTGAATACGTGCCTATCAAGGATTTATACCAATTAAATGACGGGCTTACCAAGAGATTAATGTCAAATTAATTCCCTTGAAGATGTACCATTGAGCGCCTATCTTGGATTTATGCTAATTAAATGACGCGCTAACCAAGAGATTAATGTCGAATTAATTAATTTTCAAAGGTAATATAAATATATATTCGGACAACGCCGGGCTCTCAGCTAGTTGAATATCATTTTCTAATTGATTAAAATATTTAAAGTAATAGATATATGATAAATGTAAATTATTCTGAGAAAGGATGAGTCTTTACGGTTATGCTACACGTGAATCGACTTTACCTGTTCGCCTGTATGCAGGCTCTTAACTTAGTATATTGTAAGCATATATTGGAAAATAATTTCATGATTCATCGAAAGAGGTCAGTCATAAATTGTGGGGAATAGAAAGAAAAAGTGCTGTTTGTAATGAATTCTCACGACCTTTGCCCAGAAAAATAGAGATATTGATTTGTTACTTTACAGACCGATGCACTCTGTAGAGAAGAGGATATTTGATATTAATGTGCTTCTCAAGCTTAATATGTTAAATTATAAATACGTGATAGTTTTACTATATTAATGTTTTAAGAGGTAGAGAATCTGGGTTAATGAAAGATTTAATCTAGTCTTGAGAGAAACGTCTAAATAATTCTTGTAGTAGATGAACTAATTAACTTTAGGTATTGATGTTAATACAAGATAAGATAAACGATTTATTATACTACATAAGGCCGTTTATTAAAACCAGTAAAGTTAATTAATTGAAAAGTAAAAATTTCACGAAAGTTCCAGTCAAGTCTTAGAATGCACTTTTAAATGGGAGTCAAACAACCGAAGACTTCTATGTAGATATTAATCGACTAGCTTTAACAATACGGATGGACTTTCAAAGCAACCTGAGTCAGTCGTGAAAGAATGCTTAAGACACGGTTCGCCATCTCGAAAGGCTTAGCATAAAATCAGTCAGACATCTAAGGTAAAGAATAATAATGCTCCGTTATCGCATGTAAAATCCTTCAAGCATGATTTCAATTTAGAAAATACTACATTCATGAAGAGAGGTCAAGATATTCATTAATCTAAATAAGGAATCATAGGTTAATTTAATTTGTGTTCTTTTATATTTTCAATACTTACATGCTAAGAAGCGAAGTATCAAAATAAAGCTACAAGCATTGACTTACAGGGAGAAAGCGATGAAATTAAAGAATTACATGAATTACTACTTTGGGAAATAAGTGAAAAGTATTTTAAGATTACTGAAGGTTGAAAAATAAGTTGAGGTTATAGAAAAAATACATTATCCTCTATGTAATATGAGAAGGTGGTCAGTTGAAGCAGGAAAAGTAAAAGAAATAAGTTTCTAAATGCCAAGAATAAACTAAGCGAAAATACTATAGGCTGAATCATAATTCTTGATGAACTACCTTCAAGTAAAATTAAATTGACTAGTCCAATTATGCTTAAAATATTATGAATGTAGAAGACGGACAATTCTCTTGAGTAAAAGGAAGGTACTGATAATGAATATGTTGAAATAATCAGCCCATAGATTGGTCTCGTGCAACCCTACATGTGAACCTATTCTGCGCATGCCTTTTCTTTTCTACTAAACTACCACGTCTCACATTCTCCCTAATATTCTTAGCGTATTCCAACCTTGGCCTTCATCTTCTGTTCTTACCTCACACACTCCCCTCTAATGTTCAGTTTACAAGACCTTCATGTCTCAAAACCTGGCATATTAATCTATCCCTTCTCTTGATCAACGTTCTTCATATTTTTCGCTCTTCCCCTATCCGTTTAGAACTACCTCGTTAGTGATTCTATCCACACATCTGATTTTCAGTACCACATTCCAAAGGCTTATATTCTTTTCCTTTCTGCAATTCCTATCGTCCACGTTTCGCACCCATATAACGCCACACTACATACGAACATTTTTTAGCAATAATTTCCTAATATTCACACTTTGTAAGTAAATTCCTCTTTTTTGCGAAGCTTTTCTTACCTATGCTATCCTACTCTTTATGTCTACTATACTATACTTAGTATGCTGCTCATGTAGCAGAATTTCTTAACTTCACTCAAAATATACCTTCTTAAGTTAACACCCTTTGTTATTCCACTATTTATTATGTTTTATAAGTTTTCCTTTGACTCCTCTAATACTACAATATCATCGGCAAATCTTAGGGGTTTTATTTCTTCTCCTTTCAGTATGATTCATTTTCCATATTCCTTTTCAACATTCTTCATCTGCTGTTCTATATATGTAAGTTAAAAAGAGTTGGTGACAGACTGCGTCATTGTCTTACCCCTTTCTTGATTTCTGTATTATTTTTTTACTCTTCAATTGTAATTACTGCTGACTGCCTTCTGTTGAGGTTATAGATAACTCCCCTTTCTCGATATTTCATTTATGTCACATTCAAAATCCTTAGTAGTGTGTTCCAGTTTACATTATCAAAAGGTTTTTCTAAATCTACAAATACCATGAAAGTAGGCCAAAATATTAACAGAAATAATATATATAAGGATATAACGTCAAATAGAATACCAGTTTTAGGAAGAATGATAGGACAAGAGAAGCAATATTGACTTTGCGTCTAATTTTAGACGACAGGATAAGAAAAATCCTACCTACGTTCATGGCATTTGGAGCTTTAGAAAAAGCGTTTGATAATGTTAACTGGAACACACTATTAAGGATTTTGAAGAACATAGGAAAAAGATATCGAGAAGCAAGCCTTATACATAACCTCTACAGAAGTACTTAGAAGTAAGGAATTAATCAATATTTAAGCTGGTGAAATAACAGTTTTATCGGCCACACCATTTAATTAACAAAAACTATAGAGTAATTTTGATTCCAAATTTATTCAATTTTGCAAGAGATTTCGGCATTGACAGTCATCAACAGATTTAAAAATAAAAATTATTTGAAACATTACAAATTTATATGGAATTTTTACAATATAAAAACTAATTTGATTTTAACATGATTCCAATTGTCAAATAATTGTGTATATATATAATCTCTAAATTTCCTCATATAAAGTTAAAATCAGTCATTTTGAAAAATTAAAAAAATTAATTGAAAGATTATTCAATTAAAAACCAAAATTGCTCGCACATTATATTGTCCAAAAATGACTAATACACTACGTTTCTCCCACAATATATTGACTGCAACAAGAGTGTTTATTGTGCAATAAATGTGTAAGTAATTTTTTTAAAATTTATTAATTCTTAACCCACTTTTGACTATTATATATTGTGAACATCAAACATTGCTGCGCTGTTGTTAATATTTGAGTTTATCCGAGCAATTTTCGTTCAATTTGAATGTGGAGTTCATTCACTGAACAATACTCTATCTACATATGAACTGAAGGCACCTTACACCAAAATTATTTGTCTGATTATTTTAATATAATACTTGCTTTACTGGAAACTAACCTTTATACAGATAGACTGGCATTTATCATTTTACCGGTATGAAATCTGCATCTGATAAAATTTTACAAATAAAGTGAAGATTTAATTATTCCCTTCCTGTTCCACACGCAATGAAATCGACATTTCAAATATTAGTAGTTGAAATTGAGCTGCCGCTGAGTAAATTATATCGGAATAGCTTCGGACGACTGATACTTTTATCGTATGGGAATCTTGCAGTTGCAGAGAGCGAGACGCATTAAGACGAAATGTTTGCTCACATTTGCGTAACAAAAATACCAGGTCAGAGCTATTGTATATAGGGAATTAGTCAATGATAATGAATTATCAATCATTGTGCATTGTCTCTTATCATCGCTCTTTTTGTTCGCCTGATGGGATTTGAAAATAAATTGTCTGAATAAAACACTTTATGAAATAACTATGATTCAATGCATTTCTTGATTCTAATTTGTCTTATTGACAGTTAGTAATTTATAAGCAGTATTATACAAACTGTGGCGCCTAGCTGTGGTGTAGCGGTCAGCGTCACATCACAGAAGTCCCTCCTTCGAGTCCTGGCATTAGAATGAATGTTTGCGCTTGTTAAGGTCACGAAAACTGGGTTCAGGACAGAAGAAAATTTTTTATGTTGACCATGTGCCATTACAAAGAATCCGGAATGTGTGGCGAAAGATGGCAGTCCCTATTGGCCAAAATACCTTAACAGGGCTGTAGCGACAATAAAAAACTTATTAGCGCTTCAGCCTTGTTCAGGGTTTTGGCGAATAGTGGTCAGTATAAAGACTTGCCTTGAGTCCTGACCCCAGTTTTCGTGACCTTAACGAGACCAAACTTTATTATAATCCTAGGTCTGGAGGGTACGACTTTTGTAATGTGACGCTGACCGCTAAACCACAGCAAGTCGCCACAGTTCGTATATTTTTCTATTCATATAAAAAAACTTTTGTCGTAAAGACTGTCAGTTTGGACAGTAATGGTTCAGAACATACAATATTAAAATAAAGAATACAAAATTAAAATATAGTATGTAATTTACACGTTGGCATGTAGGTAGGTAAATCTAATTCGTAGAATACTGCTTATAAATTGTTTGTTATTTCTAATTTCGTCAACAAATAAATGATTGTTAAGAAGACGGTCATGTGTTCGAGTTACGAGTTAACATGAACATGTAGCTGGTTAATTAGGTGGAATAAGTAAAAGTCAGTAAAATTACGTTTAGGACGTCGTCTTGAGCCGAAATTTAATTTTTATTTATTTTTTATTATGGTTTATGTGATAAGATTCCAATTTTAAAGTTTTCAAACTGATATATTCATTCCTTTGTTTAAATTATAATTCATAAGTTAATGAAGTTAACATTAGCCGATTTTGACAAAGACCTTCATTTCTAATTACGTATTCGAGTTTTTTTCCCCCTCCCGTCGATTACTTTTAAATTCCGGTACAGGTTATGCTGCTGTAACTGCCTAAAACACGTTCCCGCCCATCCTTGGACCCGTGTGCCTCGTGTGTATAAAAGATGGAGCCGTGCCGTACTTGGCGTATCAGCTCTGCAACATGACTCTGTACAGCATTACCACGGTGTTTGTGGTCGCAGCAGCTTCCCTCTTCCTTGGAATCACAGGCCAGAGTGAGTCTCCTCATTTATTTACAATAATTTTATTTTAATTAATTATTCCCTTAGTTCTCAAACGAGGAAATAGAATACGTCATCATATATTACAATGTCATTCTTACGAACAACAATTAGAAGTTTATGCGTACCTAACTAAAAATCCGGACACACAAATTTGCATGTGCAACATAATGTAATAATAATAATTATTATAAAAGTCCTTTAATGTTACTAAAATATGTATAGTATTTAAAGCATGAATACAAATTAAGTACTCTCTAGAAAAAGTGATTATTTAGACCGGGGTTTCCCAAACTAGTGTAGACATGTTCTGTCAATTAGAATCTGGTACGAGTGAGGTAGAGATTGCCATAGCCCTGAATTATACAGATTTTTATAAAGATTAAAATACGAGGTCTTTCCCGGTAAATGGCATATATAAATCCTCTCGGATTTCAGTCTGAAGATTATGGCAGAGCAAGCCATTGAAACGTCACTAATAATCTCTTTGAACCGGTTGGAAACCCGAGAGGAATTTATACAAAAATAAAGATAATTTATATATTTGTTGATAACAGAAAAATATGGGCACAAAAGTATCTATTAATTTTCGTATTTCTGAAGCTTTCGACATATTGTCAGAATGACCAATAGAAAAACTGTCTCCTTATTTAAGTAGGAATTTCCGGGTTTTTAAGATATGTTAACATTTTAATTACGACTTGTTAGGTAAATCACAAAGCAAGTGTAGTGAATGAGGATTTGAAATGGTCTTTTAAAAAAAGTACAACAAATTAAAAAAATGTTATGAAAGAAGCCGTAAAAAGTGATAAACTAGGTAAAATCAAAACCACTTCAGCCCTGATTAAATAAAATTTTGTGCGATGAAATGGGTAAAACACACAGCATTTTTATTACATACTGAAGTGAGATAGCTATCAGAGGAAAAGCACTATTATGACTTTTTGAACTTCGAAGTGAGTTGCTAGTCTCCCTGAAGGAACAAAATAATTCAGGACAATATCTTGTTGAAGCTTGAACAAATCGTATATGGTTGATAAAACTGACATATCTGGCAGATATTTTTACAGAGCGCAATTCACGTAACATTACAATTTTTAATACAGAGATAAAATTGCTTCTTTTGTTAAACATATAATTTTGGGTTTCATCGGTTAAATCTAATGATTTTATTTTCCTGCCTTACATCAATGTTTGAGTCAATTAAATTTTAAATTAGATGATGAAGTTTCTAAAATATCATACACAAGTTAAAAATCAACTATTTTGCAATATTTTCCGAAAAATTATAATGACGATTCCTGCGATAAGTATCCATTTTCCGTGACAGTTAAACCTGTAGTTTTATTAAAACTGACTATGATAATTTAATACATTTAATCAGTGAGCCTAATTTGAAAGAAAAATATAAATATTTCTGGACGAGTTTCTGAAAAGAGTACCAGAATATATCAAAAACAACAATTACTGTTTTACTTAATTTTTTATTAAACTATTTCTCCAAAACGGGACTTTATTATTATGCTGCAAGGAATTCACTGTGCAGAAGCAGGCTCGATACCACACCAGATATTAGAATTCAACACACAAATATTTTGACTATCATCAACAAGATATGCGATTCAAGGACTCAAAATCATCAAGGCATTCAGTGCTTTATTTATTCTCATTTTTTATTTGTTTTATATTACAGTTTTATATTTAAAAATAATTACTAAATAATATGTATTTATTAATTTTTACAAGTAGGAATTACCCAATCTAAAAATTAGGCCAAGGGTTCCGTCAAAATGTTTGATTTTGAGAACTGTTCCATTTCAGAAAAAGTTTGGGAAATCCTGGCTTAGAAATTAAATACAAAGAAAAGAGTAGAAATTTCATTATAATAAAAGCAAGTTATGAAATAAATAGTTTGAAGAGAGAAAAATTGAAAACTTTTACATTAAAAAAATTTTAATTCCAAGGGAAACGATCAAAAAACTCCTGTGCCTGTCAGTAAAGTAATATTACACCTATTTCCAAATGTTCTTTACCTCCGGAGCATATTTATTATAGAAAACTATCCCTGGGTGGTGAATAATTCTCTGGCAGAGAACACGACCAATAATATCCCATCAAATATTAATGAGACAATAAAGTGACGAAGATTTTAATGAAAGTGTTCTTTAACAAATATGAATGCAGTAATCTATTTCCTATAGATACTTAAATTAGTATTATGTTTTCTAAGACAATTAATTAAATGTTAACGTCCATCAATTCTGGTTTTTAATTTTCAATAACTCTTAAGCCCTCTGGCTATAATTTACTCCAGATATTTAACATATTTTTATATAGGCATATTAAAACACATTTAAATGTTACTTCAAATAGTTTATCTAATTATATTGCCGTCGATATGTTCCAAAATTATAATATCATTCAATAATAAATCCTGAAAAATAAATAACGAAATCATGAATCTTTCTGAACAAAAACGAAATGTACGAATGTACTGCGCGTATTCGTCTTTGTATGTGTGATGAGCTTCATAATTTATGATATCAGGACTAGACAAAGAGAAGGGATAGATTAATAGGCCACGGTTTGAGTCATAAGGGTCTAGTATTAGAGGAAAGTGTGTGGGGTAAGAACAGAAGAGGGAGGAAAGGATTGAATATGTTTAGCAGATTAGGGAGGATGTGGGATGTGGTCGCTATGCTTTAATGAAAAGGCTTTTAAAGAATAGGTTAGCATGGACCAGTGTAAGGACTGAATACAACAACAATTTTTATGCGCTTTCAAATAAGATTGGTGTTGCATATCTATACTCAACAGTTGCGATAATTCAGTTCGTCTAAATTTTCAAGATTATCTCGCTATTTCAAACAAAAGTATCGAGTTAGTTTAGAAACCAAACAGCTGTTTAAATCTCAACGAATACAGGAAATACTAATTAAAAAATTAATATGATCTTAAATCTCAAAATTTAGAAAAGAAATTCCTCAAAAGAGCATTCTTTGAGCGGGGACGTTTACTTCAACTATATTTGCGCACAATGGAACAATTCCAACAAGCTGCATGTGTTTGGAATGATACATATATTTTCATTGCTATCCTATTTATAAATTAATAGTAATTGTATCAATAATTAATTAAAATATTAAAATTAATTAATAGAAATATTAAAGTTAATCTATTTTAATTATTAAATATATTAATTTTTAAAAGTTTTTTGCTTTCTTATTTAATAAAATAACTTCAAAATTTTATTTTTCTTCCGTTCTGTTTCTTTTTTAGTACATATAATAAATCTAAATAGATATTTAAATTTTCACATGATCTAGACATAAGCATATCCCTGTTAAATTATTTTTAGTTGTTTTGATTAAGCACGCGAATCGTCTCTAGCTTTCTGCAATTATATTCAATTAACAAATAAATTATTTTTTAATATCAACACCTATAACCTCCCAAATAGTACTTCAAAACGCCCTTTTGATTATTAGATTCTTTTCAGTGTAAAATGTTATATAAAGTTTCGGAATTATATATAAGCTTTATTAATAAAATTTCTTACGTTTATTATTCACGTTGCTACACGCATCTCAATAAGCATTTGTGTTAACTCATTAGTAAAGATGTTCTGTAGTCTTTAAAAATACTCTTTCTTATTTGTTCATTCTTTTTTCAAGTTATCTAAATTCTTGAATAGTAAAAATTTTGTAAAGTAATATGTATCACTTATAAGTTAACTACGAGTGAAATTGACTGAAATATACGTTAGAATATTTATACTAACATTTTCTTTTGCAGATCCTGTTTTTAACTCTTGTTTCCAAGATGATCCAAATTTTAAAAGCTGTATACTAGATGCTGTACAGAAAGTTGTTGTAGGCTTATCAAATGGTAAGTTACCTGATAAAACACAAGTTTTAATAGAAGAAATATTAGTATTAGCTGTATTTGTTTATTAACTTTTTACAACTCCTAAATCAATACATTATCTGCCTTTCTCTCCGTTCCGCACCCGTCTTTTCTGATTACCTTCCTATGCTATTAAAAGTGAGTTGTTATTAAGTGGATCTCTTTTATGAGACCTGTAATAAATGGAAGTAATATTTTAAAACGGTTTATGTATTTAAGTGACAATACGATGGTGGTATAAAACTACTGGCAGATAAAACATGTCTTTCAGTTAGAAATGTATTGACTAGTTTGCTTTATGTAAAAATTAGCATGCTGTCCGGCGTTACCTGGGTATTTATTTATATTATATATAATAATATATTAGTCAACCCATTATTATGCCAGTATCGACAATACTTACTTTGCCTATACGTCATTAAATCAGTCTCGGGAACTCCGTTTCTAATACCGAATCACTATTAAAAATTACTAAGAGTACGCTACGTTTGTGATAAACGATTCAAAAGTAACATTACTTAAATAAAATATTAGTTATATTTAGGATTATAATCATCTCGCTTGACAGGCTATGCAAGGGCATAATCTATCAGAATCTGTATGTGTTTAGGATATAACCTTTATTGGTCTGAAATGGGGGAAGGAATGAACCTAAATCTAAATAGTAATTGAATGAATAGCATAGGAACGTATAAGGGACAAACATTAAAAGTGACGAGCAGTTGATAGAAGCACGGAATGTAAAGCTCATCAACCACACATACATTGTCTTTTATATATACTGTTTACTTACTGAGGAATTGTACTAAGATACGAATTTTATCAACTGTCGCTTTGCTTATCTAAAATACAGAACACAAATCTGTGAGGTAATTTAAATACTGTTTTGCAAATTGTACTGTGAACAACAAACGAGCGCTGGAAATTAGGATTACCCCGAGGACCTGGCTTTAGCACTTTCTCTTGAATTAAAAAAGATAGAGACGACTTCAGAGTCCGAGAAAATAAGAACATTTTAAATTTAGGTTTATTCCGTCCCGAATCTTCAAAGTCCACTTTTATATTTTTACTCATATAGTATAAACCCCAAAAGGGGAGCTCCAATCGATGTCCGTTGCTTATGTACATTAATGAATGTAAACTAAATATTATGAAAGATCGGAGGCTTTCCCGGCGAAAGAAAGAAAGAGTTCTCGGGTTCTTGGCCGAGTACTACGGTGTTTAAACTGCGACGTTTAGACGACAGAAAGATAGCTCTGTCGTCATATTCCCTGGCGAAATGGAAAATATATCGGCCCTTGTTTTAGCACTTCCAGTTTTTGGTTGACCATTCTATTCGACGGCGTTTCTTGTTAAATTCTTGATTAAATCTATATAATTAACATCGTAGTTCAAAAATTAATATCTGAACACTTTCTAATTGGCCATTTGCCTAACTTACTGAAATAAATGTTTTGACTGTGAGTCTGTTGTAGTAAACCAAAATAAAAAAGGCCTGACATTTCTTTGAAACTGTTTCTTCTTGTTACATGGAGCCATAATAAGGGTTTGTTATATCATAAATCTTCCACCCTCCGTGTCGAGGGACTATGTTGGACGTTACATAACCATATTTTCTTATTCACATTTCATGACAAAGACACTGAAACGAAGCTCATTTTCCGGTATTGTGTGTAACTGCAGGATCGTGTTCAGTGAAACGAAATTGACATCCGCCAGTTTGAGGAAAGGAGGTGAACGATCCGAAGTCTAGTACTGTTTGATTCGGGATTTTGTTCTCTTTTTCGGAATAACGACTGAGTGTCTTTCCTTTAAAACGGAGTTAACTATAAGTCTATCTTAAATTGGCATCCCAAATTTGAAAAAATTATATTCATAAACCAGTCTATCTAATTTACGTTTTCGTCCCCACACGAAGGATGGGCAAAGAGAGAGAATATGACTTTATTATACCCAAAACGTATTTCCATAATTGGGAAATCTTTCTTGTTTCAATATATGTTTAATAAACAAAACTTTGTTTCTCAGGAGCTCCGGAAATAGGTTTGCCCCCTTTGGATCCTCTGTTCGTTCCTTCCTTGGCCGCTGAAGGACGCAGCTCTGCTGTCAACATGGGAGTACTATTCAAAAATACCCTCATCAAAGGACTCTCCCGCGCTATAGTGGACTCGGCTGAGTGAGTACTTTGCTGTATTACAAGTAGTTTTATAATAACACTCTAGTGCTGCAGAACAGACGGAGTATACTACTTGGGCTTAGCGGTGAGTTGTTCCTAAGGAAATATAAAGTTAATTCTGTCAATTACAGGAATATAGAAGCAGTTAACAAACCTCGTGTGACAATAGTAGATACGTTTATTATTTCAATGCTCTTTTTATCTTATTTACAAAAGTTTGCTTTGAGCAAGCATTCTTTAAAATTATCAGTACTTGAGGGTTAGTCTCCAGGAGGGCTAAAGCAAAGTTTAACCAACTTCCTATATTTATATTTACAAATGATAGTTTTCCCACATTAGTTTTTTGCCCCTTAGCACGAATATTCCTGCCGTGGTCAATTCTCTCACCTCGTCGGTCGGGTAATGTGTGATGAGCGACAATGGAATGAGCTCGACGACAGACCACAGGACCCCTATTTCCACCGGCCCCTTTTCCTGAACACATAACATATACAATACTCTCTTCCTTCCATTGTTCCCCGCCTTGCAGCACACTGCGAGTTTAATAAGATAACAATGGAATTGAATTAATTGTAAGATGTTTTACGATGCGATTACTGCATTAATTCTAGAAGCAGTAAATAGCTAAGAAATTAAGTTACTTTGTAGACATGAACAGCTAAACAGTAGGCAAATATTTAAATTAACTTTAATTCAAATAGAGAAATTTCAATTAAAACAACATTTTTGGTCTTGTTGTGGACCCATATGAACAAGACGTAACCGTAAATTAGTTAATATAACAATAAAATTACCATTTATTCTAATAACGTATAAAGGTAATTAAACGTCAAAAATGAGCCATTTGGACAAAAACAATTAGCATTCATTAAAAAAAGAGGTTTATTAATCATATTAATATTCCTTATAGAATCTGTTTTCTGTACCCGATTTTCAAATATGCAAGGGTTTGAACGATCTCGCATCGAATCTGGCAACTAAGTGGTTAGAGCAGCCGCCCGAAAACAGGTAGGTGCCGGGTTCATTTCCGGTCCGGTCCAGAATTTTCCAGTCTTATCTTCTTAATTAAATTTCTTGGACTTTAGCTGAGAGTAAATTGGGGCAATACTTATTTTTTTGAATTAAAGTAAAGATTTATTTTCTGAAACATTACATCGTGAAAGTGATTTATAAATAATTGTTGTTTGGTCTCTGAATTTTGTATGGGATGAGTTGGTCTAGAAGTTAGTCCGGGATATTCGTATGGGTCTTGAAGTTTTCTTTTCACGTGACGCAATTCTGTTAACATGTGTTGTTGATAATAATGTGTATTAATCCCATTGTGCCTCATATCTACAATTTTATAATGAATTGTTACATGCCACTTTATAATACATATACACTATTTTTAACTATAGCTTAATACTACAGCTACAGTTAACAAGAAATTATCATCAGCATTTTCACACTAAATGAGCAAATATTTCAAATGAAAATTCAAGCTATCTGTTTTTGTGGTAATACAAAGTCATGTGCGCTTTAGACAGACGGAGGGTTACGAATCAAATTAGATGTAAGCGGAGTACGAAATAGATTTACTCACAATAATATCTAGACATTGAAATGATTGATTGAAAATCAGCAAAATGCATCGTGCATTGTTCTAAAGTGATACTATGACGACATTAGGTATTTGTACAGGAATCTTCACAAGTAAACCAGCAATAACAAAGCAACTTGTTTAACTTTGCTGATTTGTGATCAACCAACAACGTGTTATCTGTGACTACGAAAATTAAGAAATTAATAAAGGAACTCTATAGACGCATCGTTGGTCCCTGTCACTAATAATATGAGTTTACGTCGTTTTAAAACGTATTTATTTTAAAGGCGAGACAGAAACTAGTTATTGTTCATGTGACAAAATATTAAGCAGCATATATTTAATGAGGTATACTATGTACCAGCATTATAATGAAAACTGCGTAAAGAAGTAAAGCCAAGATGATGCTAGAGGACTAAAGAATTCAAATATCGAATGTACTTGACAGTAAGTGGGATACAGCTCGATACAAGTCAAGATTGTACGACTTAATTAATTGTTAAATTCACCTATTAGGCAAAGATTGAAATTTTGAATACAGAAATAGAAAAATACGTTTTATCGCTAGTTTCATCAGCTGATAATAAAATAATGAGAAAAGACGAGACTTCATGCAGTATAGTAAATATGTTAGATATAAATATTGTTTTCATTGATGTTAAATGAGGATTCTAATCAGCACAATTTAGAAATTTTATTTACTGACATACATGGCATTCTGTCGCCGCAGTTAAATCTTTTATATCGACGACGTTTCACCTCTTTTGTACTTTGTTTTGACTATTGTTCAATGTTTTACTCTTTCTTTTCTTACATTATCATGCCACACAAACGCAAAATCTGAAAATTTATCTGCAAACATTTTATACAAAGTCATAAAATTTTGTATCTCCTCGAAACTTTATAGTCTTTTGGTTTCGATTTAGTTTTCGACGGCTTGAACGAGATTATTTTGTTGTGGCCTTATTCGTAACCCCTTTCAATCTTGAAACATCTAAAACTATCCCTAACGTTCAATAGGCACTATAAAATTAGCTACCGTAAATACAGCAGAAACGAAACAAAGAGCCAAATAAGTTAATAAACGTAAAGATGTTCAGTATTGAACATAATGTTTGATGTACTTAAAGTCAGAATTATATTTACATTGATTCTTTAATTTTCCGCGGACATGTAACACTAAATGCATAACAAAATGATGGCTGCCGTGCTGGTTGGTTAGAGAATTTGAAAAGGGAAATGGAAAAGTTAAAGTTAGATGTAGTAGGAATTAGTGATGTTACATGGCAGGAAGAGTAGGATTTTTGGTCAGGTTAATATAGCGTGAAGAGAAAGAAGAGATTGAGAGAATTTATGAAGCATGTCAAAGCAAACAAGAATTTGGTAATAATTGGTAATGGGAACGCAGTAATAGAAAGCGAAGAGAAAGTTATGTAGTTGGGAACTTGGTGAAAAAATTAAATAGGAAACAGACTAGTAGAATTTTTTATGGAGTACAAATTACTAGTGACAAACACGTGAAAAAGCTGAGAGACAGAAACATAGGACTGAGGTGCTGGACTACAAAACCTAGCCAGTAGATGATGTGAACTCCGACCATAATCTGTTGATTATGAAATGCAGGTTGAAAATGAAGAATCTCATAAAAGGAATTAAAAAAGAGATGAAAATTAGAAAAACTGAAACAACAGGTTGTTCTTCAGAGATTCAACGAAGAAGTCAAGAGTAGATTAATGGAGAAAGGTGAAATAAACCATATAGAAGAGAAAAGGGCAGTCTTGAAAGAAGAAATGACTGTAGCAGCCGACGAAAATATTGAAGGAATAGCTGATTCATTGGCATGGGAGGGCAAGGGCACACGCATATCTCGGAAAAGGTGCTCTGAACAGTTTTTAACTAAGTACGGTTAATTCAATTTTGGGGGCTTTTTTGGGGCAGTACGAGCATTGCTATTCGATTGGAAACGAATGAGCTCTTTCACAAACCTTTTTGTTCATGGCAGTTAAACCTTCAAACCATATTTCACCTAGTGGTTTTATATTGAAAATATTATCTTAGTGGTTCATTCAGCGTCGTATACACTTGCATGAAAATTCCATATTTATATTTATTATATATTAGTTTCGACTCTGTGTTCATATCCCGGAAATATTTCAATTTATATATCATTGCAAAATGATTTTATTTGTTATGAGTAGATTCAGCGTATATATTCCAAATAAAATGAAATTATAAAATTTTGCAGCATTAATTTAGTTCGCAGAAATTACACTGAAAAATAAAAGTTTGACGTCTATACGCAATTAACCATTTGCTCACTAATTTCCGCTTTGTCCAGTTGAATTTATCAAACTAATTATCAAGTCTGAATATAAAACTTTTAATTTGCATTTCAAACTAGAAGTCATGTGCTTCCATCCGTGATTTTGCGTTGTCAGGTAGGTTGAGTGTGAAGTTCACTTTCGTAAAACACAGCGTGTATATTTTAATGTGCCATCTAGTTTTTTTCATTGATGAAGACATTGAACAGAAAAATGTGAATAGTGTCTTTGTCTATGAACGCAGACATTTAAGTGAATCGGCAACACTCCTCTCCGCCATGACAGATGCACCTTTTTTTACTTATGAATAGCCAGTCTTTGATGGTAAGGATCATTTTAATATGAACTCATCAATAAAATAATAACTTCATAAAATAAAGTAGGTTACGTACTGTTTTCTACTGAAATTGAATTTTTAACGCTGTTATAATGTGGCGTAACCTTAAAATTTTCAGTTGAATTGTTATTGTGATTTGTATATCAGTATTATCTGTTATTTAGAGTCGCGATTACGGTAGGGGAGATTCTTTTCTTGTAAACAGTATTGGTTTCACAGTGTGCAAGCTCAAACACACACCATCCAAGCCATTGTCATGATGTAGGTAACTTCTTTGGTTTTATTTACTATCTATTTGCCCGGACGGTATTTAATGGGAGATTCTCAAACTGGGAGGAGAAGCCATGATTATGTACGTAACACGCCTGCTCGAAGTCATAATAAATAAGTCTGCTTCAAAATCGGTGATTAACAACTTCAGACCGTTAAGTTTAACCGCTATAGTATGCAAGGTAATGGAGCGGATAATTAGAGATTATCTACGAGAAATCTGGAAAGAAGAGACTAATTCACAGTGGTCAACATGGGTTCAGAAAAGGATACTCCTGTAAAAGTCAATCTCTCTATGTTAAGATCTATCAGACAAAATTCATAACGGTGGGAGAATTGATGCGATAATAATAGACTTTGCGAAAGCATTTGATGTCGTACCTCACGGCATCCTCTTGCAGAAACTAGACGGAATGGGAATGGATATTCGGGTATTGAAATGGATTAGGGAATTTTTGAGCAAACAACAGCTTAAAGTGAGGGTACATAATACATTCTCAGAGTCAGTGGAGGTAACATCCGGGGTGCCACAAGGAAGTGTCATTGTTCTTAACATACATAAATGACGTGAGTACAAAATGTTTTGCTGATGACTGTGAAATTTATAAGGAGATTAATCAGGTTGAAGATGTAGTTGTTCTACAGGAGGATCTAGACAAAATATATCGATGGTAGCGATTTAACAAAATCAAAATTAATTCCTCCATAAGCCTGGAGATTACATTTACAAAAACTAGAAACCTGTCGTCAACAAAACACAGATTAGGAGAAGATAGGATACCGGAGGATAAACTGTAAATAACTGGGAGTCACCATTTGTAAAAATTTAAAGTGGGGCGAAAAAATCAATTCAGTGGCACAGAAGTGATGGAGATCTTCGCACTTTGTATATAGAGTGCTAAAGAAAGATACAAGGTAGGAGAAGCTAATGGTTCAGAAAACATTACTCCGCCCTATTCTGGAGAATGGAGAGGTTTGTTGGGACCATTTAGATCTAAAAATGTGGATACACTGAAAAAGTTCAGAAAATTGTACTGAAATTATTCAATACTCGGGGTAAGGCGAATCTTGCTTAGAGAAGGTATCAGAAAGGCGTAAAAGAGCAAGATTGAGGGAGTTATTTAAAGCGTACAGAAAAGGGCCGGCCTAGAGTGAAGTCACAAATCGACTTGAGAATCCAAACTTTATATCAGAGAACGACCACGTGTATAAAATTAAAGAAAGAGATAAGCGGACAGATGTAGGGAAGTTATCAGGGACTGGAATAGTTTACCTGCAATATTACTGGAGGCTTTCCTCATAATGTTAAGTTTTCATTAAAAGTCTGATTCAATTGTGATTAATTGTGTTTTGTTTATTTTGTTCATTTGGTTTTCTTGTAATACCACCAGGTTATTCCCCTTTTGTATTATTCTGAAAATAGTAATAATAATATATCTGGGTTCCTGGAGTTGCCCCGGTATTTATTTACAGTATATTAACCCGATACAGTATTGAAAGGGCTTGAACATTGCGCAATTGAAGGGTTTCCAGTCTTTCTTCCCTTATCTGGACTATTTCATACGAACGGGCATGAGAAGTGTTTATTTGTATGCTTTCTTGTCTTGCTTACCGTTGACCGTTGCTCTTCTGTTTCTGACGTTCATGACGTCTTTTTCTTTCTTGCGTGAGGTATAAATCGACCTTATTCCATGGAATAATGCCACTAATGTCTCGAATTTTAGTCCACATGACATGTTTGCTGCCTCACAACCCAGGGGTCCTGGGTTCGAATCCTGGCATGGGCTGTTATCGTTGCGAAGACCGGGATTAAGACTGCTGAAGAATCGATGCGCTGACCACGTGTTACTCCAATTTCGTTAGTGTCATCAAAGATGACAGTCCGCAGTCTCCCCGGTAGGCCCAGGCTCTCAATGGGCTGTAGCGCCATCCGAGAAGAAGAAGAAGAACATGACATGTCGTCATGCACCGACATTCAATATATCTATTATAATTATGCATTTCCGAACCTGTGTTCTAATACACGTTTTTCTTCTCTAAATCTGAGGAATCGATTTCTGTTAATTTTGGAGTCGAGTTTTGTTAAACACTGTAGTGCCCTATAAGACTTTAGTTTTGTATCGTTCTGTTCGTCTTCAAGGAATGGAGGGAATTCAGACATAAAGCGTGGGCGGGGATTCGGGTCGTAGACTTATTTAAATTCCACCAACTCCAAGAGAAAGAAAGCGGCCATCTTTTCGCATCTGATGGGAGAAATAAAATATCGTTCCCGAAAATATTTTCTTTGAGTTCTGATTCTAAGGGCTGAGATAGGAATTATTTTTGATATATTGTCACCATGTAAATTCTTAAATAAGGTGAAACAGTAACGGCTATTCTTTTCAATCTTTTTGCTATTAAAGAGTGGATCCTCAGAACTATCGGATGGTTTTCAAAACTCGAGTGAGCGGCCCATTAGAGATCACGGGCAACTACGAGGTCGAAGGAAGTGCGTTGAGGATTCCTTTCAGTGGGGAAGGACCTACCAAAATCATTTTAGGTAAGTTAACGGCCATTTGTTGTAAAGGAGCAGGAAGTAATTGGAGACTTACATGTAGCAATGACCTTTATTGACGGAGGCGGCCATTGTTTAACGAATGAATTTATAATTATTTCATAGACAACGTCGGTGCTGTCGTCTCTGTCCAGGGTCACCCCGTACAACGAAACGGGGCCGTTTATATGAGTGTGGATGATGTTGATATACAAGTGAGTGTTGGAGACATGAAGCTACAACTGGACAACCTGTTTGGCGGATACAGCCGCATTGGTAAGCTTTCAACCAAGAAATTATTAGTGCAAAAAATATTACTGATGTTTAAATTCACTGATGTATAATATATCTTTATATGTTATAGGTAATGCAGTGAATGATTACGCTAATGAAAACTGGCCCGTCATTCTGAAGGAGATGCTGCCATCTGCTGAGAAGAATTTAGGTCTATTCGCCAAACAAATTGCTGCGAAAGCTTTCGACAGTATACCGTATGATCAAATATTCCCACTCTCAAATAACTTCTACAATTATCCGTTTTCAAGTTTCAGGCTTTACTAGTTGTCAGATTTCTTAAATAATTAAATTTATGTCTGGCTTTGAAAATAATAACGATGGTACCAATACAGCCAAATATTTTATAATTAAACTGAACAACGCGATAAACTTCAACTTTGATGTCAAGAATTAGAACCATTCTCATAGTTTACTAAGCTTACCTGTCACGTACTATTGTACATAATTTTGAACCAAATATGATTATTATATTAATTAATAATTTACGTTCATTTATTTGATGTTCTTTGAAATTAAGTATGAATGTAACATACATTATTCTAAACATGAATAAAAATTTCAGTATCTGGAAATGTTTTATTATTTACATAATAAAAATGGGATTATTTCTGTTCTTGTTGGAACTTGTAGTTGACTTACTACATATTATATATGTAATAAAAAATTTAAATATTCGTTAACTTTATCGCAACAGTTTTACTTCTTAACATTTCTTCACGTTTTTTTGGATGGTTCAAAATTTAATTTAAACCTATTTGATTTGTTATTAAAAACTAATCATGGTTATTTCCTTCATATTATGAGTATAGGAAACAATTAAGCGCAAGTTAAGTTAATCCAAATTCTTCGTAAAGCAATTCAAAGAATGAATCTATTTACTTTTTGAATTTCAGACGTGTTTTTTGTTCAATAAGTATAGTAAAGCTTAAATTTTCTTTCCATTGAATCTACAGGAAAAACAGATGTATTTAAATGAGAAATTACAATGATAACGCGTTGAATTCAAGTGGAAATGCTGATTGAGTTCGTGGAACAAATTACGTAACATTCTTTTCCGTTATAGATTGCGGTCTCTTTAAAGCTACCTAACACTAATAGAATAAAAAAATACCAGAAATTCTAATTAACCCTCAAAAATACAGAAGGACTCGCAAGTTTTATGATTAATACCTCAATGTAAAGTGGGTAATATTCTTTTCTTTGACACGTGCATTAAATTCGTATGTAAATTTCTATCATAGCACGATTAAATAAATAAGTAAGTGTACTTATAATCTTGAATAAGGCCAACAGTGAATCTATAACAAAACCCAACTTTATCTGAATGATTTTTTTTTTACTTTTCTGCCATCAGTTTCATAAATACAAAATAATTATCTCAATTCCCATATATTTATTCTATTTTATAGCAGTATATAGTGATGAGAAATGTTATAAATATACAATTCACAAAGTGTTTCAAGGGAGAATAGTTTATTTAATTAAACTGATATTTGACCCAACAGGGTGTATACAGCTTTTATAAATCAAAAGTTAGATATTGTGATAAACAACACCGGGTAAAATGAACACACACTTTATTTAAACTTTTTTAGAACAATGTAAATTCATCGATTGGAAAATTTTTGAGGACACCAAAGTCATATTTTACGAAAGTAGAGCACCATAGAGGAGTTCTTATTGTGTCCCGTGTTTCATTAATGGGAGAAAAAGATTTCACTTAAATATGCAAGTCATTTGCATATTAAAGAACTCTAATAAAGCAGGGATATAATGGCCGTGTTGGCGTTCAGTGTTGTAATTAACAGTTGGAAATGGAAACAATGCAATCGTCAGCGCCCAGTGCACAAAGTATTTGTTCATTAAACTCCATGCGTTTGCCTCGTTTGATATCTGTCAAAACGAAATTAATTAAAATGATCCAAAATTTATGTATCCTTAGGACAGAGGAGAAAACGAACGTTTCAGTCATAGGCGTAGGTGTTGAAAGAATGGCAAACCATATGGGACAAAATTGAAAAATGCCTTTGGTCAAAGAAATTAATACCTACTGTTACCACGATTACAGGGCAACTTCATAACTCCAACCAAGGAAGTAGTTAGATTTTTTCGCTCTCTTTTTTTTTGGTTAACAGGCTACGTGAGGGTGATTCTGAAACAGGCAACGCCCCTTTAACAGCATAAGAAGGGAATTCAAAAGATGGGATGTCGAAGGTAGAGCAAGGCCTCTGGACACGGCCCATATAATTCAAAATTAAAACAGTTAAATTTAATAGAATATTCTTTCTGCAATCAGGAAGATGAAAAAACCTTATCACTTTGTATGGGAATGCTGTTTTTGGCACGACATCTTTCAGGTCCACCGAAAACGGGAAGCTTCAAAGCTTTTAGGATGTGAGGAAATTTATCAATCAATTTATCTTAGCCTTCAAATCATTTGAATATGGCAATTGTCGAAAGCTTCTTCCAAATAAAAGTTTGAAATCAAAATTGAAATATAGTTTTGGTTTATTGAAGTGACTGATAAAAATAAGGGAGAAAAAAATTTAATCATAATAAATTATCAGTCTTATAAAAAATATTTTAAAAAACTTTAAAAGAAATAATCGAAAACATAAACCAGACAACAACCAGTTCTTACTCAAATTAACTGAAGTTTTCTGTAGGGTGGTGAAAATCCCCCACTATCCTAGAAATAGATTAATATGAACCAATATAATGAACAGGATACCTATATTGGACGCATGGTAAAGACACGCGTTGCTGTCTCGCATCACAAAGGTCCCGGGTTCTAATCCTGGCATGGACATGGAAGTTGTATGTTTTCACACTGTGAAAAGTACAGATCACGAGTTTCCCCTATTGTAGTCGCTAATAACCATAGTAGTTGATGCGACTTCAAATAAAGAGATAATAAAAAAAAACAGTCTCAACAATAATTTGTTACAACGAATTTATAAATGAAAAAATATTAGAAAAATTTGAGCCTATTTGAATTGGTCCTAATAATTAATATTGAGGCAGAATAAATATATGTGAAACGAAGAAATCATTTAAATAATTTATCGTTTTACAAAATATATCATTATAAATCAAACTTAGGCTATAATCATCAATGGTAAAAAAATCCAGCACACTTTTTTGACACAGTAGTAAGATTTAATCCTGTCGAAAGCTTTAAAGTAACACTGAGATAAATGCACATGTAGCGTCAGAACTTAAAATGGGATACATTTAAATCGTAATTGCGACCATATATTTATTACTTGCTGGGTGTCTGACGTTGCCAGGGAATTAATTTATGTTAGCCCTATATAATTGGGCAGAGATCTATTTGTCAATACGTGATTAATCTATCAGCTATTCTCTTTCATGCTTGTAGTGCAAAATATCCTACCGCTTGTCGTTTGGGTTGCGTAATATAATTTACAGGTAAAGTAAGGCGTTCATTGAGATGACGCTGTTTTTATTTGGTTCAACTATGTCAAACGTGCACAACAAAACAATGAAAAATAACGCCAACTTGTAAAAATGAATCGACAATATGCTTCAAATAATTGGGAAACCTTCTCTCAACTCGCGCACAATTAGTTGTGAGTTCGGGGAAACGTGTAAATCTTGCACAAAATCGTCGTCAATTATTTCTTGATTTGACTGGTACGAAGGACAACTTGTACCATTCTTTTGGATAAGTGACTTCATGACGGTGATCCTGAAACTTGCAACTCCACTTTAATAACATAGGCAGGAAATTGAATAGGGGGATGTGGAAGATAGAGCAAGGTATCCAAGGATTGGCTATGGCCCCGCGAGCTATAGTTAAGGATCCGACCAAGTATTTCACCGAAATGAGAAACAGGTAAAACTCTAGAAAACCTGCATCTGGTAGGTCAGCCTTTTGGGTACTGAACTCACACCCTTCAGAATGACTGCAGATGAGTTTGTTGTGGGGTCTCAGCATTCCCTTATCCGTGTTTTCACTAGTTTTTAGGAGGCAGCTGGACTTCTGATCCAATGTGATCAGAGGCCAATTCTTACCGTATGCCCAAGGTTTTCTATCCAGTACATACAAAACAGATGAAGGTACCTCGGTATGTAAGAACCTCGAAAAAAAGACGGAGTACGGGGCATCGCAATCAATCTTGGGAGAAATACCTGCGACGGAAAGCTCCCACAGGCATTTCTTCTATATATACTTGTATCATTTATTTTGTTCTTGGGTAACAGGATTTTTGGGTAAGACACTATTTTTTTTGGTAACAGGCTACATGAGGGTTACCCTGAAACAGGCAACTCAGTTTTAAAAGCACAGGAAGGAATTAAAAAGAAAACAAGTGGAAAGTTAACTTAGTTAGCCAAGGGTTGACTAGAGCCGGCGGGCTATAGTTTAAGGATCCTACCCAAAGTTTTACCTATAATAAATGCAGGGAAAACCTTAGAAAACCTGCATCAGGTTCTTATTCATATAAACTTAATTATTGCACTGCAACTTATAAAACATTTGGTATATTTATTTACTATTTAAAAAGTATACAAAATGTTAGTTAAACTTAATTATTTATGCTAAACCGCAATTTAACTATTAAACTGGTGAGGCTCGTCGCACTGCGCCAATCACCGCGTGGTGCTGAGTTTTGTGCCGCTGCCTGCGACCGCTTTGTGTCTTTTTGTGGTATCAAATAAACTTCTCTCTGAAGGTTTAATCACGTGTTAACAAAGAGACTATTGTCTAATTAAATACTGTTGCGGGTTAATGTAAATAAATTCGGGGGCACGCCGGGCGGCAGGCTAGTTACAAACAAGTGGTAGTTAATTGTGAAACACGTGTACATACTTCAGTTAGATGTCATGCTTTAGCATTATTATTTAATTTATTACCAATTTACTGAAAAATTTGAGGTTATGAGCTACTTAAAAGAAATTGATTATTATCAAACAAAACACTTTTTGTTAAAACCATAAAAGCTATAACTCATTGTTCCGAGAGAAAGTTTAGTCAAGTTATGCGGTGCTTTAAACAGTCAGAAGAAAGGTATCGAATATAAATTAGCCGGGTCGTTGAGCAATTCCAAACTTTAGTCCTGCCAACAACAACTGTTCAGGAACAAAGAACAGAAAGTTTTGATGAAACAAGCCCTTCTTACACCTTTACTGAAAAGGAAACGATTCCGATTAAACTACACAGAAATTTAAGTTTGAAATTTCTGATTAGAAGAAGATGAAAAATTTTCCGTTAGGAAAACGCTTCTCATTTAGATGAAGATATCAGGTAAATGAAATTTTTAATGCAGTGATTTGCATGTATATATAAATATAATTCTTTAAAAATTAATTTATAATGATAAATAAAAATACGGCCAAATAAGTCAGCAAATAAATTTAGTTAGTATTTAATTAATATAAATACAACATTTCATCTAATTATGCGAACTTCTTCAAGTAGATATACATATATATTGTGTATACATATATAACGGGTTGATTAAAGAAGTCAACAAACATGCATTTATATTCCTTGAATACAAATTTTTTATTTGCTGACTTATTTGGCCATAATTGTATTTATTTATTATTAAAATTGTAATCAGAAAAATGATATTTGATTTTTAAATGAGCTAGACAGGTACATCTGACTTATAATATTGCAAATTATTTTTCAGATATTAATGACACAATTTGCAAAACGTTTAATTTTCACAAATTAATATGATATTATTTACTTTTTATATTTGGATGAGTTGTATCAGACTTTAAATTAATTTTTATTTCTATTGAGTAATTTACAAAGAAATCTCAAAACATGCCCTATAGATATATTTTATTTTATAGGCTGTTTTGATTGTAAAGCTATGCATTTACGTAAAAGAAACTTCTGTAAAACGTAAACTGTGTGGTCGTCAGAAAATGTTGGTAGTAATGCACAACAAATACCTCCTTATTCAAATGAGTTCAATTCACAAAGAATTTATTAAAATTAAATAAAATATTATGACAATTCTTTAGACTCTACACAATATCGACAATATTGATATATAACAATCAAGTTAAAAGATTGGAAACTCGACCGTCAAGTGTAAAAATGATGTTCCACAGTGAACTATAAACAAATTCACGAATCATAACCGCAGAATACTGACGATTACCAGATATTAAAAAATTGTAACCTTATATTAGAGCAGGTTAATTAAATAATAAGAATGTTAGAAATTTAATAATATATTTAAATGTAAAAAACTACAAAAAAAATTAACTCTTATCTGCCTGCTATTTTAAAAACATTCAATTAGCAAAATGAATTTAATTTTATAAGATACATTAAAACAAATTGATTCCGTTTCAGGGGATGGTGGGCTCAAATACCTGGTTTTTACATTCCGAAAACTAATTGACGGTTGCAATGGCTACTGTGGTGTGGCTGACGGCTTTGAGGGATTTGTGGTCCATTTGTACTTTACCAACGACTTAGGTAGATCTGGCCAGAAACTTTTAAAACATTAATCCCTCAAAGGGGCCCCTTCCGATACCTGAATTTCAAAGAACCCTCCACAACAGCTCGAAAAATTAAATTAAAATGAATAAAAAATTCCTTAATAATTTAGTAAATTTGTGGACATTACATAGTGTGTATTTCTGAATTCAAATTTTCATTTTAAACATTATTTGACTGACTTTACACGAGAGATTAATTATTACACAATTTATACCATCACATATTAACGTATGAACCGATCAAATAATAATGTATCTAGTTCTATATTTCCTGTTTCACTCTAAAGTCCAGTTTCTCCCATGACTTTGGCACTAACAAAGTTCGCCCATCCCGGCAGGAAAGTCGAGAATAATTTAGAAAACTCTGCACGGACACAAATTTTGTCACTAATACGGCAATACTTAAAGAAATGTGAGCATACCTCACAAACTCAATGGTCATACCAATTCCTGAAGTGTATTCGCAAATTTTTAAAATGATTCGTTTTGTTGTTGTGGTATTCAGTCCTAAGACTGGCCTGATGCAACCACAGTACACTCTATTACATTGATTATCCATCTATTAATCCTCATATTGAACTCTTTCTCCAGGACAACCATCATTCCATTTATTGTGGTTTCCGAGTCTTTTACTGACTATCCTTGTACTACAATAGCATCAGAATACCTTAGGGATTTTATTTCTTCTCCTTGCAGTTTAATTCCCATTACATATTTATTTTTAACTTCCTTTGTCGCCTGTTCTTCATATAAGTTAAACAGGATAGGCTACGGACTGCATCATTTTCTTACCCGTTTCTTGATAACTGCTGTTGTTTTCTTACCCTTGAATTTTTAATTCTGTTCACTACCATCTGTAGAGGTTATGGATATCTCTTATTTCTTGATATTTTAATTATGTTACCTTAAAAATCTATAGTAGTGTATTCCAGTTCACATCATCAAAGGCTTTTTCTAAATATACAATTGCCAGGAACGAAGTCCTGTTTTTTCATATTCTTTCTTCTAAATTTAGACGCAAAGTCAATATTGCTTCTCTTGTCCCCGATGATCTTATCAACTCCGCTAAAAAAATATTAATTCCTGGCCCTTTACAATTGCTCAGATCTGTCAGCAACCTATCAAACTCCGACCGTAAAATGTTGTTCCCCAATTGTTCATCATCCACCTCCTCTTCTTCTTCTATTACTGATTGATCTAGATTTCCACTGTGATACAGCTCTTCTTGATATTCATTCCTTTTGTCAGCCTTTTCTTCTTTATCCAGAATTGGCATCCCATTCGCTCTCCTGATGTTCTTGCTAATATTTTCTTATCTCCGAATGTTTCTTTGATTTTCCTATATGCCGCGTGTATTTTCACTTTCACCATGAAATCTTCAACCGGTTTGCATATCTTTATGAGCAAAGACTCTTCGGCTGCTTTTCACTTCCTACCTATCTCATTCTTCAAGAGTCTGTAATGCTCTTTGCCACTTTCAACTCTCGCGTTTTTTATATTTCCGCCTTTCATCAATCATTTTTATTATTTCCTATTGGTCTGAGCAATTATACCTTTTTTTTACTGGTCTGATCATTTCATTATTCTATTTTTATTTCTCTTTTATATTGTTCTTTCTCCTTTCCCTATTAATCTACTCTTGATTCTTCTTTGAAACTCTGAAGTATCTCCAGTTGTTTCAGTTTTTCTATATACCATCTTTTTGTTTTAATTCATTTCTTGATGTTCTTCATTTTCAGTCTGCATTTCATAATTACCAGATATGGTCTGAGTTTACATACGTTTCTGGGTACGTTTTGCAGTCCAGCATCTGATTGCTTTATCTCTTGTCTCAACATTATGTAGTCCAATTAGTACCTGCCCGCGTTTCCCAGCTTCTTCCATGTGTAGAGGTTTCTTTCAAAATTATTGAACCAGGTATGATTAATGTCAGCGAAATGTACGTTTTCATGCTCCAGAGATGGGTACAGGGTACCTCGGAGATGGAGCAGCATTGAAATAGAGTTGTGAGGAACACGTTAGTTGGAAGCTTCCTGAGGTACGTAAAGGAAGGGCACTAATGATCTGCCAAACGTAGCCGATGAAACATCACAACAGCCATTTCCCGGGTCAAATAAAAGAGTGCAAACCAAGTTCCATAATTAAGCTCATAAGACGAGATCAGTAAACGTTGACGAAAGTGTGTATAAAATACTGTTGACAACTTTTCTTTCTTCACTTCGTTTCACACGTTTTCTGAGATTCGTCCTAAATTTATTTTCCTGAAGAGTATTTTCCCCAAACACTCCAACAGGTAAATTATTTCTGTCGTTGATAGACCTGTTTGAGAAAATATGTGTTTTGTTTTCTACTTTTTACTTTCAATTCCTGATCCTATATACCTATATAACTTGGTTTTTGGATTTTTGAGCTAATTCCAATCCTTGGGGTTTGCACCGTATAAGCTTTGATTAGCAAATGCAGCCTTGCTTTCTTTCTCCTTTATGTTAATATTCCCATCCTAGTAGCTCTACCTTTTCGTTCCTATTACCCGGCCCTCTCACACAAAAGTATTCATTATATTTGATTTTTTTCTATAGGGATCAGAACAAGCCGCCCCGTATTTTAAAAGTGGTCTAAGGTTAAATATCCCACCTCATTTGATTGAGCTTCCCTTTTACAAGTTTCTCATTATGAAATTCAAGGAATTCTACGCTTTCTGGGTCGTGAAATTCACCTGTTCCTCCCACCCAAGTCTTTTGTTGAAATATATTCCCAGATATTTGCAGCTCGTTATACGTGGAATTAGTTCCCCACATTCTATATTCTGTCGCGGGCGTTTTGTAGACGAGATCTTTCCATTAATTTTCATTTTATTTTCCTGAGCTCAGCTATTTACTTTACCTAGATCCTCTTGTAATAATCGTTCGTTATCTTTCTGTAGATAATGCAGTCGTCCGCGAACAGCCTGACCCCTGATTTTAAATAGTTTGGTAAATCATTAATAAATATTAAAAGCAGTATACTTTGGTAAATCATTAATAAATATTAAAAGCAGTAATGGTTGGATTTCAGAGCCTTGAGGAACTTCTGACGTTACAATGCCTAAATCCGAAAAATGTTCTACGATTCTGACTTTTTGCGATGTCACTTAAAATTTTCTCTACCCATAGTACCACTCTTTTATATTTAATGTATCCAATAGGATATCATGAGTCAGTACATCAAAGGCCTTGGCGAAGTCTAAGATAACCCAATCTATTCTACCCTCATTAACTACTTCACATACTATCTCCTGAAATATATTTATCACTCGCCTTTCGCTTGAGAATACTTCCCGAAAACGATGTTGACCTTTCATTAATAGACCACCCTTTTCTATCAAGTTCAGATCTGAAGTAGGCGGCTAATAAGACTAATGGGTCTATAGTTTTGAAGCATTTGTTCTTTTACCAGATTTGTAAATTAGTACAATAATAGTTATAACTGAGACAAATAGACGAATATAATGTAAGATAGGCTAAAATAGACATGAACACAAGAATATGGAAATACTATGTATGGTGTTAAATCCGTATATAACTAAAGCAAAATTCCGATACAGTGCATCAGTAAATGACTAAAGATTTTTTGATTTACAAAGCTTTACAATTTTTATTTTATAACGTGATTGGAGCCGTAGATGTAACCAACAAATAACTCTTCGTGATATTAGGGTGCGTTCCCTTCATTAAGGGACTTGTGAAAATCGAGCTAACGATTGGTAGGTAGGGAACTCTGTGACACCCAATGCTTTTTTTCCTCCTTTCACGAGGGATACGCGTATTGGTGCGCGTGGCGTATATGGAACTACATTTCCGATGCCCAAACTGGAACTTGAATGAAATTAGCACCGGAAATAATATAAACTTACAGAATTATTTTTTTACAGTAGCACCACTATCAAGGGCAATTAGTAACCGATTTGCTATTAAGTCAAGTTTACTAAGTAATGGGACGTGAAAGCATACACGACACACACAGGCTCTTGCCAGGAATCGAACCCGGGACCTCTGTGATACGAGACAGTGACGCTATCCACTACACCACACATGTTTTCTGTGTCGATAATTTAATAGAATATAGCATTATTTGCTCCATCTTAAAGTGAAAACGTCAGAATTAGCAGAATAGGGTAGAAGAAGACAAAAAAGCTCGATATTTGATTAACTTCTGGACATCCACTTCACGATTTTAATCCCTTCTATAAAAATATAAATAGCCTCAGAAGAATTTAAAAAATATTAAAATTTTGTGTTAGAGTTCTAATATGATATCGGAAAGTGAGAACTTATGGTGATCATTAGGTTGATTCATTTTGTTGGTAATTAAATTTTGAAGCTTGAAATTTCTTTCACAGCTCCCACCAATATTTCTCCACAGGATAAAATCCTGAAGAAGATACAAATACGTATCGGAACGTTTTTATTTTAAAATCATATTAAATAATAATGTCTAAAATAAGTTATAAAATTTTATTCATTACTGTATTCCTAAATAAGTGAGAACTTCGTTGTCAAGCTAGAGTCATTTAAGTTTGCATTTGTTAGTAATCATATTATATTATTTATGTTTAAGTGCAACGTATAATGTTGTGTTCTTAGTTATGCTGTCCAATGTAAATTTTGTATAGTGTCTTAGTTATTTATATATTTATTTTTACTTATATTTCGTAAACTAATTTACATTATCAATTTTGCATTTAATTCCATTTCACGCTAGGCGCGCTCTAGAATATTAATATTTGTAAAAAATTTAATGCTTATTATATTGATATTTAAAATAGAAAGAAACACTGAGAACTTTAACAATAAGAAGTGAACTACTGGATGTTCTTTCAATTATAGCTTAATATTTTTGCTAAGAAAGTTCAAAATTTTGTTTAATGTAATTGTTAAGAAAAAATATATTTTTACTTCAAAATACTTCATACAAATAAAGTTGGAAATATAATCTTACTTGTATTAATAATTGTCAAAAGGCAGAATTTATTAAAATAAAAATTTACTTCAAAACGTTTCGTCCCAGTGTTTAGGGACCTCATCAATTACATCTATAAACTAATAAATAAATATAATGGAAGAGACCATAGATGACTTTCAAACAAATACATTAATTTAATACAACATTTTCCATAAATAATTAACAAAAATTATTCAAATTGATATTAGCAAAATAATTAAGAAAAAAGTTTGATTCGTCCAACAACTTCCAGGGCCCAAATTAGAGCCAGCAACACATTTGACACTCATCTCAAAACTTACATTGTTGTAAATGATTTTTTTAACACAAAAATTAAAGTGTTACAGTTTGAGGTACACATGATTTTAAATCACAATAAAACTGAATCATATATTGAATTTAGATTTTGTGTACCTTTTTCACATATTTTTGAATTTATGTTGGCCTTAATATGGAAAATTTCGCTCTGGAACAATAAATGAAATCAAATAAATGAATTTCATTTAATTGAAACCAATTCCAATGAAACCCGAAGTGACCAAATGGTACTATCAAGAGTGAGAACGGAGCATACCTGGATGACACAATAAAGAACAATGCCCCCCTTCCCCCAACTGTATGTAACAGTGAAATTCATTAATAAGAATAAAAATAGTATAAGTGTCTTCAATTCTACGAACAAAGGAAACGTGTACTACAGAACAAAAATTTCGCCGACATTCTTTATTCGACAGCATATCAAAGAAAATATTGAATTCCTGAACCTAACCGACTGTTACGGTGTATTATATATTGTAACAACCCGTTACAATCATTAGATTAATAGTAAATTTTGTTGTTAGTTTTTATTTCTTGATACGCAAATTGTATTAATGTTAGTTATTTCATTTGTCGTGGTGCCGCGTGTTATATCGTATGCGAACGTCAGTGGATGACGTAGCCATTGCGTTACTGGCTGACTATCTATTTAAATAAAAATATGAATCGTACTTGTGACGGGGAACAAGTAGACAGTAAATACACGTAAATTTGATTATTTAATTCGTTCTGCTAAGAGTAGTATTACACTGTGATAAGTATTCCATGGCGTATTCTGTGGCATGTAAGCTAAATGTGAAAAGAAAACACGAACATAGAAAAAAGAGATTCGAGCTCGAGACGTTAAGTAAAGTAGTATTTAAAAAATCGCTGTTATGATATAAAAAAATCATTTTGGCAGTCTCCAGAAACATTACATGGGATTGATATCTAAGGTTCTGTTCATTAAACAAAACATGGGTGCATATTATTGTGTGTGTCATGTTGTGTGCCTTGCGTGAAGTCCCTTCGTTCAAACCATTACATGATTAATGCTTACAATAGTAACAATTTCATTACGTTTCAGTAGTAAGATGTCATTGACTAACATTTAAAAAATTACTTGAAAAATATATACAAACACCCATTTTTAAAAAAAGAGTGCTGCAAACCAATGCAGCATAAGAACTTATAAGTCATAGGTGAAATTTTGAGAATGAAGACAAATTTTGTAAATTGTGTTTAAATTGACCTAATTTTTTATTAAATTGGACAAAAACGTCTTTTGTGTTAAGTATTATAATTTCGACACGATTTTTCTAGACAGAATAAGGTGAGAGAGTATTGTCGGATTTGTCAAGTTACAAAACTAAGAACATCTTAGCTGTAAATTTGATCTAGCCAGGGTTTGGTTTTGTGTTATTTTCTTTTCTTACAATAACGTGTTACTTTTGTTGATTACCTGTTGACGGATGTCTAAAAAAATTCCTGCCTAAGCTGTAATTATTTTTATTTATTTGTTTAATGTAAAGTCTAGATTAGCAGCTTTGAGGCAATAAGGAACATTATTTTGCCTATTTACTTTAGGGGGAGTTTCGTTTATGATACTGCATGTTCTTAATGGTGAATACAATTCCGTGCTCCGGTTTCTTTCCCTTACATGTAAAACAATACTTAAATCGCGGAGAGCCCGGTTAAGTCAGATTTCATCGCAATTCATTTAAGACTGGAACAGGGAAACGAGCTTGCAGTTCGGAACACCTGTGCCAAAGATAAGAAGCGTTCACGAAAAAGGAAAAACCAGACGCAGCTTTAACTTCACGCTAATGGGCCTTGCATATTTCATCAGTGAATAAATTCTAAGGAATCTAAAGGGTTAACTGCCCGTAGACTTGTAAGTACCAGGCTGAAACAACTTCCGTCTTTTTAAGAAAACGGGGTTTTACGTTTTAGGGCAGGCACATCAATCAAACTACCTCAAATCAAGTATTTCATCGCATTTCCATTGCTTTTAGATTGTATTTCAACAGTCCGATTTCAGTTAGTGTAAAAATAGCCATAATAAGTTTTAATTCTCCACACCACAAACCTATTAATGGCCCGGAGTGAATTTCCATAAATTTCCATAAACAGATGTTTGTACTTCATTGTGTATGAAAATGAGAAATTAATTGTTTTGGAGCGGAGTAAATTTCCATAATTTATCATGCTTGTAAAATTTGATTAAGTAAGGCCACTCAGCACTGGCGTTGTTTGGAGGAAATTGCACCTGTGAGTTGAGTAATTGTCGGATCAATCTAGGCTAGGTTTCGTTACGGATACATAGTTACGAATATGTAAACTAAATTGAGCCAGGTTTCATTTACAGTACTTGTGCAAAAAAATTGTCGCTGAAAATTAACGGTGTTGACCGCCGCGACCACGAATCGGTTAGAATGCGACAGTACAAATATGATTTGTTTCCTTAATTTATACCCCTGCTTTACTAATGATATATTACTCTCGAACTTCTCAAATTTCATCTGTAAATTAAATATATTTTGCTTTCACAACTATGTTTGTAAAATAAATTTTATAAATTACGTATTTTTATCAGTAGCTGTATAGTTTATAGAAAGAAATATATTGAAGAATCAACATTATTTCAGTACATACTTGCACCATCTTCGAGGTGAGACTATGTAGACAAATTATACAAATTTAAAAAGTTTAGCAAAAATAAATTATCTCCCCTTTGGTTCTGCAGCCCAACAGCTAGTTGTACACGTTCAGGTTATAGATTCTCCTTCAGTCTCAGCCGCAGTTTTGGTGACCATGCCCATGCCAGGATGCAAACCCGGGACTTCTGATGTGAGGTTGTGATGCTGACCGCTACATAAAAGCAGGTTGGGACAGAAACTTAATATGCATATAAAATATTTTTGAATTTCAGTTCATAAATTTTTCAAGTTATGCAACTCACAACATAAAGACGTTACCAAAACATGACAACAATTTGTAGCTTTCTAATTTAATGTTCTAAAGATAATATTGCAATTCTATAAAAAATACTTTCAATTGAAGCTTAGCCAAAGACTATGAAACTGAATTTATAAAATCTGGACCATAACGGGGAAACTAGCGGTTGATCTTCTAAATCCACCTTATTGGCGTTTGACTGAGCCTAAATTGAAGCATTTTGTCTCTGTTTGAAATAAAAGTCATGCACCTTTGAAAAATTTACACAAAGTCTGTTCTTCGCTGATTTTCTAGAGCTAGGATATGATTTGTAAATTTTAGGTGAACCTGAGCTCGGGTACACAAGGTGGTGGAGAGTACGCATCGTCACCTGGCGTCGAACCGGACTGGCTCCCTGCTCCGGGCTCGGTCGAAATTTTTCCATTTTGATCTTATAAATTTCTTATTTTTATATAGTGGAATGGAAATGGTACTGTTTGTTAAAAACCATTGTGAAACTTTATTTTGGATAGAAAAACAACAAAACAGACATGACTGTTTACGTAACAAAAATCCTTCGACAATCTTATTCCAAATTTATCTGAAAAATTCCAGAATAAAATAGGTAGACATTTAATAAAAACAATAATTTCCCAATAAATGAAAACACTACACACCAGAAAGATTTTACTTCGAAAATTATTTGCATAATATATTTTTGTTGTCCTATTTGTCTTAGAACTGATAGCTGTTTACTCTAAGTAATGCTGGTTACCTAACCCAGTGTTATGCTGTGGTGTCCAAATGTTTGGATATCTATTTCGATGATTGACCTGTTATGTTTGATACATTTACTTAATAAATATTTTAACATACAAGATTTACTGTCTTGATTCTGAAGTCTTTTAATGCAAAATAAAACTTAAACAGTGTTCAACAAGATGTTACGGTATTTTGTGAGAATACAATGAAACTTGACTAGGTTATTGCTTCCTATTTAATTGTGTATTTGTGCCAGTAGTAATTGAAAGTCAAAAGTTGCGTTTGATGTGCAATGGAGATATTTAGTTCTAAAACACAAGAGTAAATATATTTTTGGTCCGATACTTTTCCACTGTATGAGTTCGTGAATATGGAACAATAGAGAAAGAAACTGATGTTGAAAGACTGAGCAAATGTCGATAAAAGCTGTCTCACATTTAGGTCTGCTCCCTTCAAAATGGAGCTGACGTGTTGGAAAACAGAATCCTTTTAAATGGTCGTATTTCAGGAGCACTCACCTAAACGAAATGCCTTGCATGCACCTCCCAATATTCTCTGACGTTTATAAACAGCTTCGCCCACTGGCATTTGCTAGAATCAGAGAAAGGATGACCGCCGCAGCCCTTACATTTTTTTATTTTGTAAAATATTACTTTTTTTCAAGAAAAAATTAATTACAATATTCCCACAAATTGCTTTTACCTTATAATTCACCTAGTCTCTCCAAGCACTAATGTAAGTAATTTTTATTTGAAGACATACGCGGTGTTGGAAAGTGTTGAATATATTGACAACAAGTAAGTCCGACAAAACGAGTTCAGAAACTCTTACTTTCCGAGATATGTAGACTTGCTCATGCTGGAAACTAAAGTATCCAATATTGTTAAAGTTGGTAGTGCGTACAACAACGAATAAAAAATACCATTACATAGACTATGGGTACAGAAACGGTTACTTTCTACGATCTGTATACCTGTTCATAGGAGAGGTTTATTGATTCGTTACAGTTATTATTGGAGGTGCTCTAAGTAACTCTAGTCCATGCAATGCATCCCTCTGCCCTTAGGCGTAAGGAATCTCACACAGACACACATTGAAATACACCCAGTTGTTGTTGCACAGTGCTGACAAGCATTGTAAACATCATTCCATATTGTCTGGACATAGTTAACTGGGGTTGCATAGACTAATGCCTTTAAGGGTGCCTTCAAATAAAAATATTGGGGATTGTAGTCTGGAGAAGGAGGAGGCCAAGGTGTAGGGCCTCACCGACCAATTCAGTGATCGTGAAATATCAGCGTTAGAATCTGTAACACATTTCTGCATAAGCATCAGGTGCGGTAGCTATCTGGCCTTGGTACGTGGACGCGCTGAATATGGTATGGATGCTATAACTGGTCATGTGTTGCGGCATAGTCAAGTTGATGACTCACGCCTTCTGCTACTGACAATCACCGCACACTGGCGGCTTCTTTATCTGGCTGGCACGTGTGGACTGATTAAGGTCTTCCAATATTCTCCATTTTTGGTGCCAGGGTCCTTAATATATATTCACAACAAAAACTTATTTAGCGACTGCGTGTGGTGGAGGCGACGATGAAGTTCGTGAAAAAACAAAAAGTACCATTAGTATAACGTTAGTTTTATTTATGATATATATCTTCTATCTAGACGGACTACTTGAGGGCTTAATGTATCCTGTTGCACGGTCTATATGTCTTTAGTGTAGGACCTTTATTGACCTGAAAGGGGTGAAGAACGGAACCTCAATCTTCGAAAGGTCGACCTCTTCTGGAGTAAACACCCTAATCATCTACGTTTTGCGGCGATCGGATGAATGGTACCGGAACGCATAAGAGACAGAATGTAAAAGTTGCAGTGCCACATTAAGTATAGCCCAGGTCGCAAACCCAAAATCAGGGCTCTTAGGAGTAGGAAACCAGAGGGGTTAAGGAAATCCGTAAGGGCTAACGTCCACCAACCCCCTGGGCTCCAGCACAAAGATTTAGCAAGTTTCTAACACGTCGAGACGATCTTGATCAGTCTGGAGGGGTGTATGCATCTCTTCAACAAACGCCGTCTCCCGTTGTCGGAAGGTTGTGGGAGTAGTAACTAAAAGCCCGACCTCGCTGATGCACGTTTTCCTAGGGGTTTCCATGCATTATGCATAGGTGAATCATCGGGTAGAATCCATAAACTACCTCGATCTATCTTCCCACGTTACCCACCCTTACCACTTATCCTTCTCTTCCTATGCAAATATAGGGCAGAACCTTCAAAGCGGATAACCCTCACTATCTTGTCTTACTAGAAAAAAAAACAAATATTGATTTTTATTTATACAGATAAATAGAATAGAACATGGAGAGATTATGAGTCTCTATTTGGCGCCAACATACGGGTCTATGTTGCTCGGACACAGTCAACGTGAACATAATGGCACTGGCTAAAAAAATAGGGCCATAAAACTCGTGGTTGTTGTTGACGCATTGTAGGGAAGAAACCTGCTCTGCTATGAAAGTGTCATTGATTGGAAATGTGAGCGAGGTGAAGATCGTCTCTTAATTATCACTTCTTGGCCGATGAAAATTTCATTGCCCAGGCTCCGGAGAAGAGAAGTAATTCAGAAGTATTCGACAGGTAAGGAACAGTTTTAATTAAAATTTAGATGGGGAGTAAAATACTTGCAAATAATAATAAGAATATCCGAAGCATCATCGCGAGGAGATATTTACGAATACGGATTGGTAAATGCCAGTGAAATTAAGAATTAATATCGTCAGATTCTTTCTGTGAGCTGGTTGACAGTGAAAATACGGGTATACTATACCAAGGAAGGAATATTAGTAGTAATAATAATTAAAAGTTATTAAAAATGTACGATGTTAATTAGCTACATGTTTACATAAATGTCCACCGAGTGATGTAGGACATTCTATGAACTGAAAACTACACAACAAATATGAATTTGATTATGTGATTTGTATTGATGATTATCCATTCAATAACATTATTTTCCTGGCATGGGCATTGGACGCTTGTGTCGTTTGAGAAACCATGTTATGATACCCCTACATCCCCTAATCGTGCACAGTCGCTAATAACCTTGCAGTTGGTGCGACTGTAAACAAAACAAACAACTTTACTTCATTACAAAAATTTTGTAAAAAGAAAAGTGTTTAGAATGAACAAAAGAACACCTGATTATTGTTAATACTACTTCACTAGACGTAGTGACTACTACTAGATATACGAGTACAGTAGATATGTGTATAGAAATAAATAATTCTAGCTGTTTAAATAATGAAAATCAACTATAATGTTACGAACAAAAATAGTTTATGATGGAGGAGAATTGTTAAAATATTAATAATTATTAACAGAATCCGAAGCGTGTAAGTTTTAATGAACAGTTAAAAAATATTTCGGTCACCTCAGAAAGATTATCCCCTTTAATGTACTTTCGATACATATCACACTCCTCAAATTTAATAAGGATTGCCTCAAATTCAAATATCTCTGGAGTTGTGTTTTTAAACTCCAGGGAAGATGGCTGCACGTAAGATTATGCTATAATACTAAAAATTCATGATTTCGTTATAGACTAGTTCTCATAACTTCATGATTATTGAATTATAAGCCATTCGATAGAAATGAATCTAGACGCAAGCAAGGCAGAACAAATGTTATGATTCAAAGAAGTATTAATTTTTAATTTTTTTTGAAATTTCATTGGTTATAAAGATACAAACAGTAACTTATGAATTTACCGGACAAAATGTTGAAAACTGAAATTAAGTCACTAAAATATTTCCAAGAACAGGACAGCAATAAAATAATAAAATGAAACTAAGAGGTTATGTAGTAATAACATTTTTAACAGTTATTGTCTACGTAGAAGCTAATGACTAATCTCTCAATGTTTAGATCAAGGAAAGTGTTTTTTATAACATATTGCCCCGATGTAAGGTGATTGTTTCTTCATTTACTAAAATATGGGTAATTTCGGGTAGAAAATTTTTCGTATCGTTAAATAAGAACGGCATCACCTCATTGACTAATTTTGGGTCCCAGTAGAAACCGACAACCACATTTTGTGAGTCTGTTCATGCTCGCAGCTTGACTCCAGAATACTGCTACTTGTATTCGATAAGATTTACATTGGAAACAGTGACGTACAAAACTCAATAAAGACAAAGTTACGCTTCGATATGCTCTGGCGTCTGTAACTATTTCATTTAAATGTTCGCAGATGCTTGAACACGAATCTTCGCTTCGAAAGCATTGGAGCGTTTCGACTCTGCGAAAGGTCACGACCCTTCCTGGCTGCTATTGTCAATTGTTAACTGCAACACATAAAAATAACACAACTTTCACCACTACGTCAAGCGAATGCGCAGTAAACAAAGACTGCAAATCCCGCGGATTAATCAACTAAGAGCACCATGTTTAGCTTTTGTTGAATCGGGTAACAAGTCTCACTATTCCAGAGAGTAATTTATCATGAGTTTGGAGAATGTGCGCTTGACTCTGAACACTTTTGATGTGGCTGTCTTATTGCTTTCCGAACAAATAATAGTTTCCACAAAATGACACGACTATATCATGTCCTAGGCTTACTTATTACTAGCTGATTACCAGGTGATTCCGGATATTTATTTTTTCCATGGTGGAAAATAAATAAATTTAACTATAGATTATCAAAAGGTAATTTTATTTATGAAGTTTAAACGTGTAAAAACAGTAAAATAAAGTCTCATACAAACCAACTATAATATCCATTGACATTAAAATGTTTCAGGAGCGAGTGTAATCAATTTCTGGGTGATCCCACTCTTGAGGTGACAGCATAAAAATATCCGTGGGAGAATTGTATACTTGATTATCGTAACAGATAGAGTTAGTCGCAGTATCTTTCATTTAAACGGCAGTTTCGTCGGGAATAAGTGAAATCCGATGAAAGGGAAACTATTTTCTCTCTCAACCGAGCCCTGGACTTCTATGTTATCAGAACAATCAGCAAACTGCTTTTTGTTGTAGTTTGAGCATTCAGTCTTTATACTGGTCTGATAAAACCCTCGAAGCTAAAACCTTTCCTCTGAAGTCTATTCATTGCTGTGTGCCTACAACTTAAAACATCCTCCCGGAACTGCTTAGTGTATTCGAGCCTTGGTCTCCCTATTCTTTTCTCTCCTCACTCGATTCTCTCTAACGTTAATTTTACAATATCCTCATGCATCAAAATGTGGCATGTAAATCTTCCCCTTTCTCTTAGTGACAGTCCTCCTCTACTGTACTTGAAGTTCCTGATTTTACCGACCCCCAAAACTTATACCTTCTACACAAATCTAGATATTCTGCATTTTTTGTAGTGTTCATACTATTCAACGAATTCAACTGGATGTTCGCCTGGTCTTCAAAGGAAGGTCTGTTGTTTTTCCTGTAAAGCACCGATTTCCCGAGAGATGATGTTATCGGACTTCCATACCGAGACGGAAAATAAGATCACTCTATAATTTCTCTTGGTTGCTCAAAAGTATTCGTAAAAATTTGAGTTCAATCGCAACACTGACTCGGAACACAGTCAAAGAATATTATTATATATCTATTGTAATAGTCAGAATAAAATTTTAAGGGATTTATATATATATATATATATATATATATATATATATATATCAATGATATTGAGAGTAGAGATGGGCGATCTGATCGAGATCTGATTCATAGAACTGCCATTTCTGCGAAGTGAGTGATCATTGAATCAGAAGAAAAGAAATCTCATTTGATTCACTCCGTCTGAATCTACACATGTGTGACAAACGTCTAAAACGTAAGTTTTAATATTGAATGTAGTTCAATCGGATTGTGTTCAGAGTTAATTACTGTATACGACAGAGAAAACAAAATCGCCTGAAATTAAAACAGCCATACTTCATGGCAAAGTAACCAATAAAACGTGCTACGCACGAGATGCACGGTTTGAAGACATTTCTTCGAGAGCTGCTGATTACTTTTAATTTGCTTTTTTGTTGGATTATTATGGTGGCAGGTATATCATATATATATATATATATATATATATATATATATATATATATACTAGCTGGAGACCCGCCGTTGCCCGCGTATTCTTTCATATTATCCCGGTACATTATTTAATTCTTGGTGAACACATGACTAAACTGGCATCGACAACGGTACAATATGAACCTCAATTATACTCCCAGTATCTCGACAGTCAAAAATACTCCCGGTACAATAACAGGAATAAAAACATTTTCAGTGCTCTGACAGAATAAAATTTCTTCCCCACTCAAGGGGTGAACTTGAGCTTAAATCGCATATTAAACGTCGTAATGTAACACAGCGACCGCCTTTACCCAGGTTTTGACCACAAAGTTAATAATTTCCTTGTTATTTTCATATGACCTATTTCCACCCTCACCCCTCACATGCTGCAAGGGGTTGCAATTATACACAAATATTGTCGGGGAAAACACTACAAAAGTAATTAATCTCAAGAATACTTTTCCGACTCTAATATAAGCCTTTATTACATATAAAAATTCCACCCCACACCCTAGGGGAGTCGCTCGGAAGCTATGCGCGAGGTTCATTGGTAAATGTTAACGTTTGACCGTTTGCATAGGAACGCATAATAGGACTTTTAATACGCAGTTGATTTATACGCCGTCTTTCGCTGGGCAATTCAATGAATTTATAAATATTTACATTAGTATCTTCTGAACTCCAAAAGATATCGAAATGAAACACACACGAAAATTTAAGTTAAAATTCCTGTTTTAATCCCTGAAATTTTCATTGAAATCCGTTGAGCCGTTTAGGAGCATGAACATATCAAGAGCATAGGCATATTCACAACGGAGGTTCAGGCGTGCAGATATAAGACAGCTTTTCCGTAAAATGTTTTCATATTATGAGATTTTAAAACATTTCCGTAAGATTTTTAATACTTTTCTTTTATACAAAACTTTTCCTGTCAATAACAAACAACAAAAAAAAAGAATTATTCAATTGGTGCAGTCGTTGGGTAGTTATGCCCGTACATACAATACGGCAATTATATATATATATATATATATATATACACGGTGAGATACTGTGATTTAGTTGTGTGGACGTAATATTTTGGAATATTCTTTAGTCATTAACGCCAAATTTACATCCTTTATTGTGGCTCAACAATAAAAAATTTGCATTTCTGGATACAATAAATGGCTATTGGTTAATATCAAGAACTCTTTGCGTTACATATTGTATTTAAATCTTATTGATACGAAATGTAGTATTTCGTTCACAAATAACTTCTTACTTTTATAAAATTAAAATATATGGCCATAAAATACCCATTAAAACATAATTATTTTATAGTATATATTTGAACTACATACATTTTAATAATTTAATGTTCGCCAAATTGGTTTCGCCATTTTGTTTTTAATAATACATATATATATATAAATTTAAAATCAGCAATCTCAGAACATTAGTGTTTCAATACTTTCGATTAATTTGTGAATAGGGGTTAGAGGTTGTTGAATTTCCATTGTGCAGCCAATGAGGCGGAATTGTAATAATGCCCGAAATCAATTACTCGTTAATCCCGTGGGAAAGGTCCCGGACTTTCACCGACGTATAAAATTTCACTTCGTGTTAAACAGAAAAGGAAAAGATAGAAAATAATAAAATATTGAACTCTGGGAATGCATTTAGTTAAAATTGTAAGTTTTTAACTTTACTGTGGGAAGCAAATTTTGATGGAGGACTTGCAGTGACCTGAACAGACCAAAGTTACCTTTTAGAGTTCGGGATTTCGCCACGGCAGAGGGAAGTCTCCCTGGTAGATGGGATGTGAACAGTCGAGAATGAGATGTAGCTGGACTATACAGAGTGCCAAAGGATTTTAGAGAAGGTAACTGAAGGTAAGAGAACGTAGTAAGCCCGATAATTACATCCCGCGCAGGCAAATGACTCTTGTCTGGAAAACTAGCAGTTTGCGACACACCTTCTTTTGAACTCAGCGTACAGTAAGGACAATGCAAAAATAATCTTTATCTTTTTCGAACTAAATTTGCCAACAGTTTCGGTCTGATCCAATTAGATGTCCTGAAAGGAACTGATGTGAAAAGTTTGTGTTTCAATTATGTAAATATTCTTATTGAATAAATTGTAATTTAATAAAATGACCCCCAACATCTATCATGTAGCTTCAATAATTATTTGTAAAATATAGGCCTACGTACTAAAATTTTCATGTAAAAGCAATTTGGCAGAAGAAAATGTTAAAAAATGTTACTTCCAGGGTTCTGTAAAATTAGCTTTTATTTAGCCGTTCCCTTAATATTTGGAACAGGAAATCGAGAATATATAAATATAAATGGTAACAGAAATCATTAAAACCTGCTTAGGCAAAAAAGGATTTTAAGCGTTATTTTACTGCGACTAATAGTCAAAGAATTTCACATTGCGTCTTTCTCACTAAAATGAGTTAACGTTTTGACTACAGAATTGTTAATTACTCGAAAAACTTATCAGTACCTTATATATTTATTCTATCAATAATCTATGCAAAAATGCAACTAATAGATTTTCCGTAAAATTTCTAAAGAAATTATCGATCATATTAGGTTCTGTGGATGCTAACACTGAAAGACGTTACCTAAAGAGATGCTACGGCCAACAGCACAGAGAGAAAGAGTGCTGTGAGCTTGTTAGAAGACAGAAGGCAGGCATTCTGCCAGATGCTGCCTATCCTTTGGGAACGGCTGGGTTTTGTGTTCACTCGGACAGCCATTGTACTCCAGCTATTTCTTTAATTGACAGAAGAGCCTCGATGGGCCGAATATCTATGACAGGGAAGTGCTCTATTTTCGTTGTGAAATTGGATCTTCTGCGTACTGTGAGGACAGACAACGCAAACGTATTAATAGGAAGCGGAGAAATCATTTCCCTCCAGAAATGTATTTTTCAAATTGTTCTATCAATATTAATACCTGAGTTTATGCTGTAATAAACGTATATATACAGAATGATGAAAATCTAACCTAATATGTAAGCTTTTGTAGATCAAGCGTATCATAAAATTGTTAATATGGTACTGTATGAAATTGTAAGAGACTAAATTGTCAAGTACTTTCAGCTTATTCCACACAAATTATTTTATTTATTTAAATTTATGGAATAAATTTGTTTTATCTACATAATTAATCCTTACGATAATACCAGTAAATTTGTTGGTATTTTATTATTAATGATTAAATAAATTTACTGCAAGCCATGTTTGACAAAACGAATTATCAATACAGTCGAATATTTCTTTCATGAAAAGATCTATATAAATCTGGATATGACAATATAATACATAACTCCAGTTAAATTCACAGTGGTTTATAAATCAACTAGCATATTAATTTTTCAATTTTTTATATTAATATATTAAATCCAGACCGAACCGGGAATCGAACTGTATTCTAAAGTTTAAATAAGACTAAAAACAGACAAAAAATTAGTGAGACATAAACTATAATTTAAAGTTAACTAGATGACTCGGTTCTGATCTGGATCTTCTTCAGGTTGAACTAAATAACAATGTACAAAAATTATTACACTCCAAAGATATTAAAATAGAGCCAAAGAATACAGTAATTAAAGAACCAAAAGACAAAATTTTAAAAAGCAAAGATAATAATTATACTTTTGATACATTATATTTCATGAATTAAAATATTATATATAATATTGATCAAATCCGTATCCGTTTTTACATTCTGAGTATAATGTTGTGTTGAATGTGAAGCATTTCTGAAACTAATTGGGATTTGTAATTACTTTCTTTGTCTAAAATTTGGAAATTATCCTAGTCAATAGTGTGGTTAGATTGTAAAATTTGTTTTCAAATAACAGATAATTTGTATTGTTACAACTGTTACAACTCATTTTACTTTAAAACTTAATGTTAGCTTTCATGCTAACAGAATTTATTTTCGTGGTTACTTTTACTTATCTGAGCTACGTTGCTATTTAAAGTAACGAGATTTTATAAATTGTATATCCTGAATTATAGATATTTAATGACGTCAAGTGGGCTCTGAAGTTGTTTCAGTTAATGATCAGAGATGAGAGTTAAATCTGCAGACTGTAAGAGTGTTCGAGATTCTTTGTAGCATGGACTCACGCGGGAAATTGATTCACGATGTTTGACTGAATCCGTGAGCCAGGGGGAGCAAGCGACACATATCTTTCGTCCCTCGCCACTGAATCCCTGGGGAAAGGGATGTAGCAAGCTAGAAACAAACGGCTGAGGACGGTCTCTAGATTCCAGGCAATGGGCTCTCCTCCAGTCCATATTACGTTGCTATTTGAGTTCAATACAGCCCCAAATGGTAGTATTTATTGGGTCCTGTATTGAGGACATGCATAAATTAAATACACAAATGAATAATAAGTACTAAACCTGAATTAGTAAAATGATAAGAAATGATAATAACAGATAATAAAAGGTATTCATTTACTGAAGAGATCATATTCACAAAAGGAGGTGTTACCTGCTTGCCTTAGTTGCTGTTTATCAAAAACTGTAACTGCTTCTTTTTACGCTATTTCACGCCATATTTTCAACTAATTTTATTGCATTTGTTCAATATTTAATTGGAGGTACATTTTGTTTCGAGAAAACATTATGGATACAGCTCTGAAATTTTCACAGCTCATTTTTAACTTTACGGCATGAGAGTGGGGGCAGAATAAATTATTTATTATAATTAGAATTTTAATTCACAGTTTATTTATCGATGCCTCTTTTCTATAGTAAATTTTACAAGTATTATTATTTATAACTAATAATTCAGTATTCAATATTTTGCAGGCACGTAACATATCATAAGGTTAAAAATAAGAGATGAAAATTTCAGCTTCCGAGAAAAAGGTACCAACGTGTTTTAACATGGAAAGATAGGGTCTTCCAAATCCGCAAAATAAGTTCGTAATAACATTCGCCTAGTTAATATAAGTCATAAATTATACTTCGTTACGTAAATAAAAGTGAAACTATTTCTGATCATTCAAAAGTTTCTCATCAATTTTTTGCGGAAAAATTACTGAGCTGCAGGCGCCATTAGACTGAAATTCGTTGTTGTAAACTTCTACAGTTCCCCAGCGTATAACAGAGATTTACAGCCACCAACTTTGCTAGATATATTTATGGGGTATATATTTGAGTACGCTGCTCGACTGACTATCTTGTTTATTTAAAATAAAATAAACGCTTAAGTGCTGCTACAAAAAATTTTCAAATGGAATTATTCTTTATTTTTTTGATGGTTGATATGCAAAATGTGACAAATATTATTGGATCCTTTTGAGGTTGCATTATCTTATTTTAATAATTATGTTAATTATGTTATTAATAAATATATATAAACTAGAGGAAAGAGAAATTACACCGATGATCAACTAAATATAATATAAACATTATTATTATTCTAGAAGAAAGACAAGAATGGAAAAATGTCGACCGGACTAGGGACTCGGACCAGGGACCTCCCAATTTCCAATTCAACATCCCTCCATTCCCGTAAACCTTAACTAGGCTCACGTACCAATTCACTAATGACATTCTTCACATCCTAATTCTAGGAACTACGTGAAGAATGACCATTTCGTATATTGATCACAGGATTTCAATAAAAATTTGAGGGTTTAAAAAAAGATATTTAAGTTAAATATTCGTGCATTTTCCTTTTAGATATATTACAGAAGATTTTAATATATTATAAATATTAATATAAAACATTTTACGGGAAAGGTTTCTTGGCAAAGGTGCATTCAAACCTCCAAAAGTGAATGCGGGTTGCCTATACATTTTATTTTACTCCGAAACAGCTTGACGGATTTCAATTAAAATTTGAGGGATTGAAACAGTAGTTTTAACTTAAATATTTATGTATGTTTCATTTCGATATCTTGCAGAGCTCAAAAGTCAATAATATATATATTTATAAATCCATTGAATTGTCGTTGTAAAAACCAACTTCGAGTTATAAGTCTAATAAGCCGCTCCTATACTATTCATCGGACTTACTGTGTTATTATAAGCGCAATTTTGGAAGCATGAGAGAGGGGGAGGCAGGGAGAGTATTCTAACTCCATCTTTTGTTGGAGAAATTGTTGACAATAATAATGAACGTCTAGAATCCGCTAGAAACGCAGGAGCATGAAAATGTTTGATTATTTTTCGCCATTATACATAGTACGTAAGTAAAACCTGTAGGATTGTCTGTATGAACAATTACGTAAATATATTATAGTGCCGCACCAGTGGTTTCATTCACAATTAATAAGAATTTATTTACAAGTAAAAAAATTCGTTTTACTATGGTCTTCATAAGCCTTCGTAAATACCCACCCATAATTAATTCGATGATGCACAATAATTATTTCTCTTCTTCGTCGGACGAAGTGTGGTGCCGGATCGTTGCCCAAATAAAGTAGAATGTCAGAGAATTAAACAATTTCTTTATCGTCAGTTTTAAATAAGGAGTCTCCTACTATGAACGTGAGGTGGGAGGCTTGGTTGCCTCACAGGAAAGCAATGTTTTAGTTCTCACAAGGTCACGTCCCACGAGATACAAGTTTTTGGCAATATTACTTGGCCTGTCATTATTTCTAGTGCTGTGATTGGTTCATTCAAAGTCACTTAGAATCTGAGCAAGCAAATATTAAGCATTACTGTTCTGTTTAATGCGTTTATAACGATATTAAAAACAAATACTATTCTACATATTAATGATTTAATGCACTCGGCATTCCGAATCGATGACGAAGCAAGACATCGCAAATAATTGTCAGTTTTTGGAATTATTTTTCGTAAATAAGATTCGTATGCTAAAATGCCCCATCAAATATACTACTTTTATGATTACCGTGTATTGTTCTGAAGCGATAAATAAATAACCTAATACTAATGCAAAGGAGATTACTCCTGAATGTGGAACAAGTTACTTGAAGAATTATGGATGATATTCCTTTCAGCAGAGCCGCTGTGTTGTGATATACGTCCGCTCAGTCACCTTCTTCCGGGCGAACCTACAAGAAGCTGATATATTTTATTCACGGCGAATTTATGCTTCATGTCTATGCGATGAGCTGAGATGTGAGATAATGCCAATGCGTAAGAATATATACATTTTTATGTGTCTGTTTCCGCTATTTCGAAATAACTTTACGCACAGAAATTGAAAATCTAAGGACGTAATTAAACGAGAACACGGGTTAAAGTTACTTTTAATCTACTTAAAAGACTACTTAAAGACTATAAAATTCGGTGTGATCCATTACAACAAGGCATTTCTTATATTATTCTTAGTTATCATTAGATTTGATTATTTATTACATCCATAAAAGAAACTGAGATACAAGTATATATATATATATATATATATATATATATAGGTGAATCTGTGACAAGATTCAACACAATAAGTTATTGTAATAAACGGAGGTATTGAGCATCACCCAAATTAAAAAAAAATATCCGTTAGTAAAAACAACTAGATCAGCCGTTAAAGACCATACGGTTCATGGGACTTTAAATAAAGAAATTTAAAAGAGCAACTATAAATGTGATAGCTGGTGTAATCATTTAACAACAAAACAGAATCAAAGTTATTATACGAACCATAATATTACATGAATGTTGAAAGGTACAACAGCAGAAAGTACTTTTAATTTCGCTAAAGAATATATAATGATAAAAGACAAATTTACACTCAACATTCATTGGATCAAACAGAATAAAATTGCATTAAACGACGGCCATCTAAGAGACAAAGAAATATTAGAAAAATAGGCACATGAAATAAATAAATTCTGCGTTATAACGGTATTTCTGGCAGGCATGTGTTAGAAAATTGGAATAAACAATTGTTAGAATTCTAACCCAGCCGTATATTATAGGACTTTTCAATACAGAGCGATTGGAGGTTAAAATGCAATAAAACAAACTGTGCGTGCGAGGTATTAACGTAATTTCTTAACACTTCACACACAGCTTGCTTTATTCCATTTCAACATCGACCCGCCATTATTGAAACACCCTTTACTTACAGAACGCTTCGATTACGGAATTTTACTGTAATGGTACAGTTAAAATTTAAGACGTTACAATTATTCATAAATAAAATATTTCTCATGATGAACATTAATAAATTTATATTGGTTCTGTCTCTGATGGTACTTTAACAAAATTTCATGTAATAAATTATATGTATGCTAAGTCGTTTGTCTTAATATCTGACCCCACAGCAAAATCACCTCCCGTCATTCGGATGGGAGTGAGAATTGTATACAATGCCCGACCTATCTGATGCAGGTTTTCTAGTTGTTTCCCTGCATCTCTTATGGTGAAATACCGGGTAGGATCCTTAAAACACAGCCCGGGGCCCTAGTCAACCCTTGACTACCTTGCTCTACCTTCTGCATCCCCCTTTTCAATTCCCTTCCTATGCTATTAAAGGGGAGTTGCCTGTTTCAGGATCACCCTCATGTAGCCTGTTAATCCAAAATCAAAAATGGATACCTTGCTCTGCGTTCCAATTTTCACCGCTTCCATCCTTTCCTATGTTACAATAGAGGATCAAAGAGGATAAACTTCACCAAGCGTGTCTTCCAACATTGGTATTTTGCTTGCTAGCCTTTATTTTAAAAATATATGTCCTCCCATACCGAGTCAGATTTTCCATTTTATCCCGCGTTCTCCTTCAAGACTTTTTGAGCTCTATTGTTTTAAATAAAGCTTTGCTTTTATGCTTCCACGCCCAGGTTACATCCGTTCAAACTTGGTGACCTATTTATACTCCCTTCCTAAGGATTTTTCCTCTACAGACATTTCTTTGGATTTAGTAATTTTCCTTCTTGAGAGTTCTCATTACAAATTGCAAAGCATTTCTTGCCTCTCTTGCAGCATATTCTACCCGCTTATTGTTAAAATAATAAATGACTGGTTACTTTCCATTTGTGTCCTTGACCGGTGTTGCACATTAACATTTTCGGAAACCGTTTTGAGAAGAAGTAATCCTATTGGTCTTCAACATAAAATCAAGTAGTTTATATTTTAGAAAGGAATTTGTTTATAATTATAAAAGTCAGAGTGCGAATTTTTCATGAAGAGCGGCATTAAATTGCCAATTTTGAGAGACTTTTGGATGATAGACACGTTTTGAATACGAACCAACTGCTTCAGAATTTAGTCTTTAACGCCACAAGATTCTCTAAATTGGAAGAAGTTTAAAAATTTCGTAATGCTTACTAAGTGTTCAGATTTATGATTCTTCCGTAGCATTCTTGTAAATACGTCGTCTGTAGGATTGTAAATCATTTTATCATCTTGCGAATTAATCGAATTATTTAAGTATTTGGAGCTTATTAAACGGAGGTTTCCGTGCGATAAAATTATCCATTTGGGTATCAAATCTTTCCGATTATTGCTATGCATATTATTCAGTTTTAGAAGGTTGTTTCGTAAATAATAGAGAAAAGGTTTCTAAACAAATTATCACCCATTTAATTCGTATCATCAGACAACCGGAAGTTTGCTTGTAATAGCCTTGTAGTTTAAATAGAACATATATAATGGCGATTATGTTGCACATAATATCTTCATAGGTATTTGACCTTTATTATTCGATAATCCAGCTCAATTACACCTATTCGGTAAGAATGTATGTGACGAAATAATTGTTTCAAGTTCGATAAGTATACACTCGGGACTCGAGGTATAAACGGAGAACCCCAGAGATTTTAGTAGGAATTCTAAGCCGTATATCTTTCGTTCGAGTTTCGCTCAGGAAGTCAATGCTGAAATCACCAGAGATGTATTTTATTTTCCGTGTGGACTTTACTGGGACCACGGTCTAAGAAGGGAGAGAAACCTATTGCAATCCCTTGTGGGATATCAATAAAGTGACAAAATAATATTATTTAGTCTACAATGAGTGGTCGTTTATTAAATAGTGCTACATTATGAATAGCATTCTTGACTTAATGAAATACTTTCCATCGCTCTTTATATTAATTACAATTTTTAAGATAGTAACACATTATTGTTTTCTATTGTTCCTTGACATCAGCCAGGCTTTTTATAAAATAGTTTTTTGTTATCTGTCTGTATGAGGATGATCCCAAAAAAGGCAACTCCCCTTTAATAGCATAGGTAAGGAATTGAAAAGGATGATGTAGAACGTAGAGCAAGGTAGCCAAGGGTTGACTAGGGCCCCCGGGCTATTTTTTTGAATCCTACCCCGTGTTTCATCTATAGAGATGCAGGGAAAACCCCAAAAACCCTGCATCAGGTAGGTCGGGCTATTAAGTACTATTCTCACACCCTTCCGAATGACGGGACAAGAGTTTGGGGTGGCAGCATTCGCTTTTCCGTGTCTCCACAAGTTTCAGGAGGCAGTAGGCTGACTGATCCAATGGGAACAGCGGAAAATTCTTACCGTCTGCACAAGGTCTTCGACCGAAGTATATACACCTCCTACAATAGGTGAAGGTGCCTCGGCATGTGAGAACTTTGAAAAAGCCAGAGAGAGTACGAGGTATTCCCTATATAGTTAGGTGTGTCCCGCAGTCAATCTGGGTAAATGCCTGTGAGAGAAAACTCCCATAGACCTTTTAAAATCTGGAACCCAGGATTAATTTATAAAATCATAACACCATATGCATGATAGAAATTTCCAAGCTATAGTAGACGGAGAAAAACATAACTTATTTCCGATCAAATCTGGAGTACCACAAGGAAGTGTTCTTGGCCCAATTCAGTATGTTTTGTACTTGTCCGTAATATCAATGGCACAGGATACAGTAATAGGGATATTTGCTGACGATTAAGCCGTTCTTTTCTTCCACGAAGAACCACAGACAGTCTAGTAAAATGGCTAGAATATTGGAAATTAAAAGTGAACGAGAATAAAACTGCACACATCACATTTAGTTTCTGTAAGAAAATTACCGCCCAGGTATAATAAATATTGTACAAATTTTACAAACAACGGTAAAATATTTAAGACTAACGTAGGTTTTTAACTAACTTGGAAACATCATATAGTAGAAAAGGTGAAACAAGTTGAGACAAAGAGAAGAGAACTACAGCGGCTGATAGGAAAAAATCACTGTTATCTATGGACAAAAAATCCTCATGTACAGAGCTACCATTAAACCAACACAGGTCTATTGTACTGATCTATGGGGACGTACAAGAAGATCAAATCTATCAGTTATTCAAATGTTCCAATCCAGGATCCTCCATCAAATTGTAAACGGCCCGTGGCATGTAACGAACCACACACTGCATGCAGATTTAAAAGATTCAATGCTACTGAAGCATCACGCAGTCCTAGAGAATCATCCAAATCCTCTACTGTGCAAACATTTAGAACCAGTGATCAATAAGACGCTCAAAAAGAAGTGGTCTAGTGAACTTATGTAAAAGTACAGAATTGTTTTTTTTTAATTTTACAGGTGATAACTTCTGATATGAAATTTGATACTAATATAATAAGTAGCCGTCAGCATTTCAGCTCATATAATTGCAGATTATTGCGATTGCTAAATGAATTATTAATAATGAAAAACTACCTGTAGTATTGAGCAATGGGCTTCAACTTAATTTTACCAGAGCTCAGGCAAACAGTAGCGAGAACACCTCTGCAAATTATTATATATATACACACACATATATATATATATATATATATATATATATTGTAGCGGATTCCGCGTTCCTCCGTATTCGAGGATTAATTAATTCCTTTAGAGCGCCAGGTATTTTTCACAAAAATACCAAAAGATGATTTTAATAGCTTTAATTCCAATCAGAGCACGAGAAATAATTATATCTGCAGGGCGTGGTCATTCTCTCGTCGTCCCGCCGACACAACCTGCTCCTTCCACTACCCCATGACGACTTTCTGCCCCTCGCCAGACTACATTGTTGGCCCGAGTTGCGACAGTTCCTCAACAATTGCAACTCGCAAGCTGGCCTGCATTGATAAGTGTAACTTTTCATGTTATATATATATATATATATATTAACGATTAAGGAACAGAAAAATCACTAAATTTTCTTAACTATTTTGAAATTGAGAGACGACCTTATGGCGCCGATAAAGAACTAAAGAAAGAATAATTTTCCATTTATAACTGGAAGACGAAACATCACTTTTTATGGAGACCACTCGGGTTGAAAGTAGAGAAACTTTCAATTATTTTAATTACCGGGAAAGCCGTATATTTTGATAAATTAACGTTAGTATAAATTCAGTAGTCTAATATATAGTTAAAATTTTGTTGCTACATATACTTTAATAATTTCACTTTCTTTTCACTCAAGAAATATAAAATATAAAATGAAATAATAAAAAACACTTATTAAAATATAAATAGAAATATAAATATAAATATAAAGTTTAAAGTAGAAAAAAATAAATGATAAATATAAATATAAATATAAATATAAATATAAATATAAATATAAATATAAATATAAATATAAATATAAATATAAATATAAATATAAATATAAATATAAATATAAATATAAATATAAATATAAATATAAATATAAATATTAAAAAATAAATATAAATATAAATATAAATATGAAATATAAATATAAATATAAATAATAAGATATAAAATACTAAATATAAATATAGAATATAATATAAATATAAATAGAAATATACAATAGAGAATATAAATATAATTAAAATATGAAATATAAATTATAAATTAAATATAAATTATAAAAATAAATTTAAAGATATATTAATAAATATAAATATAAAATATACATATTAATATAAATATAGAATATAAAAATAAATAATAAATATAAATAAAAAATTAAATAGTATAATATAAATATCAAAAATATAAATAATAATATAATATAAATATAAATATAAATATAAATAAAATTATAAATATAAATATAAATATAAATAATAAATATAAATATATATAAAATATAAATATAAAATATAAAGTATAAATAAAAATTTAAATATAAATATTAAATATAAAAAATATAAGATATAAATATAAATAGAAATATAAAATTATAACAATAAAAATATAAATAAATCAATATAAATATAAATATAAATAAAATATAAATATAAAATATAAATATAAATATAAATCATAAATATAGAATTAATATAAATATAAATATAAATATATAAATAATAAAATATACATAAAAAAATAAATAAAAATATAAATAATATATATAATAAAATATAAATAAAATATAAATATAAATATAAATTATAAAAATATAAATAAAATATAAATATTAAATATTAAATATAAAGATAAATATAAAAATATAAATAATACAATATTAAAATATAAATATAAATATAAATATAAATATAAATATAAATATAAATATAAATATAAATTTTTAAAATTATTTTACAATTAATTTTGGAGATATAAAAATATTAAAAGTATAATAATACAAATGTACGTCTTTATGCAAGTAGAATCCGAAGCTGTTGTGTATCCATGAAAGCTAGTACCTATCCCTTTAAGTCAGATAGTTTTCGTGCACACTCAGCAGGCAGCCAGGCAGTTTCGACGTGGAATCCTAATGGCGGCACCATATTTCAAAGACTTGTCGACTGCCTTTAGTTGGTCTTGATTACTACCAATGGACGCATCAATTGTGGACCCGTCAAAGTCGAACTCTCGTGCTCATATAGGATAGCTAGACCAAAACCCACAACCAACCCGGTCAGCCCCCTAAGCTACACATACCCAGGGCAGCCGCCACAACCAAGCCACCGGTAGCCGACACCATATAGGAATGACGCTAAGAAGACTGTTCGACTTAAAAAATGTCCAACAGAACCAGACCACACATTAAAAGTAAATATTTCTTGGGTGACAGGAAGCCTGTAATGTTTAAATTAATTATTACACGTCACAGATGGCATGAATTTTGTAATACTTTATCTTATCCCCCTCTCATTTTGATGAGTTTAAATTTGTAGGGTGCCAGTGACTAAATTCGACTAGTCACATTCGTGGATTACGTCACGATGACGTAAACTTCGTTTCAGATATATATCCTCCAATCCTACAGCACAAAGATCCTCGTAATTTTAAAAATCTTTATTCTCTCTATTCACTCCAATTCGATAAATATTCATGTTTAGATTCCAACAATTTCCATGTAATAATACAGGTAACTATTAAAAACTTTGCTTAGCCAACAATCAATTAAGCTCCAAAAATGATATAATATTTTCCCACCCTCTTTGAATCTCTTGCACTCTTCTCATTTCCCATTCCAATCTCTTCTTACGTCCAGTTTCTACTACCTTTACTCATTTTAAGCAATCCTCCTTTAAGTCTATCATTACTCCATTCGATTATAATAAATCAGTGACTAATAATCCTTTAACAAAATAACAGTTAATAACCACCACTCATGCAAGCTCGTTATATCTAACAATGCTTGGTTTCACCTTATCGTCCAATAGCTCCAAACAGTTTCAATACATTCACAGGTAAAGATTCCATTATCATCCTTTTTTACTTTAATTCTTAAATAAGATCTTATATTACTAAATTATACGCTGATACCGTGTCTACTAAAGATAACACTTTTCGTTCTCCAAATACCTGTATCACCCTTTACTGGCAATACCGACCAAGTTTTCAATTTATCTTCATTTTCATACTGATCCTCTTCCAAAAATAAATCATATACTTCCTTCATTGTCACTACATACTCGTCCATCCCAATTTCGTTTATTTCACTAGTAATTAAGGCCTCACTTAGTTTAAATGCTTTATTTGCTGTCCATCATCGGTACTTTCTGCATGTCGATTTCTTATCTCATAATCTAGTTCATACTAGTTCTCGTTAGTGTTTCTTCCGTCGCGTTCATTTCCATTGCACCTTGTATTTTCCTAATTAATATATCTGTCACATCCTTCCAACAACTCCATAGTTTCCTCCATCGATCAACATCTGGACGCCATCATATTTCTTGCAATGTAATTATTGAAATGTGTGATTAACACTTCCACAAATATTCTTTCTTTTAATGATGTTTTCAAAAATTTATTTCGTGCTGCATATGTTGCATAATATTGCGCCGTTGATTTTTCATTAATTTATCATAATTTGTGTTCATAAAATGAGCGTAATAATATTTCTCCATGCTGGTCGTTCTTCAGTACTTCTTTACAAAATTTCTCGAGTCTCTTCCATTGTTTTATGTTTCCATCCATGGCTCACCTGAACACCATCAACTTGTACTCATCGTCAATTTCCCTAAATACCTTTATAACTCACAAATATTCTTGGATTAATATTCTCTTCCTGATTAAATTTTAGCAGTAAAACCTCTTCGTTCTATGGAACCGCTTTTCTGTGTTATTTAAATACACCGCTACCAGTTTACTCGTCCTTCCTCCATTTATTTTTGAATCTATTCTCCAGCCTGTCTTCCAAACTTCTTCGAAACTTAATTCATTATCCCACTTTTTAGAACTTCTGCTTTTTCTTAAAATTCTATATACATTTATTCTAACATTCTCTCCTTCTACTTTCTGCAGCATTTTTCTTCCCATCTCACTCATTCTCTTCTCCAGTTTTATTAGGTTAGCTTCTTGCTTTTCCAACATGCCGATATTTGCTTCTCTACACGCTGAATTTTTTTATCTACTTTATTATAAATAGGATTTTTAATAGGGTCGGTCGATGTTGAATAAAACAAGTTGTGTGTGAGTTGTATTTAAAGGGCACAAACAGTTTGCTTTATTATATTATAACAAAGACCCATCATTATTGAAAACTCCTATATATTTTACAACTTAACAAATTCTTTCCTAATATCCTTTCTCAATCCATCAAAATCATATTTTCTAATTTACTCGTTATCAAACTGAATAAATATTAACCATAATCACACTTATAGGGAAGTGCATTTGAAATAAAATTAAAAAGATAATTAAAGAGATAACTGGGGAATTTATTGACACAATTTTAATTAAGTAAATATTTACAAATTTACATAATTTCGGCTGTACGGCGAAGCAATTGTATCTCTTCAAAATTATTTTGGACAAAATACTCTCCCGAGGCGTCGAAGATTGAGAACAATAACGGCGTACCTAGTTTGAAACGTAGCGTCGCTCTCTGCTAGCTTTTCCTCAGAAAGCTCTCCTCAGCGTCGCACCAGATTGATCTCCTTCAAATTCAGAGACCCGAACGATCTCCACTGCCGTCTCCTTCAGCTACCGAAACCAGATTGATGGTTACCTTCCGTCTCCTTCAACTTAAGACAGTAGAATGACGATTCCTTACAACATCATCCAGCCTACAGCCGATTTTCTCTAGATCACGAATTCCCATTGGTTGAGGAAACCACATTGCATTAAAATATTTCACTATTTCTCATTTCCCACGCTAGCAAAATACTGATGCCATGCTCAGATTCCAATCCTCGCTAACTTTATACTGAGAATTCAACAGTAATTGAATACCGCGCTACACACTAATTTCATGGAAATGTTCATCTATCTCCACCACTTCGCTCGTTCTTCATTATCTAAAAATATTTGCTTTTCCATAGTAAATATTTTAATAGTTTTTAATCCAATTAAATACGCCAACGCCTCTGCTACCTAGGTTCTACTGTTGAGTGTGAAAATATGTAACAAACTCTTACAGTTGAATTACCGAAGTTCCACAACGATGAACTTGTACACAACGGAAAATAACTGATTATTTAGATTTGTTAGTCTATCTTTATAGGTGCTACTTGAAATAAGTAAATTTTAATAATTTTTTAAAATATTTATTTTACGAAACAAAATTAACAAGAATACCTTCAGCATTAGTTTTACAGTTCTCAAAAATAGCAAACCACGGCCACTTATTATTATTAATAATTTTCTTAGGATGTAATAAGTTGATTGTAACGTTTTTGACCTTCTTTCCCGTCAGTCTCCATTACATATACTCGTTCGTTCATATCTTATGTTATTAACTTTTTCAAGAGTCTATAAAGACTAATTATTATAATTATTAAGAATTAAATATATCAATATTAAACGTTCGTAGTCGCAAAAAATTGGCGAAAATGAACATAGAGATTCAGAAAATATATGGAAATGACAGAAATTTGGTGAATAAAGTAAATAAATATATAGTTGTACATAATAATAATAATAATTTATGCGTTAAAAATATTTTATCTTAAAGCTTCACATATGATGTTTTGCCCTTGAAGTATACTATTTTTTGAAAAAACGTAATTCTTCTGATTTGAATTTACGAGATTATCTAAGTCCAATAATGTCTTCCTAGCGAAGTTAATGTAAAAAAATCAGCGGAAACATATTTAATTTGATTTATTAAATCATTACTGAGAGAAGGTTCCACAAAAGTTGTTAAAATGGTTCCAGTATGAAATTACTATGTAACTCAAGTTTTTTTAATTGCAAAAACTTTTATACGAAGATAGTACAATTATTATTACAAGGTATATAGATATTTATTCGCTGAATAAATAAATTACACGATTACTTGAATAAATATAACTCAAGTAAAACCTCAATAATGCACCCGCTCTTTTAACTGTTATCACGGTTGAGTTGTGAATCAAAGCATGGCCATTAATGCCTTACTTTCAGCATATGTATCACAAGCTACGTTCAGAAGCAAAATTCGCATCTCTATAAAGTGGAGATGCTTTTACGTTAAGTAATAATAGGAAGAAGGTAAACTGCTGATACGTAAATGGCGAAAGGATAAAACGAATTTATGCTATAGTCTTTTAAGGCATTAGGAAAAGAATCTTGTGAAACGCGTTTAATAATTAAGCACGGTATTACGTTGCCGTGAATTTGAGTCTGTCATGGTGTAATATATGCTTGAAAAGAAATAGAGCCCGCCTCCTGTGAGCTGAGTATACCTACAATATAAAAGCTTTCACGAAACTGGGTAGCCGTAAAACCCACGCATAAAGTGGCGGGCTCGCGCAGGGATGCTAATATATCACAGCTGTCAGATTTGCGGAATGCACGCAGAAAACAGACGCCTTATCGCACCCCGTTCTAAAACGTCGCGTTAAATTTCTCGTTGATGGGGTCCGTCTCCCGGGTCATTAGGCTCGCGGCTGCTTGCTTTTCTCACGCTTCTTCCAAATCCCACTCCAGTCACTAAACAGGCGGTCCTCTTACCTGAATTAACACGTCACTGCGAAATGTGTCTCGGTGTACCGGTTGTTTGCATTCAAAAATACACCAGAAATATTTTCAGGTAAACAACAGTCAGCAAATTGTTTATCAATTATTTTATATGCCACCCTTATCTTCACTCCTCCTTACAAAATATGCGTGCGACTCCAGAAGTGCAGCCCACTTGGCTTCTTCCCTCTAGACGGTTAGAAAGGATATTCAAGTATAAGCCTTTAATCAAAGATTATTGTTGACAAATAGTTATTAAAATATCCACGTCCAGACTACTTACTACTTCCTCGCTTGCGGTTCATTAACAAGATGTATTTTGTGAACCAGATTTATTTTAATTTCTGGAATATTAATTTGTATTTTACTTTATTTGGCTTAAAAATTGGCCCGCTCCTGATCTTTTTGTTTTAAAAATATACCTTCTTTGTATTGCTATTTTTTACCGAATTTAATTTGTCCAAGACGTCGTATATACAACGCAAGAAACAAAATATTCTGAAAATACTCAGATATCGCCTGTAATGGTTGATATGCCAAGAAAATTTGTAATGAATAAGTTTCCACGGTTTGTAATTAGACAATGTTTGGTAATATTACAGTTAACCAGGACCTATATTATTTTAATTGAGTGACTGCCTTTAACAGTTGAATGAAAATATGGCATAATGTGGTTGAGTGAATTGTAAGTCTTAACTTTTATTAGAAGACCAGGTTGGAAACAACCCGACCGGACCGGGAATCTACGCAACGACCTCCATTTTCCGCTTGAGCACTACAATCTGAGCTACGCCGGTCGACTCACAGTCCCGTTCGAGGTTTCTCCATCCTATCGACCTGAATTTCAGGATCCCCACTTTCTGTTTTGGGACATCAGTGAAGAATGGATATTATGTGTAAACTGATCGTAGCTGCAATGGCTTTAATTCAAGAACAGAAGAAGTGAATTCAATTAAAGATCAACCACAAACGCTGTGAAATTGAAATAGTTAATCACGATGAAAAACTCTCGTACCGGCCATTGATGTCATAAAATAAGTCGTAGGGAATTTAACCCCATAAATTTTAGACGATCCCTCATCTCTATAGGATGGAGAAACCTCACAAAGGAATCGGAGTCGCCTCGGATCGTCATGAAAACTTGAAAAATTGTTATACATCTAAGTATGCAAAGTACTATTGCAATCCATTGAAATTAAAGCACCGAGATTGCCTTTTATCAAAGTTCAATATCAACTCTTATATGTATAATCTCAAAAGTAAAGACGTTATAGCGAGTATAGAGTAAGAAAATTGTTTTACGAAGAATGATGAAAGAAGCAGACATTAATTTTCATATGTTATGTCTCAAAATTGTTTCATAATCTTTTAGAATAATAAATTTTCGTAAATGAACATCTTGTGTTTCCGCAATATCATTGGTTATACAGAAATGACTTATTCTAAATTCGTGATGTCTTAAAATGCATTACAGAAACCATTCAGTGGATAATGCCGAATTTTGGCGTGGTTGTAAATTGTTTAGAACTTATTTTGGATAATAAGTGCAATTAAATCAACTTATTTTGTGGCAGCATTAATATTTTGTAAAAGAATGAGTTTTCATAGTTTATGATTTTTTACTTGCATTTCGGAGGTGCACGTTCCGGGATCGCAGATCTAGGCACACGGTAAAAAAATGTCGCTGATTCTATTGGATCCGTCGGCCGGCTGTTTTATAAAGTGGTCGAGGCACGGAGTGGTGAATACTGCAACCCCATAGCATTCGGAAAGTACCCAATTTACCGACCTACCATTCTACTGAATTCCCCCGTTTTCAATTCCTTTCCTATGATATTAATGGGGAATTTCCAGTTTCTGGATCGCACTCATGTGGTCTGTTACCAAAATGACAGTATTTCCTTCAAAATTTTTCTACAAAGTTTTAAGGAAAACCAATAATGAAACCGAAGAAAATCACCACTCTGACCAACATCCCGTCATGAAACATTTACAGTCTGTCAGCCGTACAGTTTGCTAATAACGTTAAATCACACAGCGTGAATAAATAAATAATACGCCATAAACAAAATTACTTTTGCTAGTTTCATTTCAATTAATTTCTATAGTAAAATATTTCACCTTCTTAATCGTGTAATTAGTACGTGTGAAGTTTATCGCCTACGACATTGTTTCATTCATTAACTCACATCATGTGGCGCAGAATTAATTTAGCTCCTGGTACCCAGCGGCCGCACTTGGTTTGGCCATTGTGTTCAGCGTGATGGGCTTGTTCATTTATATTGCCGCAGCAAGCAATATTTATTTGTTCACCTGAGGGTTGAAGTTTAGACTCGTGTATGTGTACACAACCGTACAGAAGCTTCCGGCATTACAATGAATTTTGTAAAATGAGACGTTACTTTCATGTAATTTAATGACGTGGCTGTAGATAAATAATTTAAACCAGACCTTTTACGCGTTAGTTGTATTGACGAAAATGATTTTTAGCTTTTTAAATTCGATATTTAGTTTAAGACATGCAAAGAGTGAACGAAAATTGCGATGAACCGTTCAATATTTTTTGAAATAAGGGAATCAGCCTTGGGCGGCAGAAAGCTCTGATAGATTTGTCGTCGTTCAGTTCCGTGAAGTTTTTGTTTATGCCTTTTCCTAGTGTGTTTATGTTACGATTTTTGTTTTATTTTCGTGTGTTTGGTACTTCCATATTTAATGATTTGTGATATTTGATTGTCTAAATATTTACGCGGAAGTGTGCAGTGTAACGTGTACATTTATTTCATACAACCAATACAGCCATACGTTTCCATACCTATTTAGGCACTTGTTTCGGGAGTTGGGTTTAAATATCGCTCCTGGTAAAAATCTCGTACTTGCGTGTTCAAGCACGCCATCGCAAGATGTTTCACCTTCTAGTCTGAAGAGAATTTTTGGCCACCTATTGACATGAAAGTCAATTGGAGCGATTTCCGTGCTGTAGGGAGGGTGGGCGATGGTGTCTCGGAGAAACTTTTAAAACAGCGTGGCCTTCCTGGAAGTTCCTGTCATCTTAATTTTTTTTGTCTTTGGAGAGACGAGGCGTTCGTTTCCACATCGTGGACGACCGCTCACTGCAGGGAGTGTAGTGGTGAAACCGTGTTTCGTCACCCGTCACAATGTCGTGAAGAAAACTGTTCCCTCTCGGGAAGAATACCATTACAAAAGTTTCAGACTTGCTCTCATGTGTTTCTACTTGTGTCTGTTGGAAAGATTTCGTAGAACCCATCAGTCACACACTTTCCAGTACTGCAGAATATTGTGAACAACGCGACGAACGATTCCAAACGACGCACCGTGCTGGGTCGGTCTGGTCGCAGTGATACGCGTCCACGTCGGTGACGTTTTCTCTTCCGGTCGCAAACTTGCGACATCCTGACACGAAATTACAGTCTAGTCTCTACGTACAACTCTACCAACTGCCAATAAAGTATAGTCATCAAAACGTGAATAAGCATAAGTATCAACAGGACCAGTTTTCCAAACGTGTCCCTATTTGTGATTATCTATAAATATCGCTGTAGGTGGCGAATGTTTAAATTATGCACGGTTATGCAAGTATATGTACCACACAGTACAAACTTGTCTATAACAATCTTAACTAATATTTAAAATTAGTTTCCGATAACCTTAGTAACGTTAAAGGATTTGTTATTATTATTATTATTATAATGTATCGTTTTAGAAATATTAGACAGGTAAATATGTGTACATAGATTTTCATTTATGTACAACTTATAATTTCTATTAATTGACGTCTCTGATAATTAATTTAAATTTTATTTATTGATGTATATTATGTCCTCATTTGGCGATTAATGCAATAAATCAAATCAAATTCTGATGAAATAATTTGCTTTCAGATATCCGCACAATAAGCGTCAATTACTATTACGATAAATTCAGTAGTGTACATATAACTTAATAATTTTTTATTACTTATTACAGGAGTTTATGCTGTGGTATTCAGTCCTAAGACTGGTCTGGTGCAATCCTCCAAGCTAACCTAACTTTCGCAAGCTTTTTATTTCCTCATAGCCTGCACAACTCACATACTTCCAAATCTGCTAAGCGTATTCCATCCTTACCTCCATCTTCTATTCTTACCCCTCACACTTCCATCTAATGCTAATTTTACAATACCCTCGTACCTGAAAACGTGGGCTATTAATCATTCCCTTCTCTTGGTTAACGTCCTCAATATTGTTCGCTTTTCCCCTATTCTGTTGAGAACTTCCTCGTAAGTTACTCTATTCACTAATATGATTTTCAGCATTCGCCTACAGCACCACATTTCTAAGGCTTCTATTCTTTTCCATCCCGCAACTCCTATCGTCCATGTTTCGCACCCATATAACATCATGCTCCACACGAAAATGTTTAGCAACGATTTCCTAATATTCTGACTTATATTATCCGTAAGTGAATTCCTCTTTTTCGCGAAAGCCTTCGTTGTCTGAGCTATCCTACTCCTTAAGTCTACTATACTTCTACCATCCCTAGTAATTACTCTTCCCAAGTAGCCGAATTCCTTAATTTCCGTCAAAATAACCCTTCCCAACCTAACACCCTTTGTTATTCCACTGTTTCCCAAACTACACTCCATTACCTTGGTTTTCCCTTTATTAATCCTCATATTTAACTCTGTCTCCGGGACTCCGTTCATGCTATTTATTATGGTTTCCAAGTCTTCTGATTCACCTAATCCTACAATATCGTCGGAAAAGCATAAGATTTTTATTTCTTACCTTTGCAGTATGATTCCTTTTCTGTATTCCGTTTTAACATTCTTCATCTCTTGTTCTATATTTAAATTAAACAGCATGGGCGACTTACTGCCTTCTTGATTACGGCTTTCTTTTCTTGGTCTTCTATGCTAATTAACTCTGCCTGTTTTCTGTAGAGGTTATGTATTAGCCTACTTTCTTGATATTTTATTCCAGTGCTCTTCAAAATCTTGAATAGTGAGTTCCAGTGCACATTATTAAACGCTTTTACTAAATCTACAAATGACATAAACATAGGCTGGTTTTTTCTTATTCTGTCTTCTGAAATTAGTCGCTAAATTAATATTGCTTCTCTTGTCCTTACATTTTTCCTAAAACCAAATTGATCGTCTCCTTACTCGCATTCGATTTGACGTTCTATTGTCCTATAAGCTATTTTAACTTCAAAAAAAAAACATTGTTGCGAGTCGAGTGCATTTCCAATGAGTCAGACTAAACCTCAGATGAAGAACCCGCATACATAACTACATAATCCTTCCTGTCACATTGTGGGGTGTCAGCGGTCATTGTCGCCTGTTGATGGTGGAGACATCTATTTTGGGAGTCATGCTCATCGCTCGGTCTCATCTGAAAGCATGGACACATTATATGATGTGTTTTCGGACTTCACATATCGTAAACGGACTTGCGTCTTGCAAAGCCAAGAGGCACACGCAAGCTTGAATGACCGTTTTCCACTTTCTAAATCCTGACAACTAATTAATATTCTGGACGGCATTTATTTGGTTTTTTCTGCTTTGTTGCCTGGGTTATTAGTGGCGTTCGTTGCTTGTACGTCTGCAATGGGGCTTTCCAATGATTTTGTCCCAGTGGGAACCATGCTACTATTACTATTTTTCTAGTTTCGGCTATTTCGTGAAAATTATCCTGATTAGCACTGACGTTCCTTAAAGTATTATGGTTTGAGATAGTTTCTGTATGGAAAGAAGTGAATCTGAAGGACTAAATGATTGGCTGATGCGATGGAAGTGATATGTTTGAGAGCCAAGAAGATAACAGCTATTCTGGGATTACGGTAGTTGTTATATTGTTTAGTGATAAGGAACTGGATGTGTTATGTGAATATTATGGCGCAGCCACTACCGTAGTGAGTTCTGAAGCTGTCCGTATAATTTTTTTCTAACTTTTTCTCAAATTCCGCAGTAATTAAGTGACTCCGTTAAATGTGCCTAGAAGGAAAACTGCTTCTATCAACCCCTATTACCCCCTTTAAGTTTGTTCATTTACGTTTGTTAAATACTGATTTTTGACGAGGAACAACTGTGGAATCTTCGAAAGGCCAAGGGAAGGGACTGAACTCTTAATACTAATTGCATATTACTTTGAGGTAAAGTTTCTGTAACTGATGGATAACACAGTAATACTCAGATACACAATCGTATTTTACATGTTTACATATAATAGATGTCTCACGTATGTTTCGTATATTAAGAGAATTAATGAAAATAACATTTGAAAAGCAGAAGCTTTTTATTACAGATTAATGTAATCCTACGTTTCCGGAACCTATTTGTACTCTCCTCAAGATTCTGTGAACTATTCTCAAATAAATAAAGTAATTCACAATTAAAAAATGGTTAACAAGCAGTTTACACGGTAACTTTGATTATTCCTTCCGAGTCTATGAAATGTTAATATTGAGGAAGGTACAAGTAGGTACCCAAACGTCGGATTACATTAATCTGTAATAAAAAGTTTCGATCTGTCAAAGGCCGGTTTCATTAATTCTCTTAATTATATATATATATATATATATATATATATATATTCCGTATTCGTACGAAGTAATTGTACTGGGCCCTTTTTAGAATGTAGAACGTGGCACGCCGAGATCTTTCCACGCTCGATATTTCTTGGGAGCTCGAATTTCTTACCGTGGTTTTACATAAATATAACAAGCGTACATACGTTTAAAAAGTTTATTATAATATAGAATTTAAGTATTGATTTGAGAAATCAGATTATACATAAACTGGTTATTTAAAGTAACAAAGGAAATATATGCCTGGCAGTTCTGCTTCACCATACAACGGTAAGTTGAAACGGGACGTCGGCATTATCGTTGACCTCCAAAATTAGATTCCATATGCAGCGGCGAACGGCAACGCTAGTAGTTAAAGGTCGTCAGACTGGATCTGAAACTCACCTATTGGAGTGCTTTTAACACTGCATAGAGGCAGAATGACGGCCTCTAAATGAAAACAAGAAAATCCACTTCATACGAGCAAGTACCTCTAGACTATATACACCGCAGATTATCCTCCAGGTGGCAGGAACTGTAGGGGGCTCGTACCAAATGAATTGATGCAGTTTATATGAATTAGCTCACCTAAAAGTAACTAAGGTATAATCTTGTATTGTGCCCACTGGTGAGGGAATGAAAGTTAATAATATAATATGATTTAACGTTTGGTAATTTAAAATTACTATGCGTATGGTTTATTTCCTACTCGGAAAAATGTGGAAAATCCAAAGAGTCGCACTGATACTCGACCAAAGAGGTGGCTCTTGCTCTCACTCCTTTAACAGTTATCAAGCCTAAATTTTACTTCAAATGTTATATCTTAATTATCTTTCTCATCTTAAAGCCTGATTGTCTAGAAAGTCACAAACGATATATATCCACCTGACTCGTTTCACGTCCTTGAAGTTTTGCTTCTCAATGGGATCAGTGGAATATGATTTAATACTAATACTAATTTATTAAATCCTACCTTTTTCGCTTTGGGTTTAGCGATCGCCTTCCCAGAGTTATTTTTGGACCCCTACATTCATATGAGAATACTGTATACATTACAAACAGAAACTAACAGAAATGTACTATTGTGTTGCATGACCGGACACAAACACTATTCATATCGCCAGTGAAACGTAATGGTATGTAATTTGTAAAACAAGTATTAAGTTTAAATAATCAAGAGTTATATCTGTTGAAACAGTTGAATATTTCGCTAATTATATTAATATTATTAATATCTATGAACGTACAAAACGTAGCCTGAAAGTGGGGTCTGCACGGAAAAAAATTAAACTTTGCGACTATAGTTCAATATTTGAACTAATAATATTTTAAAAATTATATTCACTGCAGTGACATTCCAATAGTACCATATTTAATAGTTACAGAAAAGGAAATGTGTGTGGTAATTATAACGAAAGAATTTCATTGAACACTGATGCCGTGGGTAACTATAAAACTTTTCCATGAATTTATAATATTAATTAAACGGTTTTCCAAGAATCTTTGAAAAGTGAATGCGTAATGCACAGTAACCACATCCCAAATACTAATCCAAAATTCTACCTCCGAGGACTTCTTTACTAAGTAACTATTAAATAGTAGATGAAGAATTTTAACAGACCTTACTAATTCACAATATGCTCAGCTCCTTGCAGTGGAGCTAACGTCAAATATTTGCTTGTTCGCTACGGGAGCTCAATCTTATACTTGAATTCTGCATGCCAAATATTTGTTGTTCTGACACTAGAGACTCGAGTAATTTTCTTCCTGTCGGAATCACAAGTTAATGAGGTAATGCTTTGCTTATCTTTGGGAGGCAGGCACCATATTTTGAATTGAGATTCTGTTGATACATACATGAATGGAGAATAAACTGGTATTCATTGAATATGCAGTAATAAAAAGCCACTCATGCCCAATAATTGTTTCAAATGATTCTGTGACAAAGTTGACTGTTTTATTAATAATATAGACTGAATCCGGTAAGTGTTCTAAGTGTTCAGTTAAGAATTTTTATTATTGCTAAAAAATTTGGATCTGTCTTCCTCCTTCCGTTTCCCTATTTTCACCGCTCAATAAACTCAGTTGACGTTCATTCTGGTTATCAGATTTTTAAAGATGAGAATTATCATATTTCACTCTTCCGTTACTTCACTTCTGTTTGACTCAACTGAGTTCTTTCACGCCTTTTCTTCCATAACGAATAACATGAAATGTGCGTTCTCTTACGTAAACGTGAAATTCTGTGTCAGCAATATGCTATTAGGCACAAGTTAAACTGAATATTGTTGTGTTAATAAGAAGTTGTATGTAAAAAAGTTAATAGGAATTCCTGTACCTAATTGCGCCACTGCAGCACGCTGACGATTTTGCTAACGAATAAAATTTTAATTTCATTGGACTACCAGTGCCCACGGAATAGTTTTTTTTTCTCTGTTTCACATTAAGCTGTACGAGTGAGGGAGTATTGGCTGTTACCTCAATTTCAGCGCTTCTCGACACGCAACCAAGCGAAATTGTGGTGGGGACTCTCGATATCCTGCAATGATACCATTCTAATCTCACTTTCTTAGTACACGTAACATTTATCTGCAGTGCTGTATCATTTGTAAGGTTTCGAGTACAGTTTGAAGGATTGTATCTTTTCTGTGAACACGAACCACGTAACAATTTCTACAAAACACACATTGGACACGAAGTCATATGCATTTAGAGCAACGATACCTGGTTACAACCCTACATACGAATGAAACCATTAGAAATGGTTTTCGGCGTAGATACAAAAAATTATCTATAATACACAATATTAATAGAATATGGATTTTTACAACTTTTTAACTTATTACATAAAGAAGTTCTGTCATAATTAAATTATAAAAGAATAAACCAGCTAAATTATTCAGATATATATTTTAATAACATAAAAAGGTAATGGTTGGAACGATATATCGTTCCTCATTCTAAACTCATCAGGTGCAAATATAATTTTTGTATTAGTCTGAATATTTTATATTTCTTGAAGTAGTAATACACACTGCGGAGAAAAGATGGAAGCGGAAATGTTAATTTATGTATTGATTTTTTCAAAAATAAATTACATTCTAAGTTGTAAAATATTTTATACTTGAATCTATAGCGGCTTCAAAAAAGAAACACTATGTTGAACCATCTTTATTTCATTAATATTCTAGTTGGGTACCTAGCGTAGCTCTAATATTTATCTATAAGTAGCTGCGTGCCCGGCGGTGCCCGGTAATTCATTTATATTAGCCCACTGCAGTATTTAATTCATCAGTAATCTCTTTGTCAACACATGATTAATCGTGACGTCCTGTAACATCAAAACGCTGAAACTAAAATATTTTATTTACGACGTTAGATAGGGAGCCGTCGAATGATCATGTGTATAAATAGTAATTAAAACAATGAAAAATTGACATTTTCACAAAATATTACTTCAAATAAACTTCATTTGTCCATTGTTGAATTAATCGATAAATAATTGACTCAGTATGCACACAATTATAATTTATACCAACAACTTGAAAGAGTATATATGATTCCATCCCAATAAATGATACGAAAATTATACTCGGAGATATGAATGTCAAGATAGGTAAAGAAAGGCAATATAAGAGAATCATTGGGTTTGGCAGTCTTCATGAGGTATTTAACAGTAACGGGAATAAACTTTGTATATAGAAAAAACATGATAATTAACTCCACTTGTTATCCCCATAAATCATTTCAATCCCTGATGGGAAAATCTTTAAGCATATCAACCACGTTTGAATAGACAAACAATTTGTAACTGTGGATGTAAGGGCATTGAGAGTTCATTGCGTCACAGACTACGTTTTAGTGAAGATTAAATATAGATGTAAAATTACTACTAATAGATCAAGTCGTAGCGAGAAAAATCAAAGATATAATTTCTGTATTTGTAGCTGAAGACAAAAGGAATAGGTACAAAATTAAGGAAAAATTTAATAATCTAGAGGATATTGCAGAATCGATGGATCCAATGTAGGCACTATTTTAAATAAACATAACATCAACATCACAACATCAGAGGAAATCATTGGCCGTCAAGAAAAAGCAAACAGAATGGAGTGGTATTATGGAGAATTCCAGGTGGCCATCGATATTAAAATAATATATATATATCGATTTTATTGATAGAACAACTATAATTGGAGAAGAAGAATATAAAAGGACAAGAAAGAGACTGATAAACAATGTAAAAGTAAAAACAGAGTTTGCTGATTGATGAGGAAGTTAGAAATAATAACACCAAATAAGACTTTTAAACAATTTAAATTTTTAAAATAAGGTTTTAAACCAAGAACTGAACTAATAGGGGCTCAGGAGAAAAAATAACAAGTAACATAAGAAATTATGAAAACCTGGAAACAGTAATTTGAGCAGCTATTAAATCATTATCAGAACTCAAATAACGGAGTCAATGGTAGGTAAGAAAGCCTAGGGGAATAACTACACGTAAAAATAATCGATACGCCTGCATTGGCGAAAGTAGATGGACTTACACAAAACTTGAAACTAAATAAAGTTCCACGATTCTATGTGATTACGGCTGAGAATTGATGGCTGATGCAAAGGAAGTGAGTGTAGCAATATACAAATTGATAACAGGCATCTGGGAAGAATAAAAGCTACCTAACGACGGGAAAAAGAGCATAAGTTTCCGCGTAATAATATTTACTCCTATTACTAAGAGTTTGCAATGCTCATTAGGACCTACAAGCATTTTTGAGCCCGTTTATGTATTTTTTCCTACGTTAGAGTGTGTTCATTTCTATATGTATCCCAATATGGTACCCTATATTCAAAATTTGGCCTGGCCAGCGTTTTATAAGTAGAAATCTTGGCTTTCAGCCTGCTTTTCCTCAAGATTTGTTTACAAAGTGTAGTGCCCTTCACCACCCCTACCAGCGACCTCGCTCACTTGATTATCCCAATTTAAATATTTTAATATATTTCCATTTGATTACTCAATTACTACTTCGTTCCCTATTTTCTACTAAACTGATGGAACATTTCTCTTATTTATAAAGACGATTGCCTTACTTTTATTGCGATATTTGCATTTTATTTTTAACTAACCATTGGTGAATTTTGTCTAAGCCAGATTGAAGAATCTGTGCATCCTCCACATTTACAATTTCCCCATAAAGCATACAATCGTCGGCAAACAGTTTAATCAGTAATTAATAGTAATTTTTAAGTTTTTTTTATCAAAGCAAGGAACTTAAGTCGGCCGATCACTATTCCTTGCGGGATCCGTGACGTAATTTTGACAGAGTCGGACAATTAGTCATTCACGCGAACTCTGAGTGAACGATCTTTTAAAAATTCCCGAGTCCACTTCAGTACCCGAAAATATATACCTGTATTATTTAACTTAATAATAGATCGTGCGGCACATCATCGAAGGCTTTAGAAGAATCAATAATTAGAGCGCCCATTCTACCTCCCTTATCAACCGTGTCCGACATATCTTGGCAGACCGTGGTTGTTGTCAGTTGACACTCACAAGAGAATCCAGGTTTGAAGCCATTTTTCCCACTGTAAATCCACTCCTTTTCGTCCCAGTATTACGCAAATATTCAGCTATCAAGCGCTTAAATTGATTTCATGTCACATATGTGAAGCTAACCGGTGTGTAATTACTGGTCTCCGATCGCGTCTACTATCTGATTTAAATATGGGAAATAGAATCGTATTTTGCCAATCGTCTGGAACATCAGAATAGTTAACAGATATTTCAAATAGACGTATGAGCTAAGTAATCATGGCTTCCCCTCCTAACTGAAGTATTTCTCCTGAAATACCATCCGGGAAAACTGACACATTTTCTTAAGTTTTCTAACACTTATTCGTCAGTTGCTAGCATTGATTTTGAAGGCAGATGTAGATCTGCAGTTATCCCAAGTGGGAAAATCCACCTTTTCCCCGAATACCGTGGCAAAGTAATTAGCGAACCTGTTGGCTTTAATTATTTCGTCTAATTTTAAGGCATTTCGTACTCCTTTTAGTGGCGGAGCAACGCTCTTATTCCTTTTACGCCCTGAACTTCAAAGTTTCGTGAAACGGACATTTGCCTGCGTCTCATGCATACTTTGTACGCCTTTCGTAAGAAAAAAAAGTTTCTGTTAGTTGATACACAGGGACGTGGGAATTTTATTACTTATTGGCTTGTCGTCCGGAGGGTAGTTAGGATTATTAACGGCATAGGATTGATGTTGGCAAAAATTCGTTTCGGCTATACAATGTTCTTCAGTATTCCTATTAAAAACTTGTAGGGGAACTCATGCATGTAAGTGTACTATTTCTGGATATGTGCTCCTCATCAAAACTTTATTTACCAAGTCCCCTTTACAACCACTACAATTCAGATGTCAGTAAGAAAGCTTTCAGGAATATCAAACATCCATCCGGCAAACTAAAATTAAATGACGATGGTTTAAAAAACCCTAAATTTAACGTCTTTGGCTGCTGTTGATTTACTTTACAGAAAATTGCAACAATATTTCTTTGAATCTGTAAAAATAACTATAGAGTATAGGTTGAGTTGTTATCCACCATTTAAAAAAAAATTAAAATTCAGTCAGCCCAATTTACTTTTCTTAAGTATCACATAATAGGTAGGTAAAAAAGTATTTGCTCAAGAGTAACTGTAAATGACACAGTAAAATGTATTAAAGATGAAAGGAGTTGATAGTGTAATTTTTTTTGGGTAAGTTATGCACTAAAGAGAAACGTAGACGCAATACCTTTGCTATCAATTATATACACTGTAGACAAGTCTTTGAGCTAGAAGATAAACATTGATCATCCACTATGAAAGTTGTTCATAATTAAAGAACTCTATTGTAGAAGAACAAGTCATGCATGTCATGTGTCTACATTAAAGTAGATTGTAAAATGTAACATCAGACGATACACGTGGATCGATAAAACTAGTCAACAAAGAGTCGAAAAATAAATATTTATTAATTAATGCATTCTTCTAACTGTTCTAATTATTCAATAAGTCAATTAATTCAGAAGCAAGTAAGCGATGGAATCAAACAATTTTACAAAGTGGATTCAGAATAAATGACTACATTTATACATCCATATTTTAGTAATTACATTCAGAGATTTCTTATACAGCATAAAGGTATCATAATTATGATGAATTTCCGAATATATAATCGTTTCATCGTATTGTTGCTTACAGTTTCATTTTTAGAAACCGTGTTTACTCTAAATGCAGTGAAATAATATCCTAAAATACCATACACTAGTATAATTGTATCAATATTTTCATTGACAACATAGTGCGGATTCAATTTCAATAACATTATATCGATCACCATTTAGCTTATAATTCAGCACTGTCTAATTGGATACCTTGACTTCTGTAGCTCCATTCCATGGGATCTACTTTGAAAAATTCGTTCAAATGATTCAGACACATTATTTTTGCAGACTATTGGAGAATTTCACAAAGCTTGTATCAGTTGGTTTGGAATTGTAGACGAGTTTGTTTCTTGAAGTATAACCAAAGAACTAATGCCAACAAATAATAAAGTATTCTATTTCTAAGAAACTGTCATTATGAAATTTTATTTTGACCGAATCTGTGTTATTTGGTGTTAGTTGGTAGAAACTACCCATACTGCTGTACATCCGAAAACTATTAAATTTTCTGATGAAGAATGGAGAATAGTCTGTTGGTAATAGCAAAAAATTAATGATACGCAACTTGTAGAACTACGACTGTCGTAATCTCGATTTTGTCAATCGACTTGTTTTTCAGTCATATAAAAATGCGGTCCGTATTACGTATTCTGAAAAGTAACATTTTGATTATGTCACAGTACGTATGATTTTATTCACGTATATCTAAATATAAGCAGCAAGCAGATCAATTATTGAAAAAAATTTAACACATCGTGATCGTGAGCCAAGTGGCGACATTAGGTGGCCTTTCCACTTTTTTTAAGGTTTCCTTAATCAGAGTGTAAAACACGTTTCGCGATGTTACTCAAGAAACTAGTTGTGAATTGGTCTCAATTTAAAAGTGTTTTAATTATTTATTTTAATATCTTATGACCTATTTCTTTATGTTTGCCTGAGTAATCTACAATATTGTTTCTGATATGCATTTGTTTCTAATTCTATGCTATTAATGACGAATTGCTTTCTCATGTTACCTGTCATACTCAGAATTACAAAATTTTCAAACAGAAACCACCCTCCCCCCCACAAAAAAGAAAAAAATCTACAGTTTATGTTCAACCAAAGGCTACTATGAAACTGAAATTAGAATTTCGGAATGGAAAATATTCAACTGGACTCCGGAATCGGAGCCGGGGCCTCCCGCTTACTGAGCTGTTGCTCTAACCACGGGACCCAGGAGCAAGGACCCGGTGCAGCTCTGGCTCATTTTCAATTTACTAATCACATTCTTCACACCCTAGCTATAGGAAATCAGTGAAGAACGGGCATTGCGCAACTTGATCAAAGATTCATGATCTTAGTTTCAAACAGAGTAGAGAAAAAAATTAAAATCATGCACCTTTGACACAATGTCTGTTCTTCAGTGATTTCATAGCTAGCTAGGATGTGAAGAATGTGATGAGTAAATTGTAGGTGGCCCTGAGTTGCAGGTACACGGGGTTGATGGATCTCGCGTCATTTTCAGGGGTCGAACCAGTCTGACGCAGTGTATAGATAAACCCGTCCGGTAAGCGGGAGATTCCTAATTCGATTCCCGGGTCCGGTAGATATTTCTTAATTATAATTTTTTGAATGCGAAAGTTTTTACGAAACAAGGAACATTTCGATTGAATGATAAATATAATTACTCCTTCTAGCAGTCATCGAATAATAGAAAACATTACGAAACATTATCAATCTGAAATTCCAAATGTGATCTTATTACTATGAATTCCGAGTTTTAGAGGAATATTCATTGTGCCGGTTAACATCAAGTTCATTGCATCCTTTGCATAAATGTGTCTATTTTGTAATTACAAGGGTAGGAAATATCCAAAATGACACACATGTTTCAAGTGATGCTCTTGATACCAGTTAGGTCACGAGTTCAGTCCCAGTAGTACTTATGGGTGAATACGGGTTTATTATAAAAATTCACGATCACTAAGAGATTAGTTTCAAACATTCCATTTCCAGCCTGAAATACTCACTTTACAGGACTCGCCGAGAACTCAGCTTGTCTTACATCTCCTATGTAATATTGTAATATTTATACATTGTCTAAACATTATTGATTCCTATTTTGTCGTTGATGGCGATTTCCTGAGTTAGTTTCTTCGTTTCCATTAGCTCAGTCGCTTGGCCACGTAATAATTATCAGCTGCAAACAACTTTATTTATATCATACTTCGCCAGAATTATTTTCCTACAACCATTTTAGAATCACCGTCTGGTGCATTATTTGATCATTTAAGAGCAAGCTTTAAAGCAGCCGTGAGCTTCAATGAGGACGGCGTCTCTCCTTACAATGGCCGAACGCAGCCGCGCTTGCTTATTCATTCCATTAGGAGAAAGCCGCTCACGCCTTGCTCTCGCCATCAATCGTCGTCCTCATTAATGTGAGACTGCCGCTCTCATTTGTTAAGTGCCAGTATTTTAATTTGCCTCCAAGGTACGCAGACTTCATTGCAAAGTAAGCAATTTGCTCGCTTTAACTTCTGCGCGGATAAGTGCAGCGAGAATCCTTCCAACATCGCGTCAGGAAATATTCCATCTCCGCCTGCTGGGTTCACGAACGCAGTCTGGAAATTACAAAGAGACCCAGAAGTCACCCGAAAAGACGAATATAGGACACACTTCCTGTGACCTACGATTTCAGAGGTAATACCAACTTTTATGTAGGATGCTTGGAAACTGTTCATTCTTGGTCGATTAGCAAAACGTACCTCACAGAAGTGAAATGAAATGTTGCAGTTGCATGATAGGGGCTTTGGGACAATCACAATTTGTTTTCTTCCACCAGGCAACTTCCGGTGATAGTTTTAGACAGCGATTATATTTATTTACATTTAAAGGAAAGGATTAAGTATCGGAACAATAAAGTGAGACAGGTGAAACATCAACGTATACTGACTCGACTCGAAAAATTGTTGAATTCCTCAACGTATGGGTGTTATAGGAGAATGCTGAAAATCAGATGGGTGGATAAAATGACTTACGAGGAAGTTCTAAACAGAATAGGGGAAGAGCGAACAATATGGAGAACGTTGCCCTGGAGAAAGGAAAATAGACCACATTTTAAGACATCAGGGTCTTGTAAAAATTAGCATTAGAGGGAAGTGTGTGGGGTAAAAACAGAAGAGGGAGGTCAAGGATAGAATACGCTAAGCAGATGTAGGATGTAAAGAGTTGCGTAAGATAGGTTGGAATGGAGGGTTTCATCAGACCAGTCTTAGGACTGAATACCACAACATAAATAACAACATGGGTAGAACGCCCATCGGGAATATTTATTTGAGACTTCGGTTGTGGAGAAGGGCTCCACTATCGATTTGGATTTGCGTATGTAATTATCAAGAGTGATCTTTTAATTTCGTTGGAATCGAGATACAACTTTCGTCGTAAACGTAACCACATTTTTTAACTAGATTTTTCTCAGGTCCACACTCACAAATATATAATAAACTATCAGATTTTCCACATAAGATGGACATTCCAGTTAATAAAACCAACCAATTTGAAGTTACAACATAGCATTAATAGACGATAGACGCAGTATTTGCTCTTACCACCTGGAAATTGTAAAATAATGGACTGAGACAGCAAATACAAAACAAACTGAGTGGCCATATTATTATGACCACCTTATAACGGCACAGTGTTGCCGCTTGAGGAAAAATGGATATAAAATGGAAATTCAAGAGAAGTTAATCATCAATTGTACTGAGTTTTCGCGATCGTATGGGCAAAAAAGTAAATAAATGTGTTCTAGTGCGGGATGATCATACGCGCTCGAAGCGTCGGAACCAGTGTCTGCACTTGTGAAGTGTTCAGGAACGACAGTTATTAATGTTTTCAGAGTGCACTACAGAGCAAAAAATCTTCGTTAGTCTTGTCGTCACAGGCTAGTTAATGCTCGAGCTGAAAGAAGACTTACCTGAATGGTTCAGTGCAACAGAAAAGCAACAGTGCGTCAAATAGCGGAGAATATTCATCAAAAACTAACTTCGAACGTCACTACACCATATCAGCAATGGTAGTTGACTACCTGTTCGGAACTTTCCAATGGCTGCTTTGAGCAGACGTCATCAGGGCAGTAGATGACTGAAAAGGTCATGTGATGAAATTGTAGCGCAGTACAACCCGCGTCCAATTTTTTATTATTATTTACGGAAACTTAAATAAGAAATATTCCGGCAGAGCAAGTCGCTGTCCAGGAAGAAGGGGGTTTTCCGCGCGCCGTCTTGGCGGCTCGGAATAGTAACAAAGAGACTGCGGCTGACACCTGGACCATAAAGCTCGGACACCCCGTCGCCGTTTCGGAATGTCTTAATCTGCCTGAGAATTTGGTGACCGGGTGGCGTGTGTTCCCCAAATGAAACAAGGGATATGATTGGAGGATATCCATCCATCCCTGCCACCTTAGTGATAGGTGTCGGATAAGTGGGGACAAGGCTTTAAAGAGGCTGGCGGAGACAATTTGAAGATTTGACAGATTTTTGCAGGGGATGACGAGAGGATATTGAAGGAGAATGGTGGAGAAAGAGATTGCTGGTGATACAAGGTGGTGAAAGGAGATGGCAGCAGAGTGGTGGAGAGAGGAGATTGGTGAGGTGGCAGCGGCGACCATGCTTTGATCAGTCCAGGAAGCAGGGAAGAAAGGTCTTAGCAACAAGAGAAGAAAGACTTCGTGTTATTGTCGACCTGCCGCTTCAAGTTCCACAACACGGAAATTACAGCGAGACGCCCACTAGATCTCAATACTAAGAATTTGTAGGATTAAATCGAACGCACAAAATTGTGATGTCAATGCTGATGATCCACTTATATTCATTTCTGCAAAAGATCAAATTAATCTAGTTCATAAATTAAATCTTTCTTTGAGTAAATTGAGTATGTATCTCTGAGTAAATAAATAAGTTAAATGTGTTAAAAACTAAATTTGTGTACATTTATCTCTGTTAGATTAGATGATAGCAATGAAGTAGTTATAGGCAATAAGAAGATTGATAGAGTTACTGATTTAAATATTTAAGAGTCATATAGGATCAAAATATGAAAATGAATAATCATATAGATTTTGTAGGTAGAAAGATATCTAAAAGAATAGGGTTTTTATATAGAGTAGGAAAATTTTTAACTAAGGAATATAAAACTGTAATTTATTACTGTATTATACTACCACTCTTTCAAAATTGTTGTACTGTGTTGTATGGGATATATAATAAATGCATGGACAGACTTAACAAGTTGAAAAATGGGGCATTAAGAGTTATCTTATGTAAGAATAAAAAATTTAGTGTCAGAGTTATATTAAAAGAAGTGAATTGGCTTTGTTTCAAGGACTTTGTAAAATTTCATACCATGATATATTTGTATAAATCTATCAATAATTTGTTACCGTCCTATTTTAATAATTATTTAGCTTATAAGTATGATAGAAACCAATACATTATTAGAAGTAAAGTAAAATTAGACATAAGTAGAGCTAGGTTAGATTTAAAACCAAATAGTGTAATTATTGAAGGCGTAAAAATATTTAACGAGTTACCAACAGAAATTTGAGAATATTAGACTGTTAATAAATTTAAGAATTGTTCATTTAAACATTTGAGTTTATGAAATGTAAACTGTAGTTATTTGCTAAATAAATTCTTTTTTATTATTACAGATGACTATGGAGCAGGCTCCGAAAGCACCTTTTATTTTATATGCTGATGTGAAGAAATAAAATTTTTTCTTTGAAAGTATTCAGCACAAAAGGCTTTATCAAATTTGTTGAAACCAAAACCTATATGAATTTTGTGTTTTTGACAAATTTAATTGAACTGAACCTTGAGAACGTTAACTGGCTCTGTAAGTTACTATTAGAACAATCTGTGGTGAATTACACAAAATGTATAAATAAAATAATCCTGGATGTACGTGCAAAACTAATATTAGTGTTTTGTGACGGGGAGTATTTATTTCAAGTTGGAAACAGAGTGAAATTGAAGTTTAGGCTCCGTGCGAGATAGAAATAATATTTATTTGGTATAATGCGCTATTATTATAGCTTGGTATAATTTGTGCTGTCACTTTCACGACCGCCTTTCTTTTGTTAAATAAATATAGAAGACTCTCCTGGATAAAAAATACCATGTAATTCTTTAGCATCGAGGTCGTAAGATGCGCATGAAGGACCAGAAAAATAGATAATTTATATCTAATGTTTGCGTCATATTATTATTTAACATTAAACTACAAAATTTAAGGTTAGAAATAATTGAAATTGAAACAATGTTAATATTTAGTGTAACTATACGCAGGTTTATATAGGTTATAAAGTTATTATGGCCGTATTTTATATCTTACATTAAGTTTGATAGGCTATACACAATTTAATAAAAACAAAATTTCACACAGAAGGTGAAATAGATTTATAAAATTTTGACGTATTTTATGAATGTAATGCCACGAAAGAAATTTTTTTATTTAGATATACATAGTTTTAGTACATTATGAGCTAATTTATGTGCAAGAGAGAATTATATTAAAATCAGCTTCCATTAAAAAAATTAAGTTTCATTTAGCTCCATAAAATAAATAAATATAGTAATACTTACAATAAATTCAGTTACTTTATTGAGGAATCATGCTAAAAGCATTCCCAAAATATTTTCGAAATTGCTACGGCCCTGCACGCGGAAGCATCTCAATAATTAATTGTGTGTAGCGTGCTCGTAATTAGGGCGATAAATTTTCTTTTATAACGCTCCCGACAAAAACAATTATTGGTAAAGTACTGTGTTTTCGTGGCATAAACGAATTCAGTGTTATTTGATGGCAAATGAGCGTGAAATTTATGATATGTTATGTATTAATGTAAGTATACGATTTTAATGTGATCTAATTACATGACAGAGAGTGACGGCACGTAATTAATCTTACACAATTGAGCTAATGTATTCTTCTTTATCGGGAGTAAATATGTACAACACATTTTATTACTTCACATGGAGGAGTGAACGTTTTGCGACGATAAACTAACCCATTTATTAAGTTTTTGTTCATAATTTGTAGTTTTATTAATATATTTTATTTTATTCTTACTGCTTGTAGCTGCCACAGTGTGTAACTCAATTACAGGAATAATAATAATTAATTAATTTAAATGATAACATTTCAAAAATTTATAACGAGTTACAGGGGTTGGAAAAAATATTATGAACATCATGCATAGGGTACGGCTTGTTACAGGTTGTTGGCACCACTGTGTATGTGTAAATTCTGCGACGCGGCTGCAGTGCCCAGTTGATGTGACAGGTTTTTGAGGTTATTTTGCAGTATATTATATGCTTTGTTCTGCGACGGTTAACATCAGTGATCAGTGAAATGCGTGCTATGTTTTAGACTTCTAAAGATGACTAATTGTTGGTGCGCGGTCAGTGGAACATTGCGGCTCAACTGTTGAACGTTTCACGACCGATAGTATCCTCAGTAATGACAGCATTCACAAAACATGATAAAACATCATGAGTGAAAAGGAATAGTGGGCGAAAGCCGAAGTTAACTGACAGAGACAGACGAACGTTAAAAAGGATTGTGATCAGACAAAATAAAAATTCCGCGGCAAAACTGACTGCAGAACTCAACACTCTCTTGAGAAGTACTGTATCGACAAACACAGAGCGGCGGGAATTTCACAAAGCTGATATTCATGAAAGGGCTGCAATTTCAAAACCCTTCATAACGGACGCCTACGCAAAACTGCGAAATAAGTGGTGCCACGATCATAAAACCTCTTCACTGTATGACTGGGAGGTGTAGTGTGGTTCGATGAATTATCGTTATTTTCTACAAACGGCCAGGTTTATGCATGGAGAACTCCAAACAAGACTACGATCCGGCCTGCCTGCTTTCTATAGTCAAGCACGGGGGAGGTTCCGTTATGATCTGGACGGCTATATCGTGGTATTCATATGGCGCGACTACTACCCTTACTGGCCGAATTACTGAGAATGAGTATGTCGACTTCCTCAACAATGAAGTGCTTACTTTGACTAGCATATTGCTGCCAGATACTGGCATATTCCAAGATGATAATGCTCTCATACACAGTCAGAAAGATTTAGGCGTGGCTTCTGGTGCATCAGAATGCCATCAAACATATACTCTGGCCAGCACAACCGCCAAACCTTAACATCACTGTTATGGGGAGTTTTAGAGTAGAGAGTAAGGAGCAGATTTCCCCTTCCATCATCGTCGCGGTAATTGGCGGATGTTTTGAAACAAGGATGGGAGGACATTCCGTTTGAAACTATTCAGACACTCTACGAATCTATTACGCAACGAATTGCAGCTATTCTCAAAGAAAATGGTGGTCCAACTCCTTATTAATCAATAAATATACTGTAAATGCATGTGCTCATGTTATTTTATCCAACTCTTGTATGTCTTATTTTCTAGCAAACGAAATATTGTATCACTATGAACTCAAATGGTATGGTAATCAGAGCTTAGAACTTATGAAATAAGATAAATGGAAGCATTCGAAGACCGGTACAGATTTTTAGTATAAGCCGAGAATCAGTGGTGATGTGTGAAATAATTATTCCAAAAATTTGACATTAACAGTGCCCGATCATAAATCTGGCTCTCGACCAAAAATTCGTCCCTTATGTCTGTAAATTTTAATGATAATTGACAATTTAATAATACACAGAACATATTTCTCCCATGTTCCATTACCTCAACTGGAGAAGAAATAAGTCGCAAATAGAAATATTTTGATCTGGCTTAGTTCCTCCCTCATTCCAAGAAAAATGAAAACAGCTTTACGAGTCTATTATATGTTACGCTCTTCAGTAAAAGCGCCTTTTGTTTAACTGACACGATATTTCAGGGGAAACGTTGTACTGTGTAATCTTTTAGTATATACGTAAGTGCGTTCTGAAGCAGAATACTGTACAAAAATAAAAAAATCAGCCAAATAAAGTCACAACAAGTTGAAAATAACACAATTCAATATTCAGACTTCATCTGAAGATTAAATTATTTTATTTATAAATAACTTCTGGAAAATATTATGGTTTAAGACAAATATTACCCACGTCTAAACACGAAAACAGCCATTTAGTCAGAAAAAAATATATTTTTCAAGACAATCACTCTGACACATTTCATCCACAAATTTGTGCGTTTCACAGGATGAAACAAGTCATAAAAAATTTCTGGGGTGTTTCATTTTTGAATTAATGCAAATACATCTTGTTAAAAAGAAAAAGTCCAAACATAAAATTTTGCCTCATGGATTGCGTCCATTTGACGGTATGAACATGAAATTGATTGAAATATTGTATTCCTCACTTCTTTTATAAAACTAAACCAATTTATCTAAAACTACATTGTCTATACTTATCCAAGGCCACGGACATCGAAATAAGACATTATTTTCTCTGGAAATATAAAATACACAGCTCACCTTGAACCGAAAGAGGGAAGGAGATGGGGAGAGCGGGCGTGGGAGTAGGTAGGTAGGAAGATAGATAGAGAGATAGACGGAGGGAGGGCGAATATTCTCACTCCACCTATTGTTGCAGTAGGATTCGCGCCGTAATAAACCCATTGTTTGCAGCAAGATAAATTCCTGAGAAATAATAAACTTCTTTGGATCGTCGATATGATATATACGTAAATTCTTTTATTTCTCTCGTCAGGTAAATTTTAATATTTAGTAACTGCTCATTTTTAATGTCTCTGAAACGTATGAAAGCGGGACCTCTTCCAAAACTAACTGCGAGTTATAAGGTTAGCCCTGAACCGATTATAAATAAATTATATCGTGCTTTTAATGTATTCAATTAATTCAACTTTATCAAAATTCTGTACCTGTTGTTTCGTTTATAGGGAAAAATAACTATTTCTGCGCGATAGAAGTCGCTGGCATAGCTAGTCTATGTCTGCATTTGTGTGTGTGTGTGTGTCTGAGTGTATGTACAGCATTCAAATCTGGACGAGTGGACCAACTTTGACCAAATTTCTCACACGTGCTCCTTAACTACAATTCCTTCTACGTTTGTGTTAAGAGTTTATAACACCTGCCCACATCCCACCTCCCTTCTCACGAGTGTTTGGCTTCAGTTTTTAATAATATGTATAGCAAATTGTGTTGAAATCTGTACGTGTATTAATAAATAAATAATTACAAGGAAACATACAAACATATGTACTTAGGTGGTTAAAGATCCCAATAATTATATAATAATACACTAAAAATGAGGAAACCATTATATGCGGTTTGAATAATCGAGACTTTAAGGTTAGTTATATGTTATACTAAGGTTATATTGCGAGGTGAGGCATTGAGGTGCACTGGCCGTTCGTTACCTGTGTTGGTCCCCTGAGATGGGCGCGACGCTACGCGACGCGTCGACGTAATGAAGAGACACGCAATGGCCGACCCTGGCAATAGCTGTCTCGCCACGGAGCTACGGCCTTCATTATGGCGAAGTCGTGCCCAACTCTTTATCACAACTAAAACGTACCTTGTCTAAAATTAGATGAATGCTAGCTACGCACGATTAATCCTCTTCGGTTACTTTACCATCCAACACTTGTTGCTGTGATATTCAGTCCCAAGACCCTCCATGATAACCTATATTCCGCAAGCCTTTTCATTTCCACATAACTACCACATCCCAGACACCTACCTAATCTGCTTAGTGACTTCCATCCTTGTCCTCAGATTTCTGTTCATACCCCACACACCCTCCCTCTAATGCTAATTTTACAAGACCCTCATGTCTTTAAACGTCGCCTATTCATCTGTCCCTTCTCTTGGTCAACGTTCTCCACATTTTTCGCATTTCCCCTATTGTGTTTATAACTTCTTCGTTAGTGATTCTATCCGACCATCTAATTTTCAGCATACTCCTATAGCACTACATTACAAAAACTTCTATTAATTTCCCTTGTGCTACTCCTATCGTTTTGCATCCATATAACGCCACACTACATACGAAAATTTTAGCAACGATTTCGTAATATTCACATTTATATTACCCGTAAGTAAATTCCTCTTTTTCGGGGAAGCCTTCCTTGCCTTATTTATAAAGATCGCATCGACTGTCTGGTCATTAGCGATCATAGTGACAATTATTTACATATTAATCCTACTCTTTATGTCTACTACACTTCTACCATCCATAATTATTACGCTTCCCAAGGCAGGAGAATTCCTTAGCTTTCTTAAAAATAGCCCTTCCCAATCTGACACCCATACCTTGGTTTTCCCTCTATTAATCCTCATATTGAACTCTTTCTCCAGTACCACGTTCATGCCATTTATTATGATTTTCAAGTATTCTTATGATTCCCCTAATACTAGAATATCATCGGCTAAGAGTAGGGATTTTATTTCTTCTCCTTGCAGTACGATTTCGTTTCCATATTCCGTTTTAATATTCTTCATCGCCCGTTCTATATATAAAGTAAATAGCATGAGCGACAGACTGCATCCTAGTCTTACTCTTTTCTTGAGTTCTTCTTTCTTTCTTGATCTTCAATTATAATTATTGCTGACTGTCTTTTGCAGAGGTTATGTATAAGCCTTATTTCTTGATATTTTGTTCCTTTGCTCTTAAAATCCTTATTAGAGTTTTCCAGTTAACATTATCAAACGCTTTTTATAAATCTACGAATGCCATGAACGTAGGCCGGTTTTTTTTATCGTGTCTTCTAAAATTACTTACATATTCAAAACAAAGATACAAACATTTAACTGTACTCTCTGGTATAATAAAAATATTACTGTCATTATTTGCTTTGGCAAATTAGCTTCATTTAACTGATTTAAACATTTTAACCACGCTACGTTTTGTATATCAGTATAAAGACCAAACGTAATCCTATCCGTAATTTAAATTTTTTGTATCTCTGTCAGCTGTATTTCCATTCAATACAAATGTACGCCCAGAAAATGTATTACTGAAATGCATAGAGTTTCAATCTGACAACCAACTTAATCACTTTTTTGAATCACGTATCTTTTATAAATCTTACCGGCCCTAATTCAAATATCACTCGCTGAGGCGTAATGCGTTATCTAATATAAATTTGGCTTTGTTCGCCCGACATCGGGCGTACCGTCACGCTCTTATCAGTTATTGAGCAGAGTCCGATAGGTAGAATGCTCGTCGAATACGAGTTCGCTTTGTTGCGGAACTGCGGCGAAGTACTGTAAAAATGGATTCGTCCGATTCGCACCCTGACTTTCTCGTGTTGTTTCTTGGTTTATGACAACTGTATGTTTGCATTTGTGATGTACTCTACTTGATTCGTTGATGTTGGGCCCCAGAGCGGAGATCCTAAACGCACTTTTTATCAATTTCACCTGTCGTAAGTTACTCAGATTGGAACAAATAATTTGTATTGTGACATTATTGTTTATTTTATGTCGAATTTGGAACAGGAGGAATGTTGCCTTCCTCCCCCTGACAAAGGAAATCAATGTTAATTTTTAAAATATTAATTCATTTTGTAATACAACTGATATTAAAATAAAAGTAAACACTTTCGAGATTTCGTGATGATTTTTTATTATTACTTATAACTGAAGACTAAAGTAATTATGTATTTCAATCAATTTACATAAAACACATCGTTTATTCGTTAAAGATACAGAAACTTTTTAAAATGTAGAGAACAATACTATAATATTTAATTGTTTTATTTGTATAATGCTCATATTATAGTTACATGGGCGAACATTGCGGTTCTTAATACGTTAAATGTATAAATCAGGAAGCCGTGAAATCACTCACGGAAGAGAAAAGTTACAATTTACTTAACGATAGAAGTTTTATATTTTCAGATAACAATTATGTTATTTGTAATTGTGCACGCGTAATATTAATTATTGTTAAATATGTTCTGTTCAGAAAACCATTATGTAGTGAACACATATTTTCTAAACTATTAAAAAGGTTATTTTCGTTCACTTTAACTTTTCCGAGCACGCCTGTTAACAAGGGACGAACAAACAACCATTAAGGGAGCCTGACATCACAACATCCATTGGAGTGGTCCTTCGAAAGATTAAGAAGCCGCTGGCCAGCAATGTCATAAATAGGTCGGGTGGAATAATCAATAATTTGTCATTTCTCAGACTTTTCCACAGAAGTTCAGTAACCTCTGGTGCGTCGGTTTTCGCGATTTTGGGCGCGGCGTGTGAATCACGAATTTCCAAACTAGAAAATGTAAGATAAAGTGGGTATTAACCAGAAAAGGGGGAAATGGAGGTTTCGTGGTTAGTAAAGGATGAGGAGAGAGTTAGTTGTTGAATTGTCGTGGAGATGGAGGAATGAGTAGTTCAAGTGATTGAGGAGAATCAGAAAATGGGAGCTAATTTTTGAAGTTAGCTTCAGAGAGTGTCGTAGAGTGGTTGTTGATCTAGCAAGTTGAGTTAGATGGACGAATGATCGAGAAAGATAATTTGTTGAGAAATTAGGAGGAGGAGGTGTTCCGCCAGCGGTAGCAGTCTCTTCAATGATTCCTAAGAGTTCCGGTGTTCGTAACGTACAAATGAACCATAAATCCATTAATGCCGTTTACTCAAAGCCACAGTAGCAATTGCCAGCATCAAGTAGTGTTTACAACTTAAAGACCAAGGTTTCTAAGCCCATCTTCTCCTCAGAACAAGAATAATTTGCTATTATTATTTAATTTTAATTATGAATTCATTTTACAAAATGCATAATTCCTTTTAAAAGAGTAGAAAGATAAGTCTTTTATTTATTTTCTTTGTTAAATACGTTATTAATTTTTAAATATTCTTATTATTTTCATTACCCTGCTCTATTAATTTAAAGTAAAATCCAAATCCCCATTACACTTTAAAATATATTAAACATATAATACGAGGAAATAAATATAAATATAAAAATAAAATAGACTTAAATGATTCAGAGTTTAATTATTATGCTAATCAAATATAAGGTATAAATAATTTTCTCCATCCCCAACACATTTGTCTGGATCCACCACTGGACTAATCAGAGCTGAAATATTTGGTCTCGAGTTAACCGTGAGAAAACTAGATCCAGAAAAAGAAGCGAAGATCACCTACGTAAACCATGTTTAAGTTGGGTTACCATGAAAGAGACTTAACTGCTGCTTCTTGGTGATTTACGAACGTTGCTTGTGCGGCGTCTGTCTGTCCTTAACATGTTTGGAGACCGGCTTTTTTCCCTTCTCTCTATCTCCGCCTTTTAATATTGTTGGGTTGGTCGCTATGAGACCGTCACTGAATAAGATAAACAGAATAGATCTGCATTAATTAGACTTTACAATTCCTCAGCACCAGAGGCCTGTCTTAAATTTTTCACCGCAAGTCTCGTTTCATTCATTAACTGACGGAAATAAGCTCAGTTATGTTAAAGTTAACAAAATTAAACCACGAACCGAAAGAGCATGAAACACACAGATCACTGGGTTTATTGACGTATGTAGCGAAGATGAGAGTACAGTAGGCGTCAACTTTTTTGTACCATGAGTATCCGTATTATTCTTCTTAGTTCGGGTGGCAGACACGTGTGAGAAACGTAATCGGACTAATACTTTCGGTGTCTTCATTGGGCGAGGACCTCTCCTCATTTTCGTCTGCTACTGGTCTTAGTTTAATGGACTTAAGGTTTTAATTTTTGTCTTCATGTGTTTCGACCAAACGAATGACTCCAAATAATTTGTTTGATAGGAACATTTCAGTCAAAATGATGACATAGTTAACATGTATCCTGACAAAGATCATCGCACGATTGAGTGGGAATAAGGTGCTACCAGAACGCGATCATAATTGAGTTTTTAACATACGACGATAAGTATCGGTCTGAAAGTTGATGCTCTAGGTCCGTTTTCACGAAAAGTTAGAGCTCTTCTCAAGGAAAAAAAGCTGAATTGCGATTTGGTATACGAAAACCCATGGGAGAAGCGGAATGAATTCATGAAGATTAATCCAACTTATTGATGACCAAGGATCGTAGAGCTGAACAATAATTCCGAGCTCTTCAGCGAAAGTCAAACTGCTTGTTGGGCAAGATCTTATCAGGATCAAAGAAAGTCCGTGCAGTTAGAACTCCCAGAATCCCTCCCTCTTATCTCTGTTGGGCTACCTTTCAAATTGCGTCGTCGCCATTTCCCTATCCAGATTGCGATTGCCGCTGTGATCAAAGCCCAGGAAAGCTAAATAGGCCAAATAGTCGATTGAGTTGCGTATGTCTCTCGGGAATGGCGTTTACTATGTGGCTCTGTGGCTGTATGTTTTCAGCTAATGGATCAATATTGTTCTCAAAAGAAAAGATGAAAACCGATACTAGGTCGTGAACGATGTTTTTGTAGACAACATTATGTGAAACCCAATATTGCCGAATATGCACTAGCATAAATTCTTCATCTTCGAGGTTAACGCGTTTTCTTTGCTGTTATTACTTGTCTGAAATAAAACTATAGGTCCAGATTTTTTCTGGTATTGATTATTTGTACCGTAGTCACACATTCAGAAGTTTTCACATACACATAATATTAAGAACGTATTTATAACAATGGTATTGATGAAATATAAACAAAGAGCAATAGAATGACAGAAGAAAAATATTAATTTTCTGAATCTTGTGTATCAAATTCATTGTAGCCAATGTTATGTGGTATACATTGGTCATACTATTATGACCGTGGACAAAAGTGCGTACCATAACAAGAGTAACCTTAAAGGACAATCAAAAACTAATAATGGCTTATTGGCACATTCGAAAATCACAGTGTAGCTTTCGATGAAGTCAGATTGCTCAACAGTGGGAAGCATAAATTTAAAAGGCTCATATTAGGGGTTTTGTACATTTTTAGTATCAATAAAGATAAGCAAAGTTGATTGATTTATATTTATATATAGTTACAATTAAATTATTCCCATTTAATATTCATCAAGAAAATTTTATTAAGACTGTTTAAATTTAAATTTTAAGGTTGCATTTACTATGAGGTCATTAGCAACCAAACTGATTTGAGAGTTACAAAATGAAAAAATTGAGGATGTTATATTAATTCATAACAATTAGTCTTTTTCAAGAACGTGATCACTCTGTAGCAGATTTTCACTATTTCTTGACGAAACATTGATAACAATTTATAATGCATGAGGGGTTGTTTTTAAAATTAGATCGTATCTGGAAATTAGGATACCTGGAGCACTTGAAGGTTACGTAGTCTTGGATAGAAGTCGTTCATGTTCCATAGAAGAGTGTTCTAGTTTTTCGATTATTGGTTAATGAACTAGTCTTCTTTAGAAGATTCTTTTCGGTTTGCGTCCATTAATATTCCTGTGGAGAACTCGCATACTCTAGTCACTAATGTCGTAGGAAGAATCAGGAACGGATGGGGCAACCTTCGCATGATTCTAAACAGTATTAATTAATCGCGTCAATTTTTGTTTAGCGTTCCTTTCTTTGAGAAACGGGTAGTTCGTGGTAGTTATATCTATGAGTTTATCGGGATAAATGTAGTCACTGGAGACGTTTATTAAACATATTTAACTTGATCGAATGACGGAGGAGGCTTCTTATTGTTGGTATCTTTTGTTTGCGAAAAAGAACGGGATTTTGATTTCTTTAGCGGATTTGTGATACGGGGCGCCTCCAGGTATGGGAATGTCAGAGGTTTTAGAATCGTCTAACTTTTGAGATAAGAGTGAAGAAGATGGTCGTTTCTTAGATCCAAGAGACGCACTTTTATCTCCAGTTTTGGCTTTTCTCAGAGTTGCAAATTATGGGAGGAAATGTGGGTTAAGTGTCAGACCCCATCAGGGAGAGATTGAGTGAACTATTATCGGTAATCTTATGCCTTAATACACAGTCTTTAGCACAGTGACCCTGCATCTTATACAGAAAACTACTGTAACTTTCTAATATGAAGAAGATCCTGTAACAACTCAATACCGGTGACCCCACCATAGAAATGGGGGAATTTTCATATATACTCAGCTACGGGATGTGAAGAACAGTATTTCGCACACTGTTATCTGGGATGAAAAGGTAAAGAACATTTTTCGAAGACTGGGACCTCCTAGCGCTATCAACGTAGGCGCCTCAAAAAGCGTAGGCGGCGTCGGAGGTGCCACTGTTACAGCAAACAGAGTTTCTTTAAGAAGTATTAACTATAATACTAATGTGGCAACAGCAAAACTCTTCGCCATATTTCTGGCTATAAACATGTCAAGAGGATCCTGTGGTCAATTACGGACATATGTAGCGAGAAATGATGATTCATTTAAAATTACTCAGAGAAGACAACGAACGGATGTGGGTAAATACTCATTCCTAAATAGGACCGTAAAAGACAGGAATGATTTGTTTGGAAGTCTTCTAGCGACTTTTCCGAAGAGTGTATTAGGGACATGATTTAACTTAATTTATTCAGGCTTAGAATTAGTGTTAAAATATTTGTATACTGAATGTTTATATTAGTATAATATTTTAAACTTATATTCCTTTATTGAAATATTAAATGTATGTTGCCACTGGGCTCAGCCCATTGTAACGAAATCTGTCTATCTATCATTTTGACAGATTCGATAAAGGCGTTGGAAACAATAACCAACAAGGCGGCGATAATCAATTTTATCAATCAAATGCGGGATTGTTTAGGAATGGAGAACAAGAAAAAATTGTGCTTGATCCCAGCGCATGTAGATATTGAGACATGATAGGTCAGATGAACTGATGAAACTGGCAGCCTCGAACTCACACAGTCTCAATAAACAATGGACATGTACAAGCAATGACTACAAAAAGGGGATCCTTAAGAAAATAGAGGAAAAATGAAAGCTAGAAACAGACAAGGGCAGTCTCGGAGTCTTTACATTGGACAACAATGGCAAATATGAAGTAATACACACCAAAAGTCTTACAAGGGGTCAACAGGTAGTCGTTCAAGAGCAAGAACTGTACATACAATGTTAAAGCACTCATTTCTATTTCCTAGGGCAATTACATGTGAGGGATGTAATTGGGCAATGGTGATATTTGTTATCTTGTTGTATGTGAATCACGCAAAACGAAGAAGATGCATCGGCAGGAGCTGTCAATGGATCTTCTTCGTTTTGCGTGATTCACATTCAACAAGATAATAAATATCACCATCGCACAATTCACCGCGGAGGATCTCTACACAAACCCATGCCCTTCTGGAATTCCTCATTGAAGCAAATTTGTTTTAATATTTGTAATTATAAATGTTATTAGTTAAAAATATAATGTGTGTTATGTGCTGTCACTAATGACCTACATGTCGAAGCGACTTTAAACTTTAAAAAAAATATCTTGTATTTGGTAATGTGGTGGTTTATCAGTATAGATTCTGGTAAAGTTATATGTTTATCGAGTCGATATAGAACTGTATCCGGAAGCTAAGTATATGGCTAAATTTTTTATTTGATGAGTAATCCTCGTTTATGGAATTATCTTCACTTTTTAAAACACTGCTTCAATTAGCGAATTAGGGACGACCTGGCTGACGTTAGTAATAATTGCCTGACGTGTTTGTTAACTAGAGGGCGAATAGGAATCGTATTGTTCCCAAATTTTAATGCAGGAAATCGAGGTAGTAATCCGATCAACGGCGTCCTTTGAATTTAAGAAGATGCAGACTCTTTCGTTCGGTATTTATGAAATATATCTAATTTTGGTTGGTGATTCATAATTAAATAATACATCCTGCTTTGCTGATGAGGTACACTAATTGTCGAGATTCCAGGTAACGATTATCAATCCAATCTACATCTGCTATATAGCACGCTAATGAACACTCAAGCTCCGGGGCAAACCCCACTTCACTACCCTAGAGCTATTTATAAACACATTCGTAGAACCGAGGACGGTTGCACACTTTTTACTCCATGAATACCAGGCGGCACAGAAAAAGAATTAATTTGTATTGCGTTAAAGAACATCCATCAATTTATTGGAATATAATCGTGACTAAAAGGTAGCCAAGGTTTTTGAAATAAAATGCTAGGTAAATAATTTATATGAAATTCAATCAGTAATTTAACCTTAAAATGCTGACCACGTGTCACTCTAAATTCAGAATGTGTCATCCGAGATGAAAATTCGCAGTCGACATGATTGGGTCAGACCCTCAATGGGCTGTAGAACCAAAGAAGAAGAATCTAACCTTGAAGTGTTTACCTCACACAAAATTATTATATAATATTCTGTATGTCTGACAATTGAAACGAAGTTCCAAAATCAATTCATGTAAAGAGTTCAAATGAGAAACTGATAAAGTATAAGAACCTCTTTCTTATTTATAAAAATCAAATATAATATATCGGGGATCGATTTCACTGTCGGAAATAATGGGAAGTTTATTAAAAAATAGCTCTAGCTTTTAAACTAACGCCAAGGATTATATGTTGTTGTGGAATTCAGTCCTAAGACTGGTCTGATGCAAACCTCCATGCTAACCTATCTTGCGCAAGCGTTTCAATTTCCACATAACTACCACATCCCACATTCTCCCTAATCTACTTAGCGTTTCCATCCTTCGCCTCCCTTTTCTGTTCTTACCTCACACACTTCTCTCTAATGCTAATTTTATAAGGTCCTCATGGCTTAAAACTGGCCTATTAATCCATTTCTTCTCATGGTCAACGTCCTCCATATTGTTCGTTCTTCCTCTTTTCTGCTTAGAATTTCCTGGTTAGTGATTCTACCCACCCATCTGATTTTCAGTATTTTCCATAGCACCACATTCCACAATTCTTCTATTCTTGTATTTTTTGCACGGTCCACGTTTCGCACCCATATAACATCACACTCCATACGAACATTTTTATCAATGATTTCCTAATATTATATTACCCGTATATAAAATTCTCTTTTTTTGCGATAGTTTTCCATGCATATGCTATCTTACTCTTTTTGTGTAGTATACAACCATCCCTAGTTATTGTGCAGCCCAAGTAGCAAAATATATATAATCCTCGACGTTTTATTACTGATATATTTTATACTTATACCTGGGTTTATTGAAAATTAAATTTTGACCTATTTGAGTATAGAAAAATAGAAATAATTTATAATTTACAACAACGTATTCAAAGTAAAATATTTTTCACTTTATTTTTAAGTGTTTATCCTTTTATAACTTCAATAACGTACGACACATTTAGTCATAATTATCTGGAGTTGAAATACATAACTTCACATCGACTGAAACGTACTGTGAGAGTAATTTAGTCATTTAAATTGCAAATTTGAACATTTATCTGGTATTTATTATACATATAATTTCTAACTGTAAATTGTCGTCGTCATACGCTATGCTTTGAGTACTTCTGAACGGATGTTTGTCGTCTTACTGTTTGTCTTTGCCTCTTGCTTTGCTGCAGAGATATGCCTGTGTGACTATTAGTATTTACAAAAATGATTTAACACTGAACATGTTTATGCATTAATTTTAAAACATTTTAGGGTTTGAATTTTATTCAATATATCAGCGAGAGTAGGTTACAAACACTTATGTCGTTCCTTTTATTTATAGAAACGTTTTCAAACTCGTGTATATATATATATATATATATATATATATATATACATACTTGCAAATAAAATTCTTTTATTCCTATGTTTCCTCTATAAAAAGTTTCATTTTTTCCTACATAGAATACTGATTTCTTCCTTTAAGACGAATGACAAAGCTGTGTTTGCTTTAGATTATTTTTATGATGGTATGATCGGGTTTTGATATTTGTTGATGTTTCACCTCTATATCTATACAAACCGAGTACAGACTAATGTTCTTGGGTTTATTTGAGTTTAATATTAGTGTGCCTACTGTTCTTAAGTATGTTCCTTTCCACTGCAGTGCTGATCGTCTGATTTCAACATCACAGAAGTTGAGCATCGGGATTTGAGGATAGCTATAAGTTTTACTGGTTCCGCTGGGTGCAGAACACAGTCGCCGCAATCAGCCTGTGAACCACAGCCCTTTTGTTGGCGCCAAGCCATCTGAGACACTCCGACGACCAGGTAGGTGGGCCCAACTAATTAGTGGCTTCCCCAACTTTCTGCAACTAGTCAGCGGACAACCACGGGTGGGGCTTAAGCGACCACGCGTTCCACGCACTCTGCACGTTCTTAGGGGGAGGCCTTCAAATTTACCTATTAACATTTCCATTCAATGTGCGTGTGAAAGTGATTGTAGTTTTGAAAATTGTTGTACGTAGTTTGACGTTGACGTACCTCATACAGAGGGAGAACTAATCAAGTCAAACTTTGCAGGGCACTATTAGAATCGGAAAATTTTCGTAAATTGTTAGGTATTTCGTAGTTTCCAAAAGTAAGGGAAATGTCATAATCAGAAATTCAATTTATCTCTTTAGGTGAAACACCGGGTAAGATCCTTAAACTATAGCCCGGGGGCCCTAGTCACCCCTTGGATTCCTTGCTGTAGCTTCCGAATCCCCTCCTTTAATTCCCTTCCCTATTAAAGGGGATTTTCCTGTTTCAGGATCACCGTCATGTAGCCTGTTACCCCTCCACACAATATCTTCCCTTCACCCCCTTTTCAATTCCCCACGAGAAACCGAAACAAGACTTTTTTTGAACTCTGTGTCAGTATCCTGTATATTTGACATTCCTCAATCCTTCAGAACCAAAAGGAAAAGATCAATTGTTACTGATGCGATTAGTCTTAATGTGCACTTTATACCTGACCACAGTAAATTTTTGCAGTTTATATTGTAATATGAATAATTGAATGGAATTTATTTTATTTACTATATTAAGTCCCACACTTGGTAAATAATTGTGATTATTAGCGTTTAACTTATTGGTTAAATTTATGTACGGTTCGAAAGAGAAAATAAAAATATTTTATTAATGATTTTGAATTAAATAAGATTCAATCTTCAGGTTTTCTGTGGAAAATAGGTCTGGCAATGTGAACTCAATAAATTCAATATAAAGGATTTCTTGGAAAACTGGAGCTGCATTCTTTGGTGGCCTGTTGCTCTGGTGTGCTTCGGGTTGACGATTTGGAAGCGCCTAAAGTCGATTCTCGTGGTTAAAAACGGATCATCTTGCTGCCTGGATGACGCCTTGGACCAAAATAAGAAAAACTTATACCAAAATCTACATCTGCTGAGGTCTCTACATGGCTCTCACCAGCAACCCGTAATTTAATGATTTCTCTGCCTCAAAACGTCTCTCCGCGTCATCTCGTGTAGCTCAAAATTTTCTTTCTCTCTTTCCTAATAGCCAATCGGCTGGAATTGCAAATAGCACCCATTGGTTGGTACTTGCAAATGGAAAAATCTTCAGCTGTCGGTTGTAAACAAGTACCGTTGCACATGTGTTTTGCATTAGTTACACGCAGTAGCTGTTTCAAATTATTCACGCCTTGCTTTCAATTTTGCTGGACCAAATATTTCTTGGACGGATGACATCGTAAAAGGTTGTTCCGTACTGTCCGAAGAAGGGCTGATTTTTTTCCAAAGGAGGTTGTAAACGCTGAACACACACAAATATAACGCTGGTCTTCAGACTTTTTCTCGCGTACTTTTAATGTATTATAATACGAATTTATTGACTCCGTTTGTAAGAACAGACAGCTATCAGTATACGGCTAGACCGAATTTACTGTATCACCAAAGTATAGTGCACGATTCTTATCTTTTTGTTTTAGAAAAAGAGTTGTCTATAACGTGAACTATAAATAGTATAGTATAGATATGTATTTTCCTAAGCTCACTATTTATCTGTTTGACCCAGTTACAATTTCTTTTATATTTTATAAGTTTTATTACTTTTTGGTTCTATATACGAAATTAGTTATCAGCAGTTGTGGACAGTAAATACTTGGTTTATAAACTGATTAAAAGTTAAATAAAATAATATGTCCAATTATATTTAATTTTCAACGTTTCTCAAATATTAGATGACAGTTTAAAATTGCCTGTAAAGAGAAAAATATCCCATCCCAATTGATTGAAATTAAGCTATTTAGTCTCAATAACGGAAATGACAAATAATGTGATTAATGACTCTCTTTAATATGAATAATTTATAACT